>JAOVVB010000011.1:15672995-15690818 GCA_028570985.1 Heterobranchus longifilis | reverse complement strand
TCTAAAGTATAGAAAGCAGCCTTTGTTGCATGTTTGTATGCATTTCTAATATATGGTGCTCATTATGCTTTTTTTGATCTAGGACTTAGCAGTGTTCCTAGGCCTCATTACTGCTGCTGTGTGTATTAGCTCCACACTGCTGGTAAGGTCACACATGCACTGATGTTGCCGTATGGATCGACATGTAATAAAACATTCAGAGAGTCCCACTGAGCTGCAGCCTCTCTGACCAGGGCTAATTGGACACACTTAGTCTAGAGACTGCCCCTCATGCTCTGATGAATATTTCATCATCATAAAATCCTCCCATTTGCGTTGTTCTTACATTGATCTTGACCGGCCAGAGCAGACAGGACCTTTAACCTTTCGATTTCAGGGACAGTGTAAATTGTTCTTACCCGTCTGTCTTTCTGTGACTCAGTGAGAAAGGGCTTTGGTGTGAAAAATGTGAGAAACTGGTGCGATACTCGCTTGGTACATGAGATGCCACTGGTGAGGAAGGAAAAAAAAACAAAAAAAAACAGAAAAACAGTGCAGTCAGTTCTAGTGCTAGTCATTACCATGCTACAAATCTGCTGCATTTACAGGGGAAATAGTCTCCCCTCTACACTGGTTGCTATTCATGGGACCCCCGTTTATGGGTGAGTGCCGTACAGGGCATCTTTGTGTGGAGGCGTTCACTGTATCGAACCCAGCAGTATAAATGATTCTTTTATATGGCACCTCGTCTGCTCCTCTCCATCGCCCTCCCGTTTTTAAGAGTGCTATATTTTCTCCTCCTTTTTTTTTTTTTTTCTTCCTCGTGGCTTAACGTTAAAAGCGAAACATCACAAGCTATACTTTTCCATGCGTAACTGCCACAATGAGTTTCATTATACAGTTCCTTGGACTTGCCTCTTTTTATATCACTCCATATTTCCTGTTGAAAGATGAAGGTCTTGTGTAGTTAATTATCTCTCTTCATTTCCATACATAGAGGCTGAAATGTAGCGATAAGAAGCAGGCAGCTCTGCTCTCCGTAATGAGCTTTACGGTGAGTAATGGATGCTGGGTGCAGCGCTGGGAAATATCAACGACAAGACATCACGACATCCTTAATTACCTAAATGTCCATGCTTTACATGATAGGGACCAGGCTATGTGGCCCTCTACATGTGGAGTTCCAAATACATTAGTGAGTAAAAATTTGGGTCTAACGAAGTTAAGAAATTATGACTAATGTTGGTAAAAAAAATAAATAAATAAAAATGCTGCCACCCCCATGCTTCACAGTCCTGGCAAATTATATGTTCATGTATTTTCCTGCATATAGTCAAATATGAAAGTTAGTCTCCCTCACACTCCCTTGTGTGTGTGTGTGTATAAGAACATGCTAAAAATTAGCTAATCATAGCAAGACATAACTTTTTTTTTAAACAATGCCATTATTTATCTAATAAGAATGAAGCCAGCAAAATAATAACAACAACAACAACAACAATGGCCATGATTCAAAAGCCAAGCAGTCCACCTTTAGCAGTAATAACTCTTCTTTACAAAATTGCTTCATTTCATTAAGGTTTTTGGGCATTTGCTTATACAAAGCTCTGTTAAGGTCACGCCACAGCATTTCAGTTGGGTTGAGGTCTGGACCATTCCAAAGATTTTATTATTTTATTTTTCAACCATTCTGATCTAGATTTACTATTGTCCTGTTGCATGACTGAATTTCAACCAAGCTTTAGCTGTTGGACAGATGGCATCGCATTTGCCCCAACAATACTCTAGTATACAGAGGAGGTCATGGTCAACTTATTGACTGCTATATGTCCTGGTCCTGTGGCTGTAAAACAAGCCCAAACTCATCACCCAACAACGTGCTTGACGGTGGGTATGAGGTGTTTTTGCTGAAATGCTGTTTGGTTTTTACCAAACATGGTGCTGAGCATTAAGGTCAAACAAGATCACTTTGGTCTCCTCTGTCCATAGGAAGCCTTGGATTTTGTTCAGATGCAGTTTTGCAAACCTCAGTTGTGAATGTTATGTTTAGAAAGAAGAGGTTTCTCCTGGAACCCTTCTAAACAAACTGTTCTTCAGTCTTCTTCTAATTGTGTCGTCATTGACTGAAATGTAGCTCTTGGTTTTGTTTTGTTTTTTATTCTTTGAGCATTACATGGTGTAATCTTGGGGTGAATGTTCTGGGATGTTCACGTATGGGAAAATGAATGAAGGCCTAAGAATGATTGACATTTACAGAAGACTTAAATTTGAATGGTGCAAACATTTTAAAGAAGCTCATATGGCTATACAGTAGCGACGATCCTTACTGAGGTGGCTCGGAGTCCACTGTGAATATTCAGTGAGTGATACGCCTAATCCTTGAAAGATTTTCATAACCTAGCATCAACTTGCGGCAGAGACACATCCGTGCACACAATCATTTACCAACACTACTTGGCTGGGATTTCCACATGTTCAGGCCATTAAAGGGAGTTCCTAGGAGGCCAGCGTTCCAGATGTGAAGCAGGCAGAGTTTTTTACTTTTACAACTCTGTTCTGTTCAAAAGTCCCAGTTTGATTCAAACACCCCTCATATATTTAACCCCTTCTATGATTGTGGATTATGCTGGGTGGTGTTCCAAAAGCATGCCTTGGTAATACACAAGGCGTTTCTGATGATGCATTCTTGAAAACAGGATCATTATTTCATTGCTACTGTAACAGTTCTTAGTGTACATGTACTTAAACTCTAGCTGATTAAAAAAATATTACTTTATCCATTTAGAACCTTTAAATTAGTTGAATTCAACTTCATATTATTGTGTCTGTCTGGAGAATATACAAAACAGTTTTATATTGTCAAGATGATGGTGTGGAAATCTGTGTGTGTGTGTGTGTGTGTGTGTGTGTGTGTGAAACCAGTGGGCAGTAACGAAACGTAGCATTCCACTCACTGGAATGAAACAGCTGCTACTCTCTGCAGAGAAAGATGTGGGTTGACAACACCTCCAGTGGCGTTAATTAGAGCAGCAAAATATGCAGACAAGGAGAGGAAACTCCCGGAGCATACAGTACATCAAGAGCGACCAGTCTGCCAAGCCACATGAAGCACAATGTTGTACAGTATGTAAAGGAAACATAAAGCAACTACGAATTAATTTCTATTTTTAAAAGCATAACGCAAATATATTAAAGACAATGATGACTGATTCTTAGGGGAAAATTCTAAAGACAATTCATATTGATTTTTTTTTTAATTATTGCTGCATGTCACATTGCATACAAATGGCATTGGCACTTACTCCCTTTAACGTCATCAGTTACTGTGGTAGGAAAAAGCAGGAACAATAAAACAGAGGGAAAGAATGGGAAAAAGTTGTAGGCAACATTACAGGCAATTGTAGGCAATGTTCTCTCTCTTGGTATGCATGGTGTCTGTTTAATCCATATGACATTTCTCCTTCTGTAGTATGTACTGTATGCATGCATGCATAACATAAGTTAAGAATGTGTCAAAGCATACATAGCATAAATAATGTAATATGACAGTGCATCTAACGTTTAGGAAGAAAACTGATACTAAATGAGTTTATGAGAGAGTAGTCGTGCGTATGTATGTCTGCGTGCGAGAGACGTCTCCGAAGCACTTGTCATTCCATTTAATAAAGAATCCGGTGGCAGCTTTTCCAGTGGGAGAAATCCACATTTCCTAATTATGTTACGCAGAAATCTACAGAGATGTGCATCCAAACCGCAGCAGTTCAATGTGCAATCAATAAACCAGTAAAAAAAAAAAAAAGGATTTAAAAGCTTGCCAGACATTTTTTATGTCATATTGTCATAGTTATTTATAAAATGATGATGTAGATGATATAAACACTTGATGGCTCCATCTGACAATCACTGGAGACGTAATAATAAATAAGTAAAATTAGGACTAAATGGTTGCGAACCTGGCAGAGTGTGCTGGCTCGGAGAGCCTGGGATTCAAATGTAATGGGTTCTGTGTTCATTTAAATGGTTTTTCCATCCTGGCCTGTAAAGCAAAGGAGTGGGACACTGCAGCAATGAACAGACCTGGGACTCTGCTGATTTATGAGCCATTAGGAGCAAAGAGGCACTTTACTGCACTAAGCTAATCTGAGCTCTCCTGTGCATGTGTGCGTGTGTGTGTGTGTGTGTGTGTGTGTGTGTTTGAGGTAATAGGCTATACATTGCACACACAACCATTTCTGAGCCTCTACAATCTGAGAAGTAAGCAGCTCCATCATATTAAGTTTCCACAGCCAGGGCATAGCATAAACCTGCGATATCAGTTCAGCATTAAGTTGAAATGAACACCTCATAATTCATAAAATGCAGTTGAACTGAGAACGCCACTGCCACGCTTGGTTAAAAAATATGAAGGTATTCTCATAAAGCAATACAGCACTACTGAGTAATGAGAGCATGTGCATTATACACCCAATCCAGACGATTTTATTCTTAGTTACATTTCCCTTTAACTTTTATAATAAACTTTACTAGCAAAGTCTTCCTCCTCCACAATCTTGTGTTTAGGTCTGTAACATTTACAAGTGAAATAAGGAGCTTTTACAACATTTGTTAAGAAATAATGAATGATATGTTAATGAAAGTTGGGGAAAGTTGGGAAACCTCCCAAAAAATTAAATGTTCCAGATATTGAAACTTCCAGACATTCTCCAGTAATAATTACTTTGCATTATTAAAAGTACAATTCTTCATTCATTCATTCATTCATTCATTCATTCATTCATCTTCTGTACCACTTATCACAGAGGGCCTGAAGCCTATCCCTTAAAATGAGGCAGGGTACACCCTGGACAGAGTTCCAATCCATCACAGGACACAAAGACACACTATGAGTAATTTGGTAATGGCCAATTAGGCCAATCTGTACGTCTTTGGACTGTGGGAGGAAACTGGAGTACCCGAAGGAAACCCATCAAGCATGAGGAGAACATACGAACTCAACTCGATGCACACAGACCTGAGGCAGGAATCGAATTAAGTACAATTTCTTACTTTCAGTCTTATTTTAAAAAGCTACAGCTTTATAAACAGTTCAAAACAATCAAAATTAATAATTTATTAAAATTATTTTCTTTTAATTATTTTATTAAAAAAGTTTCTGTATTTAAAGTGCTTTCCACTTGTGTCTAAAAGCAATAATCAACATGGAAATATTAGTATGTGAGGCTGGATAATTCACAGAAAAAAAACAAAAAAAAAGCTTGTCCAATAAGCTGCATAGTCACTGAGCCTTGTGTGTACAATAACAAAAAATCCATAAAGAATAAATTATGTATAAACACAACCTTTTGCTAACCAGTAACCAATGAGGCACTGCCACTGTATGTGAGTTAGTTCTCCCATTGCCCATGCCATTAGAGAACTGATGGTCCATTCCTCTCAAACAGAAAGCTGAGTGCGTTTGAGAGAGAAGCCCTGAGCTTTAGTGAGGTCAGGCCTCCCGCAGTGCCCTATTGTTCCCTCTCCTTTAGGGCTCCATTAACATTTACAGCCATTGATCAAATCAGTCCAGCAGTCTGGCTCGAGGTGTGTATAACCTTTTCTACACAACTAACCTGAGCCTGCAGCGGCCATAAGAAACACTATGTAGTGGAGATTTTAAAAGGGCAATGTTGTCATTTGGGATATAGAAATGTATGATAATAGCTGTGATTTGAATGATGAATCTGTGCCTGAACTGGGGTTAAGTGGAGGTGGCGAAGAGGCTAACGATTCACTGTATTGCTGGGTGTATAAGAGGGAGATTTCTATTCTGGGTAAGTGGTCTGTGTGGAAAGAGTGATAATGTTCACTTCCTCGATTGACCTAATATTCACTTTCTATATTGTCGGATTTATGCTTTTAGTCTACATCTCCATACAAGACTAGCTTTTTTGTTTTGTGTGTGTGTGTGTGTGTGTGTTTATGTGAGTGAGTGTGTGAAATCATTTCATAAATGTCAAAAAGAAAATAGGAAAATGCAAAAGTGCCCTACAGGTTGTCTAAGCAACATACTCTTGCTTTGGTATCATAAATGTCTAAGCTACATACTTTTGCTTTGGTATCATAAATGCCACGTACATGACTAATACTCCAGTCCCTTGCAGAAGAGAGAACATAGTGTTCTTTTTGTAGCCTGTGAAATGTTATTTATGTAACCTACATTTTGGCACTGAAGAGACCAGATTCTTATTTAAACGGGGCCCTGCATAGATAAAACACGGGGAACAACTCATTTTTAGTGCTGTATAATAAAATCGCATGGAGGCTCATAACCAGATCATGGTGAGCCAAAAAACAGCAGGAGAAGTGGTCGCTTCATGAAAAGTGACATATGGAGCAGAAGAAGAAAACGTTCGATACAGTATACTTGGAAATCAGGATAAAAACAGAACAATGGGAGACGAGATTGATTAAAAATAATACATTCTTGTTCTAATTATCTTAATAATTAGATGTTTTAAGGTACATGGTTAGAAGTCAAGAAAACAATAGTACCCTTAATTACAGTGGCTTAGAGTACAGCTTTAAAGATCTGCAAGACTAAGTTTGATGTACACTTTCAGCTTAGTTTTTGAAAATCTAAGGCAACTTTTTCACTTCTTTAATTTACGTTTTATGAAATACAACGAATCAGCCATTTCTGCCTAAAACCAGCCATTTGTGCTGAAAATCTCCTATGAATTTTTCCAAGAAACGGTTTCCATCTGCTGTGGCATCCATCCATCCATCCATCCATCCATCCATCCATCCATCGGAGAAACTGTCTAGCCAAAAAAAAAGTTTTACACCTGAGGACTACAAGGCATGCCAACTTATTTATGAAAATGATTCCTCATACTCCCAGAATGGTTATTCTTTCACAATCTAGAATATGCCCATGCCATCAGGGAAGAGAAAAGAAAAAATATTGTTGGGAAAAACCTGGTCATTCAGTACATCCAGGTCATCATCTGACCTCATTTTGTTGCCACATAACATTGCTGAGTCTAGACCTGAGCAAAGCAACCCCAGATCATAACACAGTACAGTGGGCACTATCCATGATGGGGGCAGTGATTCATGCTCTATCCTTCTTGACCTGATGCACCCATTGCTCTGAAATAAGCTCAATCAGACCACATGACCGTTTATTCCAATCTTTATGCTCCTTAGCATACTTTCTGATTTGTATCATGAACAAGTGTTTTTTTTTTTTTAATGGACACAACTATTTAGTCCCAATCCTGTGAGTTCTCATCCCATTTTGGGTGAGGAAATGTTCTTTGTATTATGGCAAATTTATACGGCCATTTATTTTTATATGATGCAATTTATCTTAACATTGATTTCTTTTCAGAATTCCACAAAGCTGACCATTCCGTCATTCTAGGCCTTAATAATGTGTGTACAATACTGACAATGCTTAACGCTTGTGTCCTTAGTTGTTTTCTTTGCCTGATGCAGGCCAATAATTTGACCCTTTTGAAATGGCACAGCTTATTTATTTATATATATTTATTTATATCCAGGCAGTTATATATTTTTTGAACACACAAGTGCAGACGGTAGCCTCTAATGCAAATACAGTGAATTTGTGGTATCCAAGGGTCACTCTAAAAGAACATCAATATCTTTCTACCCAGACCCTTTTTTTGTGACACATCAAACAGAACCACTTTATAACTCCTAGAAATTGTGTCAGCTTGTCAAGGATTTAAATTGTACAGGATCAGTGGAATTGAACAAAATTTCTATCACCAGTCATAGCAGCGGAGGTGCACAATGATCACCTCTCTCCATATCAGCATTAATGCTTAAAAAGTGTAAAAAAATTTGAAATAGGGGTAAGAAGCTTATAATTTAATAACACAGGCTTGTGCTGCAGAAAGTGTACAGGCATACAGAACGATACTACTACTAGAGTTGTCTGAGTTAAACCCAAAAGGCTTTTAAACAGAATAAAACACTCCGTGCCAAGAGTGAGGTAAAGCTTAGTGGTGAGAGGTTTGGCTGCTTAGACACTTTGATTTCTGAGCTGCCTGAATCAGAGCAGGAGGTGAAGCTTTCTGTCAGTAAGCTAAACCCAAACCAAAAATGAATCTTGCACCAAGCTGGTTATCTGAAACCCCTCAAGCAAATTCACAACAGAAATGGGTTACTAATGAAAGAGGCCTTTTAAACATTGCAAAGAAAAAAAAAAAAAAAAAAAAAAAAAAACGGCTCTGTGCCAAAATTCTTCCAAGGAATTGCTAAGAAACTGCCACAAGCAACACCAGAGCTATGTCCAGTAATTTCAAAATTCAAACTGATTTATTTATGATTTACTGCTAAACAAAAAAGGAGGAAAATACACTTTATAGACATACAGTATTGTACAAAAGTCTTAGTCACCATATTATCTTGATTGCTATATAGAATATTTATCATGTCAGTATAATTATGTACAAAACCATTCAATATTTCCAAACATAACTTAAAAAAAAGTCATAAATAAATAACATTTCATAAGAATATTTGCATGCCTGCAAAACAAGCAACATATTACATGACAGACTAGTTTTCAAATAAAGGGCAAATAAACTAATGTACGCTCCTGGGTTTTGCAGAACAATAGAAAGGAGAAAGTGTGACAAAGTTACCAGAAGAACTCTGCACTCCAGCACACTCAGTAAAACCTCTCATCTGTTTTACTTGAAAAAACTGCATAAATCTATATCCAACACTGAATTTTTTCAAGAAAAGTGTATTCATACCCAATATTGACCGGGTTTATTTTATTACTCTTTAGTGCTCTTTATAGAAGTTTCTTTTATGTAGAAATTTTTTTCAAGGGCTTTTGCTCTGTGCTGAAAGTAAAACAGTTGTTAGGTTTTACTGAGCATGATGTAGAATACAAGTTCATCTACAAAAGATGATAATGTGCCAAATAATGCATGTGTACGTGTAAATTAACACATGATGAAAGTCATGAACATGAATAAAGTCTAATATAATGCAGTGCTGTTGAATTCTTCATTCTGATTGGATCAGAAGGTGTTGATTCATTTCCTTATGTAATGTTTGATAATAGTTATGAAATATTGCCCTAGCTTCATTGTTAACATGTTACAAGCTAATTTGCAGAAAAGTACATAATCTAAGGTTAAATGGGGCGTTCAAGCCAAACTGGGACTTACATAAATGAATGTGAATGATAAACGTTTTAAAGAATGCTGCACGTCTATGAATGACGATGCCAGACAAAGTGGATAGAAGCCTATTGCAGTCATTCCCATGTACTTTCATCGAGTAGAATGCTTGATCCATGAAAATTGACAGATTGTGAAAGAGACACATCTGTCTGTGTGATCTGTACACAA
The DNA here is from genome assembly GCA_028570985.1 of Heterobranchus longifilis. Lineage (NCBI taxonomy): Eukaryota > Metazoa > Chordata > Actinopteri > Siluriformes > Clariidae > Heterobranchus > Heterobranchus longifilis. Next base: position 15,681,465 of record JAOVVB010000011.1, on the reverse strand, counting down.
TCATTCACAAACACCACTTGCATATTATAGAAACATTCCTGCCTTTATAACCAGCCACTGCCAAGAGAAATCATAAAGGAAGGTTAAGTGAAGTTTAATGTCTATTTATTACATATTTTACTTCATTTATATGTCTTTTTCGAAATTTTTTGTTTGTTTTTATAACCTCAAGAAAAAAATGATTATAATGTTGGAATTGGTAATATTTGTGTGTGGCTGGAACAGATTATCTGCATTTATGTCATTTCCTATAGGAAAATGCGTTTTGCAATATGAAATTTTGCCTTAAGAAGTCGCCTCCAGAAGGAATTTAATTCGTATGCTGAGATACTGCTGTATACAGGTATGCATCACCATCAGCTGTCAGCATGAGGGAAAGTATTTGTGTATGGTCAGCAGTACTGGAAAGAGCCAATTCAAACTGATTTATCAATTACTAAGAAGAAAAAAGCAATCATAGCCAATGCAAGCTACAAAATGTAACTAGCTCCTAACACAATGCTAAATTTAAAATCCCTCTTTAAAACACTGATCAAAGGCAGTGCTTGGTGTCTGGAACACAGGATTGTACAGTACACCCTGCTGATAATGGAAATATAAAGTAAATCTCATAGGTTCCTGAGGAATGTGCATCACCTCCATGGTTTATTCTCCTTTTGGCTCCATAGTACTGGTAATAACTTAAAACTACTGTTAATTACACAAACTTTTAGTCACCAACTCAATGCTACTAAAGCCAGTTGCAGTTAGTTCCACCAGTCGCAGAAGAATATGTGTTGGTGGAGCAAAATAACTGGTTAAATAAGCAAAATAATCATAATATGTTGTTGATAATTTGTGTTTATGGAAATTTTTTTTTGAAAGCAATATCGCACACAAGGTCATGCTGTTGTGGTGAATATTAGCACTGCTGTGATATCTTCAGTACTGCGACCGTTGATGGGTTTCATCCTGGACTTCCAAGTTTTCACTAAACATCCAAGAAAACATGCCAGTAGATTGATTGAGATAAATTGCCTGTGTGCATGACTGAAGCCTGTGTGCATGTCTGTAGTGTGTGAATATACAGTATGTGAATGATGCTCACCGTTTTAGGGTGTATTACTGCCTCATGCTCAGGGTTCATCAGGTTAGGTTCTGAAATGACCCTGTTAAAGATAAAGCAATTACTGAAAGCCAGTAAGAGTCTCTCTCTCTCTCTCTCTCTCTCTCTCATTATTGATTCCTAACAGGTGTGCCTCAGTGCATGACCGGGCCGGTGATGAAAATCCGAATATATAAGGACATCTTGGAAGAGGATCAAAGCTCCTTTTCTTTAAGCTGACATTAACCAGTAAATAATTGTTCATTAGGCCTTTATTGCTCTGATGTGTAATGTTTGGTCTGGTGGTTTTACTTTTATGTGGCGGCCTACCATGATGTGCTATAGGAATAAGTGTACAATGAATAGGCACTTTATTATGTATAATGATCTAGTAACTAATAAACTGGCAGCTCATTGCATGCACGCATACACGCGCACACACTGCTGTGATAAATCCATGTCCCAATTAGAGGTCTTCCTGTGAGAATGGTACATTATAAGAAGCCTTGTTAAAAAACATCTGTATATTGAGGATGTGTAAAGACAGCAACACTTGGTTTTTTTCACCCTACTGGATGTCTCGCGTCTTCTTTAATCACTCTGTTGGATGTTACACTTTAACTTCTTATGTTTAAAATATTTTTAAAGTATACCTTATCCACAGCTGCGGTTGGTCTCAAAGTTTCACAAAAGTCACTAGCAAATTCTACTTTTTAATGCATTTAGAAAAAAAAAAATCTTAAAATGTTAACTAGCTTTAAGTTTGTTATAGTACAACAACCTTCCTAGATAGAATAGTAATTAATAGTTAAATGTAATAAAAATAGAAAATCACCTGCTATGGCACCTATAAACTTAAAAATAGAAATCAAAATAAAAACTAAAATATTTAGTAAAGTAAAGTAAAAAATATCAAAATTTCATTGAAAAACCAAAAGTAAGCGGACACTCTTCTGGGGGCAGCACTGTAAGCATAAGCCTAACAAACAAACATTTATGTAGTACAATATCTGCTTTAAGGGCAAAATTAATATACACTAGGTACAGATGGCTGTAGGATTGCAAACCCCCTATAGCAAACCTATAGCAACCAAACCCACAGTCTCCAAATGATGGTGGCGAGCATGTTATCACTAATATATTACTACTGTATGTATTAACAAAATGAATATATTACTGTAACATGTTACTGTTGTTCTTAAGTAAAGTATTCCTTTCTGCCCTTAGAAGACTTTTGAGTAAGTAAAATCCCCATGAGCTTACCTGCTACACTAATTCCTCGTTTAAAAGGCCCAGACCTTTATTTTTTTTATTTTATTTTTTTTAATGAAATGGCTTGGAAAGAGGTCAGGACTGTACGGGGGATGTGGCAGTAACAACTAGTTGAGTTCCTGTAATGTGCAAGTGGTGTTGGGGACAAAGCTACCCCATCGTATCATATCATAAAAAAAAAAAGACGTCATGTCTAGTCAATGCAGGCCACCATAGAAAGGTATCAGAACAACCTGTGCATCACAGCTTGCCATGTATGGGGCATAGCAGGTAAAAGAGTTTAAGGATGTTGATCCCGCCTGCAAATTCCCCAGATCTCAACCCGATTGAGCATTCGTGGAATACGCCAGACAAGCAAGACTCATCCACAGAAGTGACACACACCAAAAACCCAGAACACCAAAAGCATCCGCTGATAATGTCCAAGTGCAATACACCACAGCACACTCCGAGACGTTTTGTGGAGTCCCATGGATCCAGAGTTTTATTGTTATTACTGTTAAGTGTATATACTGTAATATGGTTGATTGATATTCATTCACTCATCATCTATACCGCTTTATCCTGTATACAGGATCGCAGGAGTGGATACACGGGGTGCCAGGCCATCGCAGGATTGATTGATATTATGATATCAATACAACATCGAAACATGTTTATGGCATAATGTATAAATCAATACACCATGATTTGCAACGATTTCATGAAAAACGATGTAATTTGTAGTTGATTTGGTAAAGAACATGCTTGTGTAAAAACTTCTTTCCCAGGATGTCACATTCACATAGAAAGATGATAGTTTCATTCAGTGCTAATGAACCTTTCATGTGTATTTATCTGTGTCTAACACATTCATTGCAAAATATCTACACATTGAATTATAACACGATCAGTCTCATTTATATGCAGTGTGAATATAAATGCATGTCATCATTAAAATTTCTCTTTACATAACTTGCTGTTTCATGTTATTCGCATATTTACTCGTGCTTTTGGTGTAATTTGATTTGTTCAGAGCTTAATTGAGGTCCTTATTGCATGTAACATGTTCATTGCTGATTGGTTACATTATAATCACATTAGGAACATACTTGCTTCTTTAGCAAAGCTTAAAGTCTGGATGATGATTATTTATGAAGCCCGACCTGCGAAAATAAAGTCTTATAAAAAGTCTTTAAATCCAGAAGAGTGTGACAATATTGAGTATTGCATAAAATACTTAATAATTCATGTAGGATTTGCGACATTATAAACCAGTCTCAAAGAGCAAATTAATTGAAATTAAACAAAGCAGTCTGGTTGACATGATTTTAACTGTGTTGGATTTCAGAGAAAAACATGTGCACGTATGTGTACTGTACTGTATAGTGTAGAAGACAGAAGGCCTGCTGAAGGGTTCGAGGCCTCTCTTAACAATTCAGTCCCATTTTTAACGAGCTCTCACCGGGCATCGGGCCAAACCTGGAGAGGAAAGTGTGTGCGAGTGTGAGTGTGTGTGAGTGTGAATCAAAGGCAGATGCCTGGAGTAGACTGAAGCTTCTGATCGAAAATGTACAAGTTCCCTGAAGCAGTGTGATACACAATTGTCTCCTTGCTAGTATTTTTTAATCTTTTTCTCTCTCGCTCTCTCTCCCTCTGAAGCTTCACCTAATCGCAGAAACACACATGTGCATTAATTTTTACCGTACACACTTCAGGAAGACACGATCCTGCGAATAGGGTACCTTAATATTACACAGTGTGATGACTTAGGAGTCACTGATGAAATCAAACAGGCAGGAAGGCAAGGCTGAGCAGACATGAGCGGCATGATTGAATCTCAAAGCTTGTCGTAGCACATTAGCGAAAAGATAAAGCACAATAAAAACAGGCGAATTTCAATTAAACCCTGCCACAAGCCCTGTGTCTAATTCATACACAATTGTTAAAATAGCTCTAACTCATGCACAGTATTTGCAATTAGTTGGGAAAAAATTGTGATTTATCCTCCCAGAACCACTAATAGCTTTAGTATGGCATAAAATAAAAATAAATAAATAACACAAATCGAATCATGATTGACTTATGTAATTAATAAAGGATTGGGAAAAGTATCCAGATGCCACATGCGGTCTATTATTTACTGCTTCTGTGAGCGTAATTGGAAAAAAAAAAAAAAAAAAAAAACCTTTTGTTTAAAGCTGTATTGTGAGCATTAATTTATAAAATGGTACACCTTCACATATACAGTACATACTGTACCTTCCTAATCATCTAGCAATAGAGATTTCAATATGGAGATGTTCCAGCAATTATGCGTCTCAAAGCATTTCCATAATCCTGTTACCACAGTTCACAGTTTATAAGACATAAAATCACAGATAGTGTTTACAGCATCATGATCTTAAATAAAATCTACTCAATGTCTTCCAAATGCTCTACAACCTCAAGACATGCAGGTACATCAGTATAACTTCATATCATCACTGATCCCCCCCATCTAACACCATGCCTTGTCATGTTTTAATCCTTCCTTATAACTTGCCAAGTCAGTTGTAATTGGAGTCTTCCTGTTGTTTCGTCTATTAACACATCTTTAACACCCAACCTGCTTAACAGATGCCCATCATTAAAAGGTATGGTTGGTGAAGATGAAAGAACGGTCCTGAGAGAATGCCCGCGTTTGGTCTTTAGCACCGGATCTCAGAGGATATCGCACCAACTATGCAGAAATCACAACTTACATTTAAAGATATTTAATTGTTAATGAACATGTAGGAGGAACGAAGTGTAAAAAAAGGAAGGAGGTGTGATGAATATTTGCCTGCATAATGGATGCACCATGGGTGATACATACAATATGGTCTACAGACTGTATGAACATTTTGCAAGAGTGAGCAAACTTGGTCAAACTTTCTAAAGGAACGGGCAACATTGGACAAATGGCAGGCCTGTAGGCGTATGTGAGATTGGTCAAACATTCTGTGGAATTAGGTTCCCACCGACACTTCTAGTTAGTATCCAGAGAGAGCATTGTAACACTCGACTGTTGTATGCTAACAACTACTGTGTGGAAAAAAAGTCTTCCAGAATTGCCATTGGGACCCAGCTACCAATACTGGAGGATATCTACTGTAAATAAATAAAAGAAAGGTTTTGTCTATACATTAGTTAAAACTCGATCTTTCAATGATATCTTTACATTTCTTACTGTATGTTGGAGGACCTGAGACCAGTTTCAGAAATATTTCTGTCTGTATGTCTGTCCAACCAGATTTTGTCAGAGCATCATGCAAAACTGGCTCTACAGAAATTAATAAAACTTGGGCCTAAGGTTAAACCTGTGCCATAAATGAAATCAAAATGTTTAGTAGAAAAAGACGGAATTTTGCGGATCTGTCTGAAGTTTAACCTGTACCATAAGTGAAATCAAAATGCTGAGTAAAAGCAAAAGCTATGAACAGTTGTATCGGATAAACTGTTAAAAAAAATTTTTCATAAGCTACTTGCTTAATGTAAATAAACACCTGCACCTATAGATATTAACTAGAAAACCTAAAACTAAATATTTTTACCAGGCTTACTTAATATTTTCACTATTGAAATGGTATAAGTGAATTTCAACATGCTGGACTTGTTTTATTCGATCTACTTTTCAATTTCTCATCTGTGTTTCACTCTCCGGTGTATTTGGCTGATGATGAAAGTGCAACTTCTTTACACCCAAACATCCATACCGAGATAAGCCTCAAGCTATCCGAATGTACTAAACCCTAACTAGATGCCTTCTCTTACTCTTAGATATTCTTTAATAAATAAAAAGGGTATAAGAGGTGCATGTGCACTTAAACAAATAGGGATGTGCTCTTATACAAAAGAATCAGCCTTGCAGTTGTTAGGCTTTTGAACACACACCCCATTGTGTTTTACTTCTATTATAGTAGTAATACTAATACCCCACACACCCCCAGAATGATGGTATAACTTTCTGAAAACTGAGAAACTCTCTCATGTGTAAGAGCATCTCTGTTCTGGTCCCACACCATGGGCAGTCTTATTTCTTTGACTGAATCTGGCTTTGCTCAGAATTTGGATCTCTGACGTTCAGAACACACTGCACTCTGTTACAGTAGTTCATGTCCTCAGTTTTTATGAGTCTGATTGCATTGTAATTTACATCTTTTCACAGTGTTTCATGGACCCAGTATAACAGATAGATAGGTGTTCTTAGCTTGTATGATTTCATTATTTTTTTTTTTATATTTGGTTGTAAATATAGATGCTGGATTGAGGCTAAGAGGCATTAATAGTTACGTAGTTCTATATAAATCTTAAAACCAGATGAGCTCGGTATACATTTCTTGAGGTCCCTAAAAAGGCAGGGCTTATTCTGTCTTGTTTTTTTATTTATTATTTTTTTTTTAGATGTATTGAAAACATTTAATTTTATATTTATTGCCTATGGGGCAGACAGTGAGATAAAAAAACTGAAAATGTCAGAAAGCCACTGCTGGGTCCCAAAGGATGAGGTGATTATTCGGATTGGATTTTGTGTCACTTGTTGCTTTTAATTTATTCTAATAAAAATTGTTGTTCATACAGTATAAATTAACATAATTACAACCGATATTGGTTTAATTCTGCTCAATATGTATTGGCTGGTGCATTCACATGAACACTCCTTTGAGCCCTTTGTCTTTATCAGAGGCCAAAGTACCAGCTTGGCTTTTCACAGTGTGTGGCAAAGAGAATCACTATAATAACAACAACAACAACATCTAAACAGCTGAAGTGCCCAGGGAGCATGGCTAAACAGCATCATGACCCAACAGATGAGAAAACGCTCGAGTGCTTAATAGAACTCGAGGCTGCTGTACTGGAGAGATCCTTTTGTTTATCTGATGAAATGAAGATTCTTGGACTGGGAGATTGACCTTTGCCACCTATTGGCCTGTAATTAGAAGCAAAGATAAAAACTCCATACTTTTGAAATTACCTTTAAATACTAAAATGACCAACAATTTTTCAACTCCTTTTATGTTCATGCAGCTGGAGTCAATCATGATCACTAACAGGAAGTTGAGAGGCCTTGTGCTTGGCCAATTAAGATATTTCAGGATTTTTAGATCTACTTAATTAATAATCCACAGTAAGCGGGTGTATGTATATTTTGACCTGGTGCTGATATAAGATAAACCAAATTAAATTATACTTTTGCTCCAAATTTCATTGGGTTTAAAAAAAAAAAAAAAAAAAAACCAGATCAAAGAAATAATTAAAAGCCCGACATTGCAATGACATTCCTGTTCATGATGAGGTTGTGTAAACTGTATGTCAAGTGTGATAGACTCTTGACTTTTGTTTGAGACTATTAAGGTCAACCTGCACCACCAAAATTTATCGGCACTAGCTGCTGCTGCAGAAGAGGACGCATGAGGCTGGTATTGTATCATCACTGGTAATTGATGAATATATAATTACCATATGGTTAATTTTTTAATTTTCAAACGCAAACATGGGAAGTTTGCAAAAAGATGGGTTAAGAATGAGAAGAATGAAAGATATAGGCAGTTGCAGTGGTGTTTCTAGATTTCTTTGCCTGAAGGAACAGGAGACAGTGGTTAAGGTTTGAATCCCTGTTGGACCCTTAAACAAAGCCCTTAACGCTCAAGTACTCACTTCTGGATGTGCTTGCTTCGCCTGCAGGTCATCTAGGATAAAACCATTTGCTAAATTAATTATTAAATAGGTAATTAATAAGTAAGGCTGACCGCCAGCATGGGTCTTGTTTTCTGTCAGCCATCACGGAGGTCAAGAAACCATTTCACTATTAGTGCCTACTGTAGAAGAGGTTCAGCGACACTGCCTGAGATGTCAAATATTTTTTCTTAAAGTAGTTTTTTTTTTTTTTTTTTTAATCACCTGAATTGATAAATTTAAGTGAACATGGGTGATGTTAGATTTTAACATTAATGCATTTTTTTCCCCCATCAGATTTAAACAATGTCACATCATTACCATATCACTTTGGTCTAAACGATGCACCCTTGGGTCAGCTTCACACACGTGCCTCCACTCCCGAAAGTTCCGGGAGACTCACGTATTGATAGCACACTGATCCCTACATATCATGTA
>JAOVVB010000011.1:15630330-15646242 GCA_028570985.1 Heterobranchus longifilis | reverse complement strand
GTGGTGTATGGAAATACTATGCAGATACGCAATACTAAGCAAATTGGTCCACATGTTTCCGATGTTTGAATTTAAATTGATAACAGTGCTTTTCTTTTAAAATTTTCTGCCATCTAGTTTTGGTGTGCTAATACTGTATGAATTACACTTGATATCAAATGATATCATTGTGACAGTACAGTAAGGGCCTCACATGTAAGTCACATTAGCCCAATAAATTGACATTATGTAACAAGCTCATTTTGCAAAAGTATATGGTAAAAAAAAATTAAGTGTACAAATACTATGCATGCAAAATAAAATGCCCAGCCAAAATAAATAAATAAATAAAGAGCCCTTGATAGGATAATTACTGTAATTATTAATATGTTTGAACTGTAATTTTTTTTTATTAAGCAGAGAGAGCCACAACCATGTCGAAAGACATATCCCGTGGTCGTGGAAAGATGTTGCATAAAAGGAAGAAAACAATTAAAGAGGCGGCGAGCAAACGATGATCCAACATATCACCAATTAAGGTTTTTTTATTTTTTATTTTCAAAACAAGAACACGGTAGTTGAAGACTACTAAGGAAAACACATAGAATGTCTGAAAAGACATCCAGAAATCACATCAACTTAAACAAAGCACACAGATTCAATAACAATAATGAACTGAAACATGGACTTTAAATAGACAAACTGATTGAAATAAACAAGGTGCAGGTGAATACTATGAAGGCCATGTGACTGGGCCATTACTGTGGTGAAGTGAATACTGGGAAGTCTGAAGCAACAAGATAAAAGTCCTACAGAACACAAAAATTAGAACATTAGTGTCTGGGCAGCTTCTGCAAAAGAAAAGTGCAACTAAAATACAGTAAAAACCTTTATTTAAAAAAAAAAACTGTCAAAACATGCTGCATGCATTTTTAGTGGGGTGTTTTGGTGACTGTTTTTTTTTCTTTTTTTTCACATCTTAATGGAACCAAACTGACTAATTGTCCATAAAATTGACCATAATGGATTGGACATGCAAATTATTACTTGATATTTGGGATCCAAGCAAATGCGGACCTCAGCTGTATGATGCATAAGGTTAACTTAACTATCAGATGCACTGCAAAGACACCTCTCTGACCCAGCTACATCTGAACATCATAAGGCTCAGTGGACCAATAACATGTCACGCGCATAGACAGATAAACACAACCCTGCCGCTTTCCTCAGCCATCCTTGTTCCCTAGTAAGCTTTATATGACACTGTTGCTGAAATGCAGCTCTGCTTGCACTGTTTTTGCAACAGAGCCGGCCCCTGAACTCTGAATTGTACTGAATACAGCGATTAGCTCCAGTGTGACACACACCGACTGAAAAAACACAGACAAGTCTCTTGTGTGTGTTTCAGCGCGGCTGAACTGGACCCTCCTGCAGTTTCACGAGGGAGCCAAGGAGCCGTTGCTCACGCTCTCCGGCAGCAAACTCCCAGAACTAATAAGCTAAGGCTGTAAATCCTATATTTGATTTGATTAATAAATTTTGAGGAGAATTTAATCCTTGTGTAAAGGCTACCCAGAGAGCTCAAATATTTCTTTCCATGCTTCAACTTTCCCAATGAAATTTAAATTAAAATCCTGTGGTGTTTTTTCCTTTTTTTTTTTTTTTTTTTTTATTACCCTTGAACTCAACAGATAGTGGAAATTACCAAAAGCTGACAAAGTGTATCAGGCAATTTATTTTAACCACGCAGGATAGGAAAGTAAAGATAAACAACAAAAATGATTATTCTGAGTAAGCATGGACCAGGACCAGAACATTATTTCTTTTAATGGGTTTCTATCATTGGCTGGCATTTAGCCATTTTACTGTGCATCTTCAACACTGAACCTAACAAAGTAGGCCTTTACCGTTACACTGACCCATCACAGGAAATACCTGATTTTTACTAGTGTTTTTTTTTTTTTGTTGACACTGACCCCATCTTGCTCTTAAATAAATAACAGAGTTGAGGTTTTAGCTTAGCAAATGCACGACATGTGGTGAACTATTCTGGTGATCCATTTAAAAACCTAAGGACATTAAAATGGCTTAGTTGAATATGTTTTTAATAAATAATTAACAAATTTAATGAATCATTTGGCTTTAATCTACAATTGGGAAAGAAGATCAGTCAATGAAGAAAAATAAATCCATTTACTTCTAATGTGATCTTTGGATGATGCAGTGTCTTATTGAAGACATTTTATGGGGGTGAACATGTTCAGGTAAAAGGCTTGACCGAATCATGTGACTAACTTTATTTTTCAAGTTACAATTTATTTTGGTGTGCTAATACTGGTAAAACTGGTTAATGTAAAAATAATGTTTATTTGTTATATTTTCAGGTGGTTATTTTAAAGTAGTACTTTAGCGTTGTTGTATTTTTTCTACATAAAAAGTTACCCAATGTTTAAGATGTCTTTTACATCTTTGCCTTAAATACAGATTTGTAAGTGCAATTTCAGCAACACCCCTTAAACTGATTTTAGTCTGAATATAATGCAGAGAATCTACAGTATATGATTTGTACAAAATGCAAAACAGAGGGTCCTGTAGATAGGAAGTAGATATATGTTGTTCTGCATTTTCTCAGCATGGAAGTCAAAGCGTAAAGACATACAGCATTTCCATTATTCAGTGCTTGTCTTGTTTCTGGCTGCTGAGTTTCCCAGGGGTCTGTGAACAAGTTGAAATGCCAAAAAAAAAAAAAAATTCTGGCTCTGCTCAAGGATAATAACTTTGCTGCCTAATTCTAATGATATAGGCTTCTGGCTTAAAGGTACAGTATGATTCAATAGTCTTTAAATGAGAAACATGAGAAAACAGCTTGAAAATTATGAATTAGTGAATACATTTAGGTGTTGTTGATATTTTACAAGATTTTGTTGCGTTAGGTTTCGTTACACATGTGAAATGATGAAGAAAAAAAGGCCACATAAGAGGCTAGCATAATAAGTTACAAACTATTTTCAAATCATGTTCGGGGTTTGGTAGGGGGTGAATACTTATGTAAACCACCATATTTATCTCTGTGCTGCATGTACATAGAACAAGGCCTGTTTTTGTTTTTTGTCATTGGATATACTGCAGTTACAGAAACATTAGCAATACATCAGCACACACGCACACACACACACACACACACACAGTATGTCAGCGCAAAAGGATTCAACAGTAAGCAGAAATGATGCAGACACAATGATGAATCTGGTCACTGGAATGATTCACTGAAACATATAGTGAGCACAGAGGAATTACTCGCCTGCCAAAAACATTACGCCTCATAATGGCTGCTGCATATTCAACTTATGCGCAGTGAGTGGTCCCCGTCTAGTGTTCAATTTTATTTAAATGCAAGAATGCAAAGCCATTAATAGAAATTAAGCAGAGTAAGTGAAGGGAGACGACTGTGGGGAAATGGCTGTGGAAGATGAATAAGGCGGGCACAGAAGAGCGCTTCCACTGATTGGCATGGAAATGCTCTGTTTATGGTGGGCTAACAATTTAATTCGGAAAGTTGCCTGTTTAACTTTTTTAAGAAAACTTTTTTTTTTCCTGTTACTTGGAAGCAAAATACAAAAAAAATCTTGAAAATAAGAAAAAAACTAAAATGAAATTAAATGAAAACTAGCATGTTGAACATTTGAATGGTTTGACAACAAAACGAGATGACTAATTACTGAGAAAAACGAGCTAATTCAAAATAAGTATGAAGTATTGCAAACTGATAAGAATATTAAAAAGTAGAACGACAAAATATTTTTTGTCAACCGATTAATTTTTACAAGATTTTTTTTTAGAAACTGCTTAGTTTTGATAGAGTTATTGCATTTTTAAAAATCATACAAAATGTATCTCCCCTAGATTTGGCACAATGGATAAAATTAGCCTGCAGTCTTTGTGCTTATTTAAGTATTCAAATCATTATTATTACTTGAGTTTTAATAAAATTCAGCTTAGTAACAAAAAAGACCCATTGGATATCATGAGAAACATTAAAATCATTACAAAAAAATCAGTTCACAACATGGTCAGCCACCTCCTCTTCCAGTTTTAGTTTCATTTCGGTATATGATGACAGCTCCTTAACATAGCATAGGTGTAAAAGCCGTAAGAGTGTAAACATCCTTTTCTTAGGTCAAACATTCTCCAAAAACCCTTTGAACACATTTAAACATCTTATGGTACCTGTTGTGTTGCACAGGAAGGATCTTCACTTCACTGACCACATAACAGGAAGAAATGATGTGACTGGCTGGTCATGAAATGGCAGCTTTTGCTCAAAAATCAGGCAGGAAAGTGTCTTGGTTTGCTCAATATGTGGACATCTAAGGCTGCTAAAAGAAGGTTATATAGAATTTTTCTAATTAAACATTTTGTTATTAACAATCTTGTATGTCAGAGAATAATTATTGGACAAAATGTGTAAGAGTCAGAAAAAGACGTTTATCATGTTCTGTGGTCAAATTGTTTTTATGCCTTGTAAAAAAAACAACTAGCAAATTAAACACCTGCTTAATTAAAAAATTGCTTTAAAAAGCATATAAAACTCTTAATATTGTTTAAACTGAAACAAAGCTAGCATGTTACAGTACAGTATGTAACATGCTCGCTTTGTTTCAGTTTAAACAAAATGCTTTTGTAAAAAAAAAAGTGACAAGTAAAACATTTACTGTATGTTGTTTGAAACCTAACCATCAAGCACTCCTTTTTTAAAAACTAGCATATTAAACACTATGTTAACTTTAACATTTTAAATGCTTGCTTAGTCATAAATAGCAGGTTATGCACTTTTCTTGTTTGCTTTGCCTAGTTAAAAACATGTTCAACCCCTATCTTGTAAAAAAACAAACATACTGTAGACACTTGAGCTTAGTAACACACAAACGAAAAACCTTTTTTTAAAAAACTAGCATGGTAAACACTCACCAACCATGTCTATAAACAGAGTAAACACTTGCCATGTTACAAAATAGGCATGTAAAGCACTACTTCCTTTCTTGTTTTACATAACAAGCATGTTAAATACTATCTGAGTTAAATAGTAGCATGTAAAAAAAAACGTTAAACATTAAACTGAAAAAAAAAAGGATCTTAAACACCAACTTTGGTAAAAATTAGCATGTTGTACCTACTTACCTAGTCAAAAAAACAGACAAATAAAAATTCATATGGTAAGTCAAAAATAAAATTAATAAACATAAATAAACATTAGCATACACTCCCCATGTAAAAAAACAAACAAACAAAAAAAACAAAAAACAAAGATTGCCTTGTTAAAAACCTGGCATGCTAAACACTTGTTGATTTTATAGCAGGTTACATATTACCTCGTTAATTTTTTTTTTTTTTTTACCAATTCAAAACACTTGCTAGTTTAAAATTAGCATTTTAAACACATGATTAGAAAGGTAAAAAACAATTCTATGTTCAGACGCCCCCAGTTAAACAAACAAATAAATACAATCCGTAGAATTTTAAACACTTGTTTTGTATAAAATAAATAAATAATCCAACATCTGATTTGTGAAAACACAAATGAAAAACTAGTATGTTAAATACTCATCATTTGCCTTGGGCCAAAACATAGTATTGGTGCAAAAAGTGTCTCATCTAGGTGTAGTGTCCGTAACCTTTTAGAATTAAAATCTTTTACTGATCTTACTTGTCATTCAACTTAAACTTGGCTAATTTGGATTTTACACTTTTTTCAGGTGTATGACTTTTTATGTATTATTCAAAAATGCAAAATTGTTGTTTAAACACCAACCTTGCTAAGAAATATCATAAGAAATATTATTTATAGAATTAACTTTTTAGTTTTAAGTTCATAAGAAAACTGTTAAAAAGAAAAGTAACACACCATGTTTAAATATAGCATGTTATGCACTAAAGAACACCAACTTTAAACACTTTAAGCATGTTAAACACTTGGCATGTAAATCTTAAGTTTAAAACAAAAGGAAAACAAATTCTTAACCTTAAACCCTCCCCCTAGAATGTAGCTTTAAACACACACTTTTTTTCTTAACCCTAGCCATTAAACATTTGCTTTGGTTAATAATTTGCATGCTAAACACTGGCCTAGTAAAAAACACACCTACAGTATTTAAGATTTAGCATGTTATAAACTCTGTTAAAATAACTAGAATGTAATGTACTTACCTTGGTAAACTAGCATGTTAAACACTTGAATAAAAAAAATAACATAGCATGTAGGACATTTAACTCATTAAAAAATAAATAGGAAATAACTTTAGCCTTGCATTTAAAGCATGTTAAATACTTGACTTATAAACTAACATGCTTCATATTTACCTAGCAAAAAACACAGCATCTTAAACCCCCGCCTGTTAAAGTGATTAGCATGTTAAAAGACAATAGTGTGATAAACACTTGGCTTTTTAAAACTAGCATGTTAAAGTTTCAACCTTGTTAAATACTAGCAATTTAGACAATGGGCTTGATAAGTGACTGGGATAAACATGCAAAACAAAGATCATGTTAAACACTCTCCTTTAATGTGAAAAAAGTCCTTTCAAAAAGGACTATTAAGTGAAACACTTACCTATTTAAAAGCTACCATATTAAACACTTGCTAAGTTTACAATAACCAGGTTAAACACTACACTTGTTTAAAACCTTATTTAAAATATGAAGCATGTTACGTGTCACATTGTACAGTAGTATGAAAAAAAACGACAAAACATAGCATATTATACTTGCCATATTAAAAATAGGTTTTTTTATTTATAGTTTAAAGATTAAACACGTAAGTGAGGGACTTTGTTAAAAGGTACTGTGTAAGAAACAGTACACGCGCGCTGTACACATGCGCTTACAAACACAAAATAAAATATGTTTTACACACACACACACGTGTTCACAGTGTTATAGTAAACAGTACACGCGTGCACACATGTTGATTATACCAGTGAGAGACGCGCACTAAGACCTAGCAGGGGAGACGATTTAACCACAATTTCGCAGCGCAAGAGAGAGAAAAACCGTTGGCTCAGTTGTGATCACGTGACGCTCGGCGTCAAAACAAGAAGCGCATGCGTGATACATGATACTCGGTGCTCGTAAACCAAGACTTGCTCGTTTTCCAAATCAAAATTGATTAAAAATCTTTGCTCGTCTTGCGGAACACTCGCAAACCGCGTTACTCGTAATCCGAGGTTTCACTGTAGTGTGATAAACACTTGCCTTTTTAAAACTAGCATGTTAAAGTTTCAACCTTGTTAAATACTAGCAATTTATACACTGGGCTTGATAAGTGACTGGGATAAACATGCAAAACAAAGAGCATTTTAAACACTCTTCTTTAATGTTAAAAAGCACTTAGAAAAAGGACTATTAAGTTAAACACTTACCTATTTAAAAGCCACCATGTTAAACACTTGCTAAATTTACAATAATCAGGTCAAACACTACACTTGTTTAAAACCTTATTTAAAATATGAAGCATGTTATATATCACATTGTACAGTAGCATGAAAAAAACGACAAAATGTAGCATGTTACACTTGCCATATTAAAAATATATATTTTTCTTTATAGTTTAAAGAAATTATCTTGATTAAACACTAGTGAGGGACTTTGTTAAAAATGTAGTGTGCCAAACAATCATTTTGTTAAGACACTAGCATTACTAGCGTTGCTCTAGTTAAAAATTACCAGTAAACAAATTACAGTACCCTAGTTAACTACACTAGCATGTTACACACCTACTGTATGTACGAATTAGCATGTAAAACAATCACCTTGTTAAAAATGACTAGGATGTTAAACATTAGCCTCTTTTTAATCTAGCATGATTTACAATCATGTTAAACTCACACACAAACACTTTTTTTTCCTTTTTATATACATAAATAGATAGACAGATAGATAAAGAATTGATCATGATGAAAATTCCATCATATCACCGTAAACATTTGCCTTGATTTAGAAATAAAACAACAACAACAAGCATCTTAAAAACAAGTAGGTTACACATTTGAATTGCTAAATAGCTAGCATGTAGTAGCATTCCATAACTTAAAGTTAAAAAAAAAAAACATGTTAAAGATTTGCCTTTTACTTTTAAACATTTGCATGTTCAACGTCTGATGTAGTAAAAGTGTACATTTTCCTTTGTAAAAATTTTGCTCAGTTAAAGCGTAGCATGTAAAACAGTTGCCTCAATGGTCATGTTTAACTCTTCTCTGGGAAAAAAAATAGCATGTTAAGCATTTGTTAAAAAGAATTATACTGTTTGCATGTCCTCACATGGCCTTGTGGAAAAAATAACATTTTAAACAACGAACTTAAAAAAAAGCATCCATATTAAACCTTAGTACATTATGAGTTTAAACACTCACTTTTGTTCTAGGCACGTTTTATATTTAACTTGTTTAAACACTTTGATGTTAAACACTGACCTAAAAAAATTGAAAAAAAAAAAATTGTAAACACTTACTTTGTTTACCAGATTGTATTGATCCTGATTTCAACAAAACAACAAAACCTATAGTATATTAAACATTTGCTTTGTCGAACAAGTTAACAATGTCTTGTTACAATCTAGCATATTATACCTCCATTGTGATGAAAACATCATGTTTAAAACATAAAACTGCATATGAATACATACATGTAGTATTTTCAACACCTGACAACTGCACACACCAACAAGACACACATGCACAGTTTGGCTAACACACGCTCACACTCCCAGACTTCACACACACACACACATATATATTCTTATTTATTTAATTATTTTATATTCTAAGCACTTTATCAGCATCTGACTGACTTCAGTGTTGTTCTTTCATCAGTGAGGTCAGTGCTATTGTTATAAAAATGAAGGACAGTCTGCATTTTTCTATCATGTCCAGTGTCCCATGAAGCTCCAGGACGGCATCACGTTCTCATTAACGGCGAGCGGCACTGCCGACTGGGGGAGACGAGACGAGACGGCCCGCTCCGTGTCACACAGATTCCACACTCGTCTCGCACATGCTGAAAAATGAGCTGGCCCACAGTTAATGAGAGGAGCTGGTAATTTAGAGCCCGGCTAATGTGCTTATTGCCAATTAATCATCACTAGCCGAGGTGTCAGGGAGATTACTGAGAGGGAACTGGATCCTCTGGCAGGACACTGAGCGAGTGGGACATGCTGAGAGAAGGGGACATGCTGAGAGAACAGGACACACTGGAGCTTGGGTCTCTGTAGGGGGCAGCATCAAGCCATGCAGATGAATCCCTCATTGAAAAAGTGCTTTCACTCTCTTTTTTTTTTTTTTTTGCTGCCATGAACTACATAAAATACAATTCAAACCAAAACAATGTGACGTGATATGGAATTTTAATTGGTTCCTTACTATGAAATGATTAATTATCAGTCTCTTGTATTTCTAGAGATCTGCTTCAAAGCTCAGACTTCTTTCATGGAATAAGACTCCATGCTCTACTAATCTTGCTCAAGGCCTCATTTCAGTGTCCTTGTTGACTTTTCCTTACCATTTTCCCCTCAATGGACTCTCATTCTTGGGTGTAGTTTCAGTTTAACTCAAGGGAAGTTTGTTAGATGAGTCTTTGGAGGGAATGTAGTTAACACAGCCGTAAGCTTCATTAGACATTGAAATCAGGTGAATTTTCCTTCCTCCAAAGTAAATGTTACCTTTTATGAGGCTATCTATACTGTAACTACAAACAGATGCCAGATTAACAATGCACTTGATATACAATATATATTATATAATAAATAATTGAAATACACTTACCACAACCTATACACCTGTACCTTTGTCCATGCAGATAAAGATGAAAATTTTTCACATAATCATTGAATGGTTGCTGATTTTTAGAATGGTTGATTATTGTGTTTCTGATGATCTCCTGGAATTCACACATAATAGTACAGTTTACACCAAAAATGGTAATAACACACCAAATGTCAAACCTTTAGACAGGTGGGTTACAACAGCAAAGACAAACAGACAAATAAATAAAACAAATATAGAAGGTGAGTGAGTGAGTGAGTGAGTGAGTACTTACTATCAAAGGACATTATATTATATTATATTATATTATATTATATTATATTATATTATATTATATACAGCAAACAAGTCATGAATTATACAAAACAAGATACAAACAAAAAAAGTGTGCAAGAATATTACATTTCTAAGGTAAATTTAAAATCACTACAAAAGAAAAGACAAAAACATAATTTAATAAAAAGAGATATACGTTTATAATTTATGTAAAAAAGATATACATCAGTATATTCAGGTGGATAATCCAAGAACTGTACAGTGAGGTGCATCTGTGAGATATTGATAAGGTGGTATATTAGCATAAAATAAGTTGAATTAAGATAGGATAAGATACATCAGTATTAATCCTGAGGGAAATTGCATATTGACAAAGACAATAAATGTACATGATCATGTCAATGCAGTCAGGTGGATGATCTAAAGATAGTACAAACTATACATTAATGTGTGTAGTGGGATACACTATGATGCACGTACATGACTAAATGTATAGTAATGTTGTCAGAGAAAGACATCCCTTTGCTCACACAGAGAAGAGTTAGCGAAGAGTGTAATAGCAAGATCACATGAAATTCTACCACTGTGTGCCAAGAACAGGAATCTGAGGTCATAGACGCACCAAAATGGACAGTTAAAATTCAGAAGAAGGGCAGACAGTACTTTTTTTTTTTTTTACTACTTAATGGATTTTTGCTTACTGCTGTTTTTTTTTTATTTTTTAGCCCTGGTACTTTCTCTTCTTACTGTATGACACTTCTGGCCATTGAGTGAAGCCCAATCTTCTCCTTGAACAGCTCTGCCCTTGGAAAAAAAAAAATGAAATGAATAAATGTACGAGGGGTAGTTACGACGTACCCTCAAGCACAGTACAGTGATGAGACTATTAGCCGCAGTAAAAGATTTGAATAGTGCAAAAGTTTTAAAGAAGATCCGTGAATGAACATTCTGTCTGAGGTATCTCGGAGCCCACTGCAGTCGTTACCATGAACATTCAGCGAGTGGAACGCCTGATCCTTGAAAATCGACACACAATTTGTCAGCAACTTGCGAAAGAGACGCATCTACAGTACAATATCTGTGGGAACTGTACAGTACATACACTCATTCACCAACACCACTTGCACATTACAGAAACCTCGACTGAGAGTAATTGACACATCCCTGTACAGTCCTGACCTCGCTCCAAGCCATTTCCACATGTTTGGGCCATTTAAGGAGTTCCTGGGAGGCCAGCGTTTCAGTCGCAAAGCATGCAGTCTGATCATGGCTCCGGTGTACTGAGAAAACTTTCTACAGTACCTTGATAGTATCCAAGCACAAGTGAAACACGGGGATAAGTGCAATAGTGTAGCAGGGGATTATATAGAGAAATAAAGGTAGTTTTTTTACTCTTATATCTGTTATTCTGCGCAATCAAAAATCCCAGTTTGACTTGAACACCCCTTGTAAATGAAGGCAATGTTAATTTCAAGTATTGAAGTGTTGAAATCCAAGCCTAGATATGATCAACGTATGATCAGTAATATGATTGCTAACGCAGATGTAAGTTTCAGGGATATTGGATCAATCACATGACTTTTGCATTCATTTATTAAGCATCCTCAGATCAGCAGCACACAAATAACTAAAACACCTAGTGCACTTCAAGACCTAAGTGTACTTCAGGCAGTTCAAAGCAATCATTTTCCCCTATGCAACCTGACTTGTTTTATCTTTCTGTGTTAGATGGAAAAACTCTCAATATATTGTATCAGTCTATTTAGGAGGAAAACATAACTATATTCAGTTATAAATAATAATGTACAGTATTAATAATATAGATAATAATACCACCTTGCTTGTAAATGTATAATTCTGATTGTGGCACTGATTACTCTAATAATAAACAAAATATGCTGAAAGGAAATAATTGTTAACTAAATGTAACACTTATGTAAGGAGTCTCCAACGTCAGCAGATATAAAGTTATTTTTCTGTCATAACATATACACAGGGTTTAATGTAAACCACAGGCCAGTCTGTCCGGATGTCTGTGTGCACAGTTGTGTGAGAATCCTCACTATGGTCTCTTTAAATACCGAGGGAACAAACCTTCTTTATAGAAAGGACAGACATGGAGAATGGTCTCTTTCATTAATGAAATCTAAAGCTGCTGAATGCGATGTGTGAATGTACATTTGATTCCTTCAACCTTATCAGCAATGTACACCACATGTACTGTAGGTAGGTTTCACAGTGCTTCACACGGCACACAGCACCATAGTACAGCTTCAGGACATTATTGGTGCAATATATGTTCAGAGTTCTTGCAGAAAATCAGAACACACAACTTCTGCTATTTAAAGTGTAAATGTTTGTGTCAATAAAACACTAATTCATTCATAATTTTTCTTTCATTGAACTTACATTGGAGCAATATACTGTATCAATTACATTTACTTTGCCAGCCCTTCCTTTCCCCACAGTGTATCCTGGTGTTATCTTTTTCCCAGGTAGGTAGCACTCCATAGTCAAGTTCTGGACTTATCTGAACATATTAGGTCCTTTTAAGGGAGGAAAGAGGTCAGCATGAGCACTCGTACTGGTCTGACTGGTCTGAAAATTTGGACTGATACTCTAAAGAAGGTGAAAGTTTCCTAAAGTGACGAGACACGGATTCATCACTAGGAGCCTGAGAGTAAACGGCATGAGAGTATGGAACGGAAACATCCTTAATCGCTGAGCAAGTTCAAAATTCAACCATCAGCTGGAAATTTCATCAATGCTTACAGTTTTCTGGGATTCTCAAGTTCCAGTACTGGAACATTATCAGGAAAAAATGTTCAACAAGCACTGGTGCTCATTACAGTGAGACGCTTATTGAAGAGCTGAAGCCTGAACTTCAGATTAAACGCAAAGGACTGATATCTGAGTTCTTGCATGAAAATGTGCGTGCACACACTTGTGCCAACAATCTGCAATAACATTGTTTTGAGGTGGTAAAGCATCCTCCCTATAGACTTGATCTTGCTCCATCTGACTTGCACCTGTTTGGTCCCCTGAAAGCAGCCCTATGAGGACGAAGATTCACTTCTGATGAAGAAATGAAGACAGCGGTGTATTCATTTTTTTTTAATGAGGGAACACGCAAGCTTGTTAACAGATGGACAAAGTGTACTCAAATTATGTTTAAAAACAAATTCTACCGCCAAATTGTGGCTAATTATTGACTCACCCGCGTATATTACATGTCGCTACTTGTCCTCCATGATGTAGTATTTGCATTTCATTCATAGATCTTCGTCTTTAAGCAACGTTATAGCCTACTATTCTCTACACCTTCTTTTAGCCGGCTAGTTAAAGGCAGCAGCCTAGCCTTGAACCAAAGCTGTCTATACCTGTATGAAGCAAGCCTTTCTGATATTCTATCTAGCTAAAACAAATTGTTACGTGACCACCTCATTCTGTAGGCCATGCTAAAGATTCCAAAGAACTAGCACAGGATGCACGAGCAGCCACCAAAAGCAACTCGGGCTCCTGTATGCACCGTATTTTATGCACTGCTGGGTGGACCAAGGCAGTCTGTTAAAAAAATAAATAAATAAATAAATAAAATAAATAAATAAATCATTCTACTCCACCTCTCTCCACTTTCCTCTCTTCTTTGACTCTTCAGCTTCTCCTCAGGCAGTGGTTTGCTTCCTGCTTGAGCAAGGCCCATGCTGAGCCTCATGACTGCTTTACCATTTTATCTATCTACCTTTATTTTAGATTCTCTCTTTCTCTCTCTCTCTCCCCATTATCATCTGTTCCATTATAGACATTTCTACATCTGTGGATTGCAGCGAGCCAGTGGGAGCCTGAATTACTTCTGACCATGCTGAGCTTCACACCGCATCAGGAGGGGAGCTTGCGAGATAGACGTTTCAAAGCATCCAGCATGCTGTTTGTTGCATCCAACCTTCCCCTCAGACAAAGAAAGACCTCCTACAGGTATCCCAGCATGCTCTGGGCCCCCCGAACGACCTGCTGTTTAAAGTGACAGGTGTAATTTAAGACCCTCTTTTTTCGTGACGACTTCTTTTCCACCCAAGATGAAGCGGTGTCCATTGAGGTGATGCTCTGGAGGAGGGAGCTGGTGTTAATTAGAATCCAAAGTCAGAAGAGAGTGGTACATCATGGCAGGAGATAAATCAACATGAGACACCTAATTCATATGAGATGACCCCTTAGGTTTTTAGGCAAAACCTCATTCTACTGAAAACGGCTATAAAGACTCAACGCGGCATTAGTGGCTTTTACAAACCAGTGATGTGAACCAGCGCAGAAGCTTACACCAATTATAAGAATTTTACAAGTGAAGAGTAAAACACTCCTTTGAGCTAAAGGAATGGCATTCGCCTTTCTTCAAAAGCAATCGGAGAAGTGTTAAAAAAAAAAGCATACAGTATGCATAGAAATTTCACACATCTAATAAAATGCTCCTTTTAGCTGGCAAAAAACAGCTAATCAAAAGGTAGTAATTGGATTTGGATGCTGATCTACTGTATGTCTGCAAAAATGAATAAATAAATCAAATCTTCTGACAAAAGCACTAATTCAGGTAAATCTGAAAAAGCACTTAAAGAAATAATTCATACTTGTCATGGTTAAGCTTGGTAGCTGCTATACTGTATCTCTTAACATGCACTCGTGTATGTTTTGCCATGGTTATAATTTACCAGGAGCTTTGGGAAATCGTTATTGATCAGACATGTACACAGAGATATGAGCCAAACCTTCACAATTAACACCACACCATGGGGTTCAGATCTGCACGGGAAGCAATAATGTGCATGTGTGTGCCTAATAGACAGAAACACTGAGCTGCAATAAAGCTTACAGCTTGCAAAATCTGTATATCAAACCAGGGACAGAAGGACACAGAAAGTAAATAATGTCCTTTAGTCACACTTATTCATCTAGAGCAAAACAACTTTTTTTGTTTTGCCACATGCACTCAAACTAGAATGTTTCTTTGCTTTAAATTAATTAATGGTTCTCAAAATTAGTGACATCTCATCGAAAAAAAATGTGAATCCAGTTCAAGAACTTGAATTCATGTCCACATTAAAGATCAGAATAAAGGAAAATATGATCTCAGTGACCTTCACCATGGCATGATTATTGGTGCCCAATATGCTGGTTTGGGTATTTCAGAAACTGCTGATCTCCACAACTGGAATTTAATGTTACAGTTGGCACTGCCTTACCAGAACTGGCAAGTTGAAGAAAGAAAAAATGTCACCTCGTTATATATGTATGTCAAAATGTTTTTTTCTTTTTTTTTAGCTGGTAGTTTATTGGCTCAGCATGTCTTCTGTCTCAGCATGTCTCTATTTTTACTGCTCTACAGCAGGAAACAAAATGCATTCAATTACAAATCTGGGTTTGGTGCTCATTAATTTGTAATTATTTACTTATTAAGTAAGGAGTTAGGCACGATGAGGTGTGATGTCAATAACGAATAGCAGGAAGTGTGATTGCAACTCATGTGGTGTTATAGTAGCATTAATGATATCACCTTGAAGTTGATTATTTCCCAATAACAGCATGTCCGGAAGTGTTTTATTTCCTTTTTACCACAGCAGTAATATATGGAGAATGTCCATAATAGACATGTGTAGACTGATGCTATAGCAGCAATCTTAAAACAAGCACTATAATATAAATCTGTAGTCAGGCTGCTTTCCAAACTGCGGATATACACCAATCAGGCATAACAATAGAAGCATTAACAGAATGGTTAAGGGCCAGAACAAATTTAAAGAATAAATGCATTTCCGTTAAAGGGGTTAATTTATGGAATAAATGTGATAAGGAA
>JAOVVB010000011.1:15612853-15625469 GCA_028570985.1 Heterobranchus longifilis | reverse complement strand
TTTTTGATGTGCTCTCGATCTCAATTTCAAAGAGCGTTTGTCACTATGTGTTCCTGTTTGTTTGTGCAGTTGCTTGATATTGTCTTCCACTGAGTTCTCTTATAATCCACAGATCACAAGCATGACCATGGTTCAGCCCACTTGGAGAAAATGATTACATCTGGCACCGTTAAGGGTCCACTGGAGGAACCTTTAAAGTTTTTATGTAGAACAGAAAAACAAACAGTTTTCCTTTGTAGAGAGGGTGATCTGAGGATCCTTAAGTATCCAGACAACCCATCAATCTAGGTGCATACGCAAAAAAACAAACATCTGGAGGTCAAAGTCTGCATGCCACAATTTAAGGTTACCACATGGTCGTTAAATACACGGCCGGGCAAAAAAAAAAAAAAAAAAAAAAAGGTGCACATTTTAAGATTTCATTCAGTCACCTTTAGCTTTGATTACAGCATACACTGTTGTGACGAGTTCATGTGTGAAAATGCTTTCTCATGCCCCCAGAACAACTCTTTCATCATTTGAGTTCTGGGATATGCCAGTGCCTCGAGGGAAGAAAAAAAAATGAGGTCATTCAATACATTCAGGTCATCAGCTGACTTCTTTTTATTGCCACATACTGTAACATTGCTGAATCTAGACCTGACCAACTGAAGCACAACGCCTCCAGAAGCGTGTAAAGTGAGCACTATGCATGCTGGGTGCATCACTTCTTACACATCACCTGATGAACTCATTGCTTTGGAAAAGAGTCAACCTGGACTCATCAGACCACATGACCTTTTCTAATTTTTATGCTCCTCAGCAATTTTATGCCTTTGTTTTGATTAGTCTTACTAATTCTGGGCCACACAGCTATATAGTGTCCATCCTGTAAGTTCTTATGACGTTGTGCATGCACACTCATGTACATTTACACTCACCCTGGACATTTCTGGCCATTGGCACATTCAGGCACCTTCTCACACACCCAGGACATTTCTATTTCATTTCATGTTTGCACATTGCACATTATGGACATTATGGACATATGCACATCTAACATTCATGCACATTTGTACACTCCGTGGACATCCCTATTTAACTACAATCCAGGTCTTTTTCAGTCTACAAATCCCTTTTTTAGTGTACATAATGTGGATATTTATATTTACAGCAAATTTAATATTTTATATTTTTATATATTTTTGTTCTTTTTCAACAGCTATGTTTTTCTATAGCTTAGTTTCTCTATATTTTATTCCTTATTTTACTCTATATTTCTTTTTTTTATTTTAAAGTCGCTGGTGGTCATATAAGCAGTTCACTGCATATCATACTGTGTATGACTGTGTATGTGACAAATAATTTGAATTTATACTGTATGTGTTGAAATGTAGCTCTGATTTCAACTGTCGATATTTAATGATGCATCTTCACCATGCATTTAAGTGAGGTCCATTCATCATTTTGTTCTAACTGCATTTCTTCCACAAATGTGATGCTTCAGCAATATTCTTCCAGGTTTAAATAATGTATTGGACAATTCTTGCACCAATTCAAGTCATCATACATCTCTTTAGTTGTTTTCTTCAGTAATTTGATATGACGTTTCTAAAATGGAAACTTTGTCAAGCAGTGTAAACTCATTTTGGGTTACCGTATACAGTGATAATTACAGTATATACCATATACCATACACTGTACAGTATATATCCTATAGTATGGTTACTAAGCAACACCATGCTACCATTAAAGAAATCACAGATCAGCTTAAACTGATGGTGACTACTGACCTTTTTCAGTTGGCTTCGGCAGAAAAGCCATGAAACGGAACGAAAAAAAAAAGAAGAAGCAATACCTTCAAAGTCAGATGTGTTGTAAAGTAGCAATACCTACAAAGCACGCTGATCACTGGTTTTGATCCATACCAGTAGACACTGCCGAAGCCCATTACTACTCTGTCACTGAATGGGTTAGAAGAGAAAACTCTGATGAGAGATAAACATCTTATGTTATCTATGATCAGATACGTAAGCAGGATTAAGACTTTATCAGATGGCATTAAATATAAACCCTTTACACATCTGACAGAAAAACAGATGTGCTGTTTATCTTAGCATATCGCCACCTTGGCAGCGTCGAGTGTGCAGCTGAGAAAGTATGAACACTTGCAATAGGTAAGTTTACTCAAGATTATTTTCAATAGAACGCAGTAAAAATACTGACATTTAAGTGGCAGTAACTTCCTGTGTGACCTGTGGGACGGCATGCCACAGCTGTCACATTCTTACAGGAATCTATTACTTTATCATGTTTTTTTGCGAGCTCATTTTTGGAAGGTAACTTGGCCGAGGCTTTCTTCCCAGGAATGCAAGTCCACACTTTTCATCCCTGGTATTTAGAATCAGCCAAAGACTCTGAAGGCATAAATCAAAATCGCAGTTGGGTTTCATATTAAACTCCAAGGGAAAAAAAAAGGAATTAGTGTGGTACAGAAGAACAACAAAAAAGACAGTTCTTTTTCTTTAGCGAAAGAGAGAAAGCTCTGCTGCACACCGATCAGCCTTTTATCCTCTGACCAACACTTTGAAGCATGTGTGCCTCTGTGGAGGGAAGCATATCTCTCAGCATCCCAGGGATGCTTCTTTCTTCTTTTCCAGTCAGCCGAGAAACTTCTAAATGTGGCTTCTGGGCAAATGGAGTAAATGAAACCCTACGTAAAGAATAACGAAAAAAGGAGGAGCAGACAGTGTGCACAATAGAAAGCGATCCAAATGTCTGGGACATCTATCGCCCATAGCAAGGTCACCAATGTTTATAAAAACATAAATTGCACATATTTAATTTGATAAAGGAAGAAATTGCGCTTCTGAATTGAGATCATGTGTCCCCCTAAGCACTCGAATAAATAGAGCAGTGGTGAGGTGAGCCAGACGCAGAGAACTTGTTCATTAATGTTTCTGCTAGTCTTAATTGGAGCCCAGTAGGAATCTCGTTTTAAAGCAGCGCTAGGTCTCAGACACCCCGAAGTGGAACTCAGTAAAAAGAAAAGTGAACAGAACAAAGAAAGCCAGCTGCTGAGGAAACACATGTCAGGTACACACATTCAAAGCCTTATATTACTGTACATGCACCAGAATCAAGCTAAATGCAAGATACACATGAAACCGTGAAATGCAAGAAACACATGAAAAAAAATTTAAGGGAAAAAAGTTTAAATTAATACTACAGTATAAGTTTGTCCCTGATGAGCAAGATGGGCTTGATTGTGTCAGGGAAAGAATCTCTGAGATGACAAGAGGAAGAAACGTCAACAAGGAACCCATTTGGTGATATCAAATAGTGCGACCTTAAAGCAATCCCTGCTGTATCTGTGTTCTACTAGGTTGAAAGTTCAGTATACCAGGAATGGTGCTTAAGTTAATAGAAAGTTCACTTTTGCTGATGGAGACCTGGGTACAAAAATTGTTCATGGCAGTTTCAGTTCTAAACTACTGAACAACTGCAGTCACAGGTCATGACAGAAAAACTGTTCACAAGAGCCCATTCCATCTGGATCCTCAGTCACAATGATCCTCAGTCATGACACGCCTCCCCACGCAGACCTCAGCAGCAGCCAGAGACCTCCATGCAACAAGAACTCCAACCAGTAGTTGGGCACCAGGATGTATCAGGTTCTCTCCTTCTTCTTCTTCTTTATCTTTTGGCTGTTCCCTTTCAGGGCTCACTAATTTATCACTTGCCCCTACCCTGCATCCTCTTCTCTCACACTAACTAACTTCATGTCCTTTCTCACTTCATTCATAAATCTCCTCTTTGGGCTTCCTCTAGACCCCCTGTCTGGCAGTTCCAACCTCAGCATCCTTCTACCGATATATTCACAAGCTCTCTTCTGAACATGTCCAAACCTCAATCTGGCCTCTCCAACTTTACCTCCAGCTCTCCCTCCTGTCTTTTCTTCAGTGCCTCTGTCTCTAAGCCATAGAGCATCGCTGATCTCACCACTGTCTTGAACACCTTTCCTTTAATTCTCACTGATACTCCACCCAACCTGCCTGTGCATGCCTCTTTACCTCCTTTCCACACTCTTCTTTGCCCTAGACCATTGACCCAAAGTACTTAAAGTCCTTTTTTACCTCTGCTCCCTGTAGCCTCACCGTTCCACTTCGGTCCTTCTCATTCACACACATGTATTCTGTCTTGCTACGGCTAACCTTCATTCCTCTGCTTTCTAGAGCGCACTTCTACCTCTCTAGATTTTTCTCCACCTGTTCCCTGCTCTCGCTACAAAGCACAATGTTATCTGCAAAAAAAAAACATAGTCCATGGAGACTACTGTCTAACCTCATCTGTCATCCTGTCCATCACCAGAGCAAAAAAGAAGGGGCTCAGAGCCGATCCTTGATGCAGACCCACCTCCACCTTGAACTCTTCTGTCACACCTACAGCACTTCTCACCACTGACTTACAGCTCTCATACATGTCCTGCACCACTCAAACATACTTCTCTGCCACTCAAGACTTCCTCAACACCACAGCTCCTCTCTCGGCACCCTGTCATACACTTTCTCTAAAACTACAATGACATAATGCAACTCTTTATTACTTTCTCTGTACTTCACCATCAGCATCCTCAAAGCAAATACTGCATCTGTTGTATTCTTTCTAGGCATGAAACTGTATTGTTGCTCACAAATACTTACCTCTGCCCTTAACCTAGCTTCCTCTACTCTTTCCCACAGCTTCATTACATGGCTCATCAGCTTTATTCCTCTGTAGTTGCCAGAGCTCTGCACATCCTCCCTTGTTCTTAAAAATCGGCACCAATACACTTCTCCTCCATTCCTTTGGGATCCTCTCACTCTCCAAGATCTTGTTAAACAGACTGGTTAGAAACTCTCCATGTGATGAAAACTCCAATCAGAACTAGGGCTCCAGTTTGTGTCAGACACATCTGGAGGACAGAGACGGTTGGAATCACTGGGATCACTGGTAGAGAGCAGTTTGACTCACAGTCACATAATGGATAAGGTTAACATGTATTACCAGTTACCCAACTATCGGTCACAAGCTCTATCAGTAGCAGTTTGTTAGTTCCACCAGTCACAGAAGGATATGTGTTGGAAGAGCAAAATAACTAGTTAAATAAAGAAACAAATCACAACATGTTGATAATAAATAGTGGTTGTGGAGCTGAAAGCTAAAAAGCAAAATCACACATAAGGCCATACCATTGTGCTGGATATCAGCACAGTTGGGATGCCTTCAGCACTTAGGCTTATGCAGATGACCGCATCACAGTTGTGCTGATATTCCAACACAACAGGATTCCCTCTCATGTGATATTGCTTAACTATACATTATACATGATGCTGAAGTTGAAGTCTAATTTCAATTTAATGGTTCAACACTCTAAATTAATTATCTACTTATGTGTGATTTAATTACTATCTAATGTGTGATTTAAGTTATTTTATGTAGGCTTCATTGTAGGCATAGCTGGAACAAACAGTGGTTAATGCTGCTGCTCCTTGTTTAGTTAACATTTAAAGATCTTAATTAATGTAAGTGTTAATTAGTTGTTAAAGTTACTTATGGTTTTATTTGTTCCTAGGTCTTTATTTGTTAATGATACTTAATGTGATAAATAATTTAATGGAGAAATAGTTTTTGATTTAACACATTATTATCATAGTTAGTCTTCTAATTGTTTTAAAAAGTGTATAATGCTGAGAATCCTGAAAAAATACACTCCAGTTCTACTTTGTACTTTATGACTATTGCTAAAGGGAAATAATATGAACATGTTTTTATCATGGACTCTTTTTATGGACTTCACCTCACCAATCTCCTACTCCCTGGCCCTGCTTCATCATTTAGTTTATCCAGATTTTTGCATTTGCCTTTACATAATAAAGACATTTATCACATTATTAAACATAGCATTGACATGTACTATACAAGTCAGTACTTTGTGGCCAAAAGTATTTGAACACCCAACCATATGTGTTTCCACCCCCCCCCCCCCCAATTTCTTGCCACAAAGATGGATACAATTCTATGGAATGCATATTCAATTCAATAAAATTTTATCTGTACAGTGGTTTTAATAATGGAGTGTCACAAACCAGTTTCATAGGAATAAAAGTTGTGGATATTAATGTGTTTTAGTTGATATAAAGAGTTACAGAGTAATAAAGACTTACTTTTCAGATTATTTGAGCAATTACAGTCAGAAGCCATCATATAGTGAAACTGTTTTTATTTTACTATATGAGCTATCCTGAGCAGCAGGTAGTGCTCTTCATGTGATGAGAAATTGGGAACCAGGATGCATCAGACCAAGTCCGAGGGCATGGGGGTCAGGATTAGTGGTATGTTCACTGCTATTTAACGGATAAGATCAATGTGTATTTTGTGCAGAGTGGAAGCAGGGACGATGGCAGGACTAGCTATGACAGCATAACTACAAGGGTGAGCCAGAAGGAAACACAGAAATGAGGGATCCCTAGCTGGGAAGAAAGGCAACCAGTCACTTCATCATCAACAAACCTAAGTGAAGTCGTGCGATTGGGGGAAGACAGCATCCAAACATACCATTTCGCCATAACACTCCAAAGCATGCTACAGGAAGAATTTAATTCACTGGAACTAAAAGACCCTGTTATGCTTCAGTGTGACACTGCACAAAGCAAACTCCCTGAAAAAGGGTTAGGGTTAAGGTTGGGTGTCCTGAACAGAGCCCTGAACCCTGAATAACTGTGGGATGAACTGGAACCCTGACTGTTTTCCAGACCTCCAAACCCAACATCAGACCTGATTTCACTAACACTCTTATAGTTGAATGATAGCAAATCATCACAGCCATATTCCAAAATCTACTGGAAATCCTTCCCAGAAAAGTGGACACTATTATAACAGCAAAAGTGTGATTCATCTGGAATATGAGTTTTAAGAAGCACATACTGCTTCATAAGTGTTAAATATTAAGGTGCACACAAACCTGTGGTCATATACGGTAGGACATTTTTTTCTTTTTTAGATTTGAATATGAAAAACTAAAATCTGAGTGTATTGTATATTTGCAGCTAGCATACAATATGTGGTCTACTAGTTGAGAATGCATTTTGGCTTGATTTTTCATAATGTGGAATGAAATCAAAAGCCCTGGTAAACAAGGTTATCGTGCTAAAATGGCAAACCAACTTTAGCTAGTTGGTATGGAGCTCCAAATGACCTACAACAAGTTAAAAAGTACAATGACCAGATCTTTAAAATGAGGATAAAGAGAAGACAGGACTTCTTTTGCAGATCAACTCCTGATCAACCATAGTCAAGGATAAGTCATGTGGTCATTCTATATCAATTTTGGAAGGTCTTGGCATGTGTAGAAGGAATCTTGATGACTTTATACTGGTGGTGGGAGTATTAGGCATTGAGTTATTAGGTTATTCAGTTCTAAAAAAAAATCATAGTACAAAAAACAGATGTAGACATTTAAGAGACATGTAGAGTAAGCCATCGACTATACTGTATGCAAAAACCAGCTACGTTGTACATAATACATATTTAGCTACAACAGTCCAACAATGTACAATGGCCTCTAGCCAGGAGCAAAGTTCATCAAATGATTCAAGGAAATGAAAATAAGTGCTCCAGTATGCCTAGCTAAATCTCATTTGCCTTTCTTGATGATCTGGGCCTGTGTGTAGCCGAACCAAGGCGCCATTGTTGTACAAGTCACATGATTGCTCACAAAGTTCACACAAAGACACAGAATCATAGTCCGGTTTTCCCCCCTTCCCTTTCTTAGTCTCGCCTTCTCCTCGACTTGTTTACAACCAGGCCAAAGACCAAAATTTACAAGAGGAACAAATCGGATCTGTGCGGCGCTTACACACACCATGCTTGAGACTAACAGAGGTCCTTTGAAAAGACACGAAGCTCCCAGTGTGTGCAGGGTTCATGGGGGTCACGCATCCCAGTGCGTGGCGATTTTTCCATCCCCCACTAACGTTTTGGACTGTGACGTTTGAGGTCATGTAGTAAAAGGGAGTCACACGGGCGTGTTGAGTGAATAGGATCCTTTACGAGAACACACTGTCCCCTATTGTCTGTCATTACTGCATATTGTGGCCTCCGGACAAGGGCGATGGGTAAACATAATACAGAGTTCCATAACTGTAGTAAGTATTGTAGTAGTGACGCTAAAATAAAGACCAGGACAGCGCTGCGGGTACAAATGGTTTTTTGGGTCAATGTGCTTTTGTTTGTGCCCTTGGTAGATGGTAGTATCGGAGAAACAGCAAATCAACAATCAATGCAAGTAGCTGAACTTTCAGTGTTACCTGATAATATTTTACAATATAATATATTTAATTTATTATAATATATAATAATTTATTTCATAGTGTGTTTGACAACAAAATTGGTTTCTGAAATTTTTCCCCTATCTATAATAATAATAATGTTGGTGTCAGTCTTTTGGCTGCTCTGATCGAGGGGTCGCCACAGTGGACCATCCAGTCCGCACAACAACTTGGATTTGGGCACTGGGTGGAAATCGAACCTAAGCCTTCTGCATGGCAGACAAGAAACCCACCACTGAGCCACCAGTGCTCCAATACTTAAGTT
This sequence comes from Heterobranchus longifilis, assembly GCA_028570985.1. Classification (NCBI taxonomy): domain Eukaryota; kingdom Metazoa; phylum Chordata; class Actinopteri; order Siluriformes; family Clariidae; genus Heterobranchus; species Heterobranchus longifilis. Next base: position 15,616,856 of record JAOVVB010000011.1, on the reverse strand, counting down.
GTTAATTTGCATTAAAGAGAACGCAACGTTTAAAAGGTCAGACATTTTTTGGTGGTGTTCTACATACTGTACCTGGAACTCTTTCAATTATGAGATATTTCATTTTCTTAGACTGAGCAAGAAGCATCATGGACTCACCATCAGTAAATGTAAGTAAATAACTTATTAAAATTAAGAGTAGGTTAGCTATAGTAAGCGATGGTCTGGTTTGGTTAGAGTCTGTTTAAGTGTGGCAAGACCTGAACACTATTGGATGTCAGTTATGTCAGTCCAGCACTTCAAGATGATGTCACTCTGGCTTGTTGTTTTTCCACAAAGAAATATGAAATTCAAGTCAGGCTAGTTACTTTTTATGAAAAAAAAAACAAACAAAAAAAAAACATGGCACATGGATTATTAGCATCATTTTGAAAAGTTAAAGTTCGAGGGTTCATGAGAAGCTTCTGTCAGCATTACATTAAAGGTATAAATAAATAAAGGAGTTATGTATTAAAATTAACATACAATCATGATGTTTGACTGATTATATTCATTGGACAGCCATGATACATATATAATAGCGTTTTCTACACATTTACTGCTATGCTGAAGTCCACTTAAAACTTGAAGTTTGACAGGAAAACACAATAAATGCCATTTGGAAAAATATTATTCTGACACACAAGGTTGTCTATTACAAAGCTTTTAATTAAAAAAAAAAAAACACTACATAAACTTATTTGAGCAGCTTTACTTCCACGTTTAGAGCAAAGCTGTTATATGGTTATGAAAAGCCACTTGCATCGCTTTTTTCTGTCGCATGATCACTGAAGCAAAGAAAGCAAAGAGGCTGCAGCGAGTGTTTTAAATGTGTCTGAAGGTTTTCTAGAGAATGTATACACCTCAGAAAGGATATATACACTCTGTTACTGCCATTGCAGTCACTCTGGCAGTACAAAATGACAGGTACAAATTGCTTAATGTCTGCGATACGTTCTGTGAAATTGGATGTTATGCGATTTGAAGGTTGTTCAAAAACCTACTTAACAAAACTATGTATAGTGTAAGCACTGTGGTAAAGCAGAAGAATAATACTACAAAAATGTCAAATATGCATGTGTGATTTGTGTGCTAGAGACATGAGATGTATACACTGTGTGTGGGAAGCTGATGCATTTGCTTTATAAGGTTCTGTCCACTATTACTGTACACAGGCAGTCGGTTTATGCTGAGTGGACATTAAACAGGGCATACTGTACCTGTACTATGACAGTGAGCTGTCATCATGTACCAAAGTGAAACTGGTAGAGGAGAAGCCTAATAGTAGTAAACTGACGTTTTTGGGGTGCTTATGATGTTTCTTATAAAGGGGATTGATGGCTCAATGGTAGGTTTCTTTTCCAGGTTCAATTCCCACCCAAATGCCCAGCCACTGAATGCAGTAAAAATTAACCTACGTGTTATTGATACTAAATGGCATAATTAACCACAAACACTGCAGGCTGAATTATCCATTGTGCCAAAACTGTGGGAGATGGAGCTTTTTGAAAAGTCACACATAATTCACACGTACATAACCAAAACAATTTTGACAAAATATTTTGCCATTTGTGCTTTTTAACACCCGAAATTTCTTCCAACAGTTTACAATGTTATTTGCTTCACACCTGCAGAAATGGAGTTATCTCATTTACAGTACTTTTGTTAAAATTCCATCAGTTATAATAATCCATTTTGAGAATTCTGAGTTGGTGACAAGAAGGGAGTCCAGATATTGTGGAGATGGCACAAATAAGCAGCGACATTGTAAACTTATAAGGAGAAATAACCAAACAGACTTAATAAATCATTCTCAGTTCCTGTTAATGCGTGAATGCTATTTACTCCATGAGTTACTAGACAAACTGCTTCATTATTATACAGCCTGTGTAAATTCACAGTGAAGCTACATAAATACATGACCTGATCTAATAAACCAATGTGTAAAAAGTTTGGTTCATATTTATTAAAAGCACAACACCTACTCACTACTCAAAGTATTTTAAATGACAAAATGCGAACAAGAGCCAAAGTTAATTAAAAAATCTATATCACATTCATATAGCCTGTGAAATGTGACACTAGGAAAGCACATGTGATGCACAACTACTGTACATGCTGTAGGGGCAGGGATAGCTCGGTGGTTAAGGCACTGGATCACTGAGTTGTCTACTACCAAGTTGTCACTGTCAGGCCCTTGAGTAAGGCCCTTAAGCCTCACCTGCTCAGATGTACAGTATAATGAGATAAAAAACAAAACAAAAAACTGTAAGACAGTCTGGATAAGGATGTCTGCCAAAAGTCATAAATGTAGTGTAAGTGACGTGAAGTAAAAGATTAAAAGAAGTTTTCAAGCTTTCCCTATGAATAAGCATTTTAACTAGCCAAAAAAAGTCAGATAACTATAACTATTCCTCAAGGCTACATAAAAAAAAAAAAAAATTCAAAGCTCTTTGGAAGTAAAAATGTAGAAATGAGGGGTGGCTCAAGACTTGCACAGTACTCTAATTAATCCACGATTAATAGTTAATATGAGCTATACTGTTAACGTTATTATCCAGTTAAGAAATAATGGCTTTCGCTGGAATTAAATGTCAATAACATGCTATTTTGTCCATGTATAATCTAAATTAAATTTCCATCAAATTAAATAAAGAGAGAATTATTTTTTTTGTTCACTGTTATTAGTTTTAGGAGTCTAACCAAGTGAATTAGAGATTACTGAGATGTCTGTGGAGAGCAGACATATTTACGGCTGAGCTGATGGATGTGATGAGATAATAAAATAAAACCAGTTTGTTATTTCTAATATTAGTCATATCTGTTGGTCACATACACCATGTACTCTAGAATATCTCTGGAAATCTATACAAACCACAACACACTACTGCACCACAACCCCTACCCATAAAATCCCAAATTGCTTTTTTAATAGCCTTGTTCAAGTCCAGGTCCAAATGTGTGGAAGCCCATATGAATAAAGCATTCAAAATTGTTACATCATTATTATCACAATTGTAGCTGATACAGTAGATGGAATCGTTTTACTTTCACACTTTTCACATACTGATATAGTCATCAGTGATTGTCACTTTCTTCTCATGACCCTTTTTTCTCCTTGAACATTTTTACTGTAGATTGAGTTCCTGTCCTTGATAATGCAACATAAATCATGTTTAAAAGGACTGGTGACAGTCTATAGTCATAAAATAGCTTGATGACCTGACTATGAAGTAGGGAAAAAAAAAAAGAAAAAAAAAACATGATCACATTACAACCAAAATACATATAAAAAGACTTGACGGAGAAATGGAATGAAGGAAAACAAGCCAGGCATAGATTTCAGTGCAGAGGGGAAAGGTCATCGGGGCAGAATATTAAATCAGGTTCTGACACTGATGGACACAGTGGCTCATTCTGACACGTAATCCCATTTCTCAGGGTCTGAACAAATTAGCTGTAATGGCTTATCCACCCATTAAAGCCTAGGATACCTATGAATAAAACATTGCGATGGGCCAAGGTAGCTGTTAGATGGTGTGCTTGTCAAAATAGTGAAGAAAAAAAAAATATGGTAAAGATAAAAAAAAAAATCCTCCTCCTCCTTCTCCTATTACTACTACTAATAATACGTAAATAAATATAACTATTTTCACAAATGTAATTTTATTTATCATGCTGCATGAAAGGAGATAGCATGCGTCACCGTCGCGAGGGGAACACAAGGCGCTGCTAACGGGCTGAAGGGATTATTAAGACGTAAAGCAGGACATGTTGTAGAGGACAAAAGGCAGAGACTATTAAGAATGAACAATGAACAGTAGTTCATCAGAGAAAGACACTGAGGATACTCAGTACTGGACGTCTCAATAAATGAGGGCTCACAATGTCATTTTTCATTTTCTTAAAAGAGGTCCAAATAAGAGACAACTTAATGTCCCAAGGGTTTCTGAGAGAGATTTATGGATTTGAAATCAATATAAAT
>JAOVVB010000011.1:15550152-15563385 GCA_028570985.1 Heterobranchus longifilis | reverse complement strand
AACAAAAACAAAGAAATTTGCAAGTGACCCTAAACTTTTGAACGTTAGTGTGTATATATATATATATATATATATATATATATATATATTTATTTATCCATACCCATTCTCTGAAAGGGTGCCAATAATTATGGAGGTCACAAAACATTATTATTTAGTAATTTATATTTAATAAATAATTATTTATTATTTATTATTTAAATAATAGGAAATGTAACTAATATTACATTATATACACATTATATACACACACAGCTGGTGGTGTTATGTCCATTATTGCCAAATGTCACAGCCATGACACAGTTTTTAACACTGTATGCTTAAACACAGGTACCTGTACAGCAGGGTAGGAGAAGGACAGGACATGTAGACCGATAAGTTCCCCAACCACACACGCACACGCACACACACATGCGCGCACACACACACACACACACACACACTGTGTGGGTTGCACCAAGTGGCACTATACCCACCCATCCTCATGTCAGCAAGTGCTGGAAATAATGGCACTCTAATTCACTGCCCACATTCCTTCCTCACTGTGTGGCTGAATGTTTATCGCTGTTCAGATTTCCACAATAAGTATCATCCTGTTCTGCTTGAACTGATTGAGCGGAGTATACAAAATACACATATTAATTTTGATTAATGGCTAGAAATGTTAGAGTCAGAAAGAGCAAAAATGTAGAGGTACGAAGATCATGATCATAAATATAGCTAGAAAGCAGGCTAGGTAGGCTATGTACATGCCAGTATAATTACAAAAGTAAAGATCTTGCCATTGTCATTATTTACAGAGCTTTTGCAGCTGATTATAATATACATAGCTAAAGTAATGTTGTAAGTCCTGGTTGTTCAAGAGGCTTTTATATACCAATCAACTATAATATTACAATGCAACACATTATGTCCAGTATTGGGTAGGATCGCCTTGTGCCACCAGGGCAGCTCTGGCTCCTCAGGGCATGACTCTATAAGACCTCTGGGGGTGTTTTGTGGTGTCTGGCACCAGGATGTTGGCCGAGGATTTTTTGTGGATTGCTGGGTGGGGTCTATGTGGATTGGTGATTTGGTGCCTTTTTTATCATGGCTAGCACTGATTTTTTCAGTGATTTGTGTTGCATTGGCATTTCTGTGGGTTTGGACCAGACAGACTAGTCTGTGGTCCCCGCAGGCATGGGTCAGCTTTGGGTGCATCCTGTCACATGTTAACTAGTATATAATAAGGATGTTTGGGGAACTCTCAATACAGTATATGGACGTGTAAGGTATATAAGGTGTGCTATTGCCAGGGAAAGACTCCATCTTGAAAAAATAAACAGAACTATCAGAGAGAAATTTAAAACTTTAGGAATAGACAAATCAAAAGTTTGGTACATTTGTAAAGCTAATGAATGCACTAGTGAGTTCACTAACATCAAAAAGTCAAAAAGGCTACAGAAGGCAAGTAAAGTGGATGATTGCGGAATTGTGTCCTTGGTTTAAGAAAGACCCCATTACAGCATACAGTATAGCCAAGCCAAGCATTCCAAGGGGGTAGGTGTATTGTCAGAGTCTCCAAAGCATTCATAAATGCAAATGCAGTGGTTTTACCTCAAGATGCAAACCACTGGGAACAGTCAACAGTAGGAATGCCAGATTTGATGTTAGAAACATCTAAGAAAGTCTGCACAAGATTATTTTGGCATGTGAAACCATAATTATCTTAACTTGTTAAAGTTGTTCTAATTGTTTCCACTCTTTTAATGAAAACATGATTAACCTGTCAGGAGGATAAGGTGAAGTGGACGCAAAATTATATAATTCAACTCTATAGCATTACTGGGAAATATCAGACAGCAAGCTAAATGCACAACAACATAGACATAAAACCATAACTTAAATAATTATACTACATAACATGACGCATTGCAACACAGGTGACCCTGGTTCCAGATATGTGATGGGCAAGGATTGATGGGAGCTACCATGACAGTACCAGAACGATTGGAAGAGAAGAATATGGAGCAGAAAAAAAGAAAGGGCTTATGAGCCAAAGCATACCACATCATCTGTCAAACATTGTAAAGGCAGTGTTAAGGCATGGGAATGCACTGGTGTTTAACGATGCTGGACCGCTGATACTGTAGAAGTAGCAGAAGAGATTCTGAAGTGTATAGAACTACACTTCCTGCTCAGATTCAGCATGCTGATGCTGCAAAAGTCATAGGTAAGCAATTTAGAGTACAGATGGATAATGACCCAAAACAACCCAGAAGCTTCTCAAGGCAAATAAATTGGAGGTTCCTAAAGGTCAGAATCAATCACCTGATCTCAACCCAGTTAAGTACATTATTTACTTACTGAAAACAAAACACTCACAAACAAGCACCAATTAAAGATGGCTGTGATGAAGTACTGGTAGTGCATCTTAAAGGGGAAAACTATATGTTAATGGCCATTGGTTCTAGACATTAGGTTGTCAATCACTGCAAAGGATTCACCCAATTAATAAAAATAATCCCTTTGTTTATCATTATGTTATTTTATCCAATTACTTGTGAGCCTGTAGAACAAAGCAAACTTTGAAAAATGGCTGTAATTCGTAAACCATTAATGCAATATTAATTACTAATACTAATATTAATTATTAATACACTTCAGCTTGTTTCACTCACTTTTTATCGCACATGGTTGCTTCATTTTAAATTCATTGTGCTGCATAAAGACAACATTTATGAAAATGGCAGGTAAATAAAGTGCTAAGTGCTAAAGTACTAATGGCAGTAAATAAAGTAAAAATTAAAAATTAAATAAAAAAAAAATAAAAAAGGCCAGAGAATACACCCTTGAGCGGCTGAGGAGGGTACAGAGTCACCAAATCCAACAGAAATACTTCTGTCCTTAATGTAAAAGCTATATCTTCTATTTATGAAAGAACAAAAAAAAAATACCCTTGATAGTTGTGCTTAATGTCTTGGAACTTTCAAAACAAGTTAGTTCCTGTTTTTATATCATATATCACAAACAGCTTTTAACAGTCACCAACATCACTTTTTTTCTTGAATTTAATGACATCAACATCTCCTGACCAATCACATAAAAGTAAGCTGTCTGGCTAAAATAGGCCTGCTTCTCTGTCCTTTAATGTGATAATGTTTTTTGTGTTTTGTCAAAGGAAAAGCTGTAACTGAGAAGTTTTGAGGATTGAGGATTTTTGAGCTTTCTGCTTTCATTAACTTCAATAGAGACTGGTGTCTAAAGCATTACAATGATCAAGCCAACTTGAAGTAAAACAGTGTACAACCTTTTGAAGATATTTTTGTTGTTGTAGTTGTTAAAACAGTTTGACTCTGGACAACAGCCTAAGCTGACAAAAAGCTAACTTCAATAACATAACCAATTCGCTTATTCAGTTTAAAATCACTGTCCAGTAAAACGCCCACGGTTCAAGCAGCTGGTTTTACGTATGATTTAAGGAAACATGTCTCTATGAAAGAGTCAACACAGGCTCCACTTGTTCCAAATACTAGCAATTCAGTTTTATTCTCATTTTGACTTATTGAGACATTTCAACAATGGTGTTAAACTGTTTCTATCCTCCCCAACTGTTTTTATCTCTCTGTTTCAAAGGACAATGAATTTGAATATGGTCTGCATAACAGTTGAAAGACATACTGTGCTTCATAATAATGGATCCTAATGGCATTGAATAAAGTGAAAATAAAAAAGGCCCGAGGATACACCCCTGAGGGACCACACATGTGAGAGCTGCTGAGGAGGGTACAGAGTCACCAAACCCAACAGAAACACTTCTGTCCATCGTATATGATCTGAACCAGTCCAGGGCAAAACCAAGAATGGAACCAGTAATAAACCAGACTGTGCTACAGACAATAAATGAGGGTGGGATGATCTACTGTATAGTGTCCAATGCAGCTGTGAGATACAAAAGAATAGTGAAATTCCTTGAGTCAGTGGTTATTAAGAGACCATTAAAACTTTTACAAAGATGAATTCAGTGATGTGGAGAGGTGTAAAATCAGACGGAACAGCTCAGGAATAAAATTTGCATTTAAAAATGATTAGTTATAGTAAAACATTTGAATGGTACAAAACATTTTAAGGAAGCCCGTACCTCCATGCGTGATAATCTAGGCTGAGGTGGCTCAGAGCTCACTGCAGTCGTTCCCGTGAACATTTAGTGAGTAGAACGTCTGAACCTTGAAAATTGACAGGTAAATTGTTGCCAACTAGCAGAACAGACACATGTGTCTACAGGAACTGTACACACAATCATTCACCAGTACCACTTTCACATTACAGGAACTCAGCTGGGAGTTATTGCCACATCCCCAAAACAATCATGACTTCAATCCAAGCCATTTTCACATGATTGGGCCGTTAAAGGAGTTCCTGGGAGGCCTACATTTCAGACGCAAAGCAGGCATCGCTCCGGCGTACTGGGAAAACTTTCTGCCTTGATGGTATGCAAGCACTAGTAAAATGCATTAGTGTAGCAGGTCCTGGTTTCACTTTAACACCCCTTGTATTGATACAGTGGTTTCACGTATGTAAATTAAAAATGTGTTCTTGTATTGCAGACACAAAATTATAAATTGCATGCATTGACTGTTTTATATTTTCTGTTTTCTACACGTGGTGTTAGTCTGGGTTTTCTTGAAATTACAACATGGCCTTTTCAAAGGTGAAAACTTACAAAAGCATTAAAAAGAAAATCTGCTGTGTGTCCTTTAGGGTTGTTATTAACAAGGCACGCTTATTTTCTTCAAACGGTTCTTTAGTGGATTTAGAATTCATGATAATACAAACTTCCACAATCTCCTTCAATCACAGAGCCAAATATTTAACCTTGAGTCAAATGCAATGAATAAATGGGGAAGTGAAAAGAAGGTTTGAACAGCTTTCTTTGCTGCTTAACCACGCTCACACTCGCGCGCGCGCGCGCACACACACACACACACACACACACACACACACACACACCCCACTCACACACACCCCACTCGCACATTGACCTCACATGGGCTTTTGAAAGCACTTTTAGCATGGCTCACTTAGAGTGTTTAACGTCTTTGTTTTCTTTTCTTAGCTCATGAGGTTGCACCCCAGTACAAATTCTTTTTTTTTAACCTACCGATTTTTGATTGTATTCTGTAAGGTTCTCAGTAACCAGATGGTTGTGAGTTCAAATCCTAAAACTGGGAGAAAGCCAGCGTTTGGGCCTTTACACCAGGTCCTTAACTGCTTGTTTGTGTGCTTGGTGTGTATCCTACTGCAATCATGCTAAATGAATAACAAGCAATAAATGTAACCTGAGCCAAAAATCTACAATATCTGCGCTGAGAATTTCATCTGCCTTTCATCATACAGACGAAGACACGCATGAAAACGCGACAGCCTCCTACATGCCTCAGCGTTCTCGCGCCAGTACTTTTCCAGCTGCTTTCATATAAGATCGCTCCACCCGTGTTGAAGCTAAACCTGAGATGACCATGGTGGTCAGGCCTCTAATAAGGCCCACTTTGTTGGTAATGAAGGTGAAGGAAGTGGGTCTGCTTATTTATGGAGTAGCTCTGGCATATTCTGGGCACGGCACCTATTAATATACTTCTAGTGGGAATACAGGCTATGAAAATATCACATAAGTAAACAATGATGTGAGCCAGAAAAGGCCTCTGAAATGGAAATGTGCATTGCATTGCATTTCTAAGCATGAACTTCTATCTGTAGGATGTGTGTGGTTTTTAATATGACCATGTCACAAGGGAAAAAAAAAAAAAACTTGTGGGGAATGATGGCATCAGTGGAAAACTACTAAACGTTTTAGATGTTAGCTTCATGACAGCATGTTTTTACATGACACTGACTCTTGTTGAGGAAAAGGCCCTTCAACTCTTTGAACTCTGCCCTCGTTTCCTGGGCTTGACCAACTTAGAATGGCTGAGGGGCTTAAAATAGACACAACCCAAACACAGAAATAGTGCTTTAGCTAAAATAGAAAAAGAAAAAAAAATCCCCATGAGCTCACCAGCATCATGCAACCTTCAGGCCTTTATCTATCCACACACACACCCACCCACACACACACACATATACTTTATATACAACTACATACAGTATAAACACACAAACCATATAATGCCACCATCCTGAGCAAAAAATTGTGTCCCCTGTGCCAAATGTGTTCCCTTCGTACCGCACTGGTATATAGAAACCCATAAATTCTCCCTGGCGTTATTTTCCCAATCATTTCCCTGCTCTGTTATGTAGTACCGCATAGCCTATTTCATACATCACCACATTAGTGATGCTGCTTTGCCGCCGGTAACACACCCCGTCTCTCTGTAGAGCGCGGGCATGATGATTCCATAAACAACCCGAATGGAGTATTTGTCAGGCTGAGTCGAATGCAAACGATCTTAAATCAAGCCTGCTATCTCATCCTAGGATTTTACAGTCCTGCACAGCACGGCCATTTGTGCTGGAAAGACCCCCGAAGCTTTATGGGTTAGCAAACAAAAAAATATATATATATGAAATAAATAAAAGTGGTAGAGAATGTTTTGGACAGTGTGGCTTTATGCACTCTTGATTTACACTGCACATTTGTCGACAATAAAGCCGCTGCATTATTCATCTAGCGGTATTTAACAATATTTTTCATGTTGCAAGGCCTAATTGTTACACAAAGCCAGATCAGTGGGTAGCGCGACATGTCGATTAAGTTTAATGGCCTCCCTTTGCAAAAAAATAAAAACATTACATTCTGCCCTGAAGCTTTCTGTGGCACCAAGATCCTTCTGTTCGATTATAAAACACCTCGACATAAACAACACAATCTCGTATCTTTATGGTTCTGATAAACCACAGCAAATGCTTTGCATAAGCTTCTCACCATACATTGCATACCAGATCACCACATATACTGATCAGCCATTACATTAAAACCATTTGTCTAATATTGTGAAGGTTTCCCTGACCAATCAAGGCATGAACTCCACAAGACCTCTATGGGTTTGCTGTGGTACAGTATCTACTGTAACACCATGACCTTAGTGTCAAACAATATTTAAATATCCTAAGGTATGATGTGGTGCCACCATGAATCAACTGCTCATCCATTCATTCCAGAACATTATTTTCAGTGTGGCAGGAGGCATTATACAACGAAAAGAGGCTCATGCCAACAAGGAGTACCATTGCCCAAGCATGTATGACCAAGGTTTCCCAGTAGAACATTGTTCAAAGCATTGCCTCCACTGTCTTCTCTTGTTCTCATATTGCAAACTGGTGCCATGTCTTCCCTCCAACATTCAGACTGTCCACATGATATAAAAAAAACATAATTGATTAAAACAGGCCACCTTCTTCCATTAGTCCATTTGGGTGTTTTTCAAGTTCTGATGCTCAGGAGGCCTATTGTACACAGTTTTGTGGTGGACACAATGGTCATATGCCCAAAGTAAGAACTTTGTCCCCATGTCCAGCTGCAAACCTTAGTTTGGCTTCTTTTAACAGTTTTGGAACATTGGCTTTTTCCTTGCTGAGCAGCCTTTCAGGTTGCATCGAGTTTTACCATGGATAAAGATACTTCTGTACTTGTTTCCTCCCTTGTCTTCACATGGTCATTTGCTGTTGTTCTAGGATTGATTTGTACTTTTTTTGTACCAAAGTATGCCTTTGCTTCCTGAATGATATGATGGCTGCATGGTGAGACCCATCCTCCAGAGTCACATTAGTTTCTCTTCAATACTTTGTATTGTTGATGGGAGATTCATAACACTGCATAAAACCTTCTTCAGCACATCCCAGTTTTTTTTAATGGGGTTAAGGTCTGCACTCTGTGGTAGTCAACCCATGTGTGAAAATGGTGTCTCATGCTCCCTGAAACAATTTTTCACAATTTCACCAAGCCTTTAAGAGATCTCCCATCACACATATTCAGGATGTTTTTTCATCACATTTATTGCTCAAACATGATGGTTCACTACTATCCATCCAGGTTTTATTACCACATTTATCAGTTCTTAACCCAATTTTAATCATTTCAGCAATCTCTTTAGTTGCTTTCTTTTCTTGATGCAAGACAATAATTTGACCCTTCTGAAACAGAGAAACATTGTTGCCATGACCACAAGATATGTCTTCTGACATGGAAAGCTATTTACTATATCAGTTAGAGTTAAATAACTTGTTGCAGCTGAACCATATTAATCACTGCAGAAATTATCCAATGGAAGGCTCTTAACTATTTGCTTTAATTTAAATATAGGTAGTGATGTTTTTTCCAGGCCGTGTACTTTCATAGTATTATTTGTATGGATGAACATGGAACTGTTCCTTTAGGCATTTAGAAATTGTTACTTGGAAATTACTTTTAATTTTCCCAAGAGGTCACTCAAAGAGGCACTGAGGTTGAGGGTATACTCTATCCATAAACAATTGTTGGAAAAAAATCACTTTATTTTGCATTTAACAGTTTTTCTGTTAAACTATCTTTCCTGTATGATCAGACCAGGCAGACTAGCCTTTACTCTCCATACACATCATTGAGCCTTTGTCATGTACAGTATGACCCAGTTGGTTGTTTCCTGATTGTATTTCATTGGAGCACATTTGGTAGGTACTGACCATCTGCCCTATCTGAAACACCTCACAAGCCTAGCCATCTAGTCACAAGTTGACCATGCACTTGCTGCCTAACTCATTCCATCCCCTGTCTGGGGCCATTAAATGAAAAGATAAGAAGATATTTAATGTTAAGATAATCTTTACGTACACTCACTATACCACAACAGGACCAATTAGATGTAATAAAGCAGATCTAATTCACCAGTGAGGAGATTTCGCTAGCACGTCTTGCGTAACGTACTATGTCACACACCAGGAAACAGCCAGTCCACGGAGAACACCCCCTATCCCAAGGCGTGTATATATTACCATTTAACTTCAATTCCAGTTATTAGTCGAAGTATTAAAAAAAAGGAATTGCATGTGCGTTTGTGCCAGCAATGGTGGCGATCCAATTGGAGGGTCTAATTGATTAGACACAGCTAGAGAGATGAGGAGATGAGCGCTGATCGGCTAGATTGAGATTGGCAGATGAGTAAAATGGATTGGATAGACTTCAGTGTGGATGAAAGACCAGGAGAGGGAAAGTGAAAAGCGGGTGTATACACGAGGGTAAAGATTATAGAAATTACAAAAAAATAAAAATTGTTGGTTACAATCAGAAAGGGAAAGATGCTATTTCTATTTTGATTGGATGGCTGGGTTTGTCTATTTATCAGGACGTTAGCTGGGATGTAGCTGTGCATAGCAGTTTTTTTTAATGAGTATAAGAATTCTGATTTCAGTGTTTCACACCTAAAATAACCCTCCAAAAATACACACACACTTGTGAAAACATTCAGCTCGCAATCTCTTGCCTATAAATCTTGTCATTTCCCCTAATCCCAATTGTTCCACAACTTATAATACTGTACCAAAAGGAAGTCTGTGCGCTATGAAAAAAGGAAGAGCAATCAAACACAGAGCACGCTGCCATTTTTATTACAAGATTGTAGACACCGCTTCCTGTTCACAGACTTCGTTGATCACATGGTACACTGTCTAAATATGTAGTACGTGTTGAACTACAACAATGTGTGTTTGACAGTGAAAAGAGTCCCAGGATTTAGGCATGTAGCAGCTAATTCCTTGTATCGCGCTCAAAGCCTGAGGCCTCCCACAATGCGGCTTTCCTCAGCAGAGCCCAGATTTCATCATCGGGAGCACGAGGGACCCACCACAGTGCTGGCAGAAAACAGTGAAGGGAAAGCAAGAGGAAAGACAGCTCACTGTGTCCATGAGGGGAGCAGGAGGCCTGCTGTAAATGAACAATAGAACGAACCATCTTTCCTCTCACACCCTGAGCAGGAGATCCATCATGCCGAGCCTGTTTAAGTTGGAGCGCGATTAACTTTAGACATATGCTCCTTGTTTTCACAGGGACTTCAAAAAGCCTCAAACATGCAATATAACATTAGTATCCACTGTGCATCAGCTCTATAGGGATTGTGTGTTTTATTAATGGAAAGCTTATGGCAGCTATTAAACAATTTGCAGGCTTTTCTTGAAATTTGGAGCACTGGTTGGTCAAAAGTGTCTATTCACTAACTTTGTGTCTATTCCCAAGTTAAAACGTCCAGTTTTACCAAAGAAGGTTTTGAACTAAAGAATAATTTCACTTCCCTACAGTATGTGTTTTTGGCTTATGATTCGCAAGTTTATAATTGTTTAAAGCTCTGCCATAATGTAATTTTAAACAGATGAGAAATAAAGATAATTCTTTAAATAATATCATATAAATAACAGAGCTGAAAAGATGAATTAATTAAAATAATAATCAATTAACTATTCATTTCAATCCTTAAAACCCAGTCAGCACAGATCTGTCCCATTAACACAGCATAGGTCAATGATAGGTCAAAAAAATATATATATGCTTATATGAAAGCCTGGCTGGAGTGTGTTAATGAAGAGGCTTCAGACATCAAACTGTGCATAAGGGTTTTCGGCTATGTCAGGTAGAACAAAAGTTATTGTTACTTTTAAAGTAACTTTAAGATAAATTTGATCACTGCGGGAATATGGGAACTTTCAAAAATGAGCATAATATTATTATTAGTAGTAGTAGTAGTAATTTTTTGTCATAAAAACAACAGAAAACAACAATAAAAACATGTGATCATGTGTATCTGTGCTATTTCTTTGTCTATTTGACCCATTATTTTTTTTTTTTGCTCAATAATGTTTGTACAGTTGGTTGAAATTACTCTATACTGCACAATCCTGAGCCATATATAAATGGTCTTAAAACTGATTTGTTTTAATCAGAGCTTTATGTTGAAATAATTTGTAGCACTTTGAGATTTGCTTCAAATATAAAGTACATTGTAATTAATTATTTCATTAATATATATATATATATATATATATATAAAATATTTTTATTTAAAAAAAAAACCTGCAAAACAAATAATGACTAAAATGCTCTGAATTTTAAGAGCTACCCTGGAAGCTCTCATGTATAAATAAATCATGCTAATAAATGACTCAAATATTTTTTTATATTTTTGTACTAGACGTGCCCACGACTTCGTTCGTGTGGAATTTTACAGTAATTGCAAACTCATAAGCACGTTTAAAAAAATGTACAGCGCCATCTGTTGAATTTTGAAATTTACAAAAAATTTTACTTGTTAACGCAAAGGGCGCGGAATGAAGGTGGGAGATCGCATTTATTAAGTAGATTTCAATTGCACAAGCACGTATTAAAAATGTACAGCGCCATCTGTTAAATTTTGAGACTTGAGTTTCTTTTTTTTGTTTTATAATATAGAAGCATTTCTTTTTAAATTTCAAAGTAGCATATCATGCTCTTGCCATATTCATCTGTGAAAACCCCATTAAAATTAGTTTAGTAGTTTTTACATGATGCATGACAGAAATTTCAAAAAACAACTCGATGTGTTCTATTACTCATCTTGCATCCCCCCAAAGAATTTTTTCACAAATATCTTCAATGGACAGTCGCGTCAACTTTACCGTTTTATTAAATATGTACTGTATAGATAGCTGAGTTTGCATATTGATATTTATAGTTTGCTAAAAGATTTTTCCACTTACAATTTTGATGACAGCAAACAGGAAGTGAACCTCTGTCTCAGCAACCCCTCAATATACTGACAACATATAAGTGGGTTAAACAGCACACCTTAGAGAAGAATAGAGCTGTTGCATTTTACCATTCTGCAACTCTTTTATGAAAATGTGAATTAAATAAAAACCTTAACAAGATAAAAATGTCCACTGCACAGATCATGGTTTAATTATGGAACCACATATACAGTACTGTGCAAGTCTGGCTCTCTGGAAGTGAAATATGAAGAAATAAGGGGTTAAAGTCTGGCCTTGTTCACCTTCAAAACAAACCATTCTACACATAATAAGCACCTATGCCTAATTTCATTTAGGATCCTTATAAAATACCCAGCTTCCTGAGAGTTACTGCACATATCACAAATCACCGACTTGAAAGACAGCATAAGCAAACACGCCAAAGAAATTAAATGGACCTTGGCTGAGCTTAAGCATGCCACGAGAGCCACTGTACACTGTAAAGTGCTTCCCGCCTCCTCCGTGAGCTGAGCGCAGTGTGTGGGATGCCGTTCTCCTCTTCCTGTGTGTAGCTGCAGCTGCACGCCAGCGTTCTGCCACCCAGAGCTTTCCTCTGATCTCAGAGCCGCCGTGGGAGTCAAGCGCGGTGTTACGCAGCAAATAGAAAGGCCAGCCAGGAGACACACAGAGATTACAATACACGCACTCTCTCACACGTACACACCCGCCTGCTCAAGGTCTGGAAAAACCACACCAAAGCGAGGCCTTGCAACTTTCAAAAGGCTCCTTCCGAAAATATGCCATCATCTCCTGGAACTGCAGGTAATCTATGGATAAGGAACCGCTTTATGGTTCAAATCCCGTAGAGATACTGACACCATTAAGGGGCTTATCAAGGACATCCTGCTCAATTACACACAAAAGACAATATGGTTTGTCTTCCTCTGTAACTACACCGTGACTGTGAATAACAATCAGTGAGCATGAGCATCAAATGATTCAATAAAACTCCAGACATCATTTTTTTTCCCCCAGTACATTCCAAAGTTTTATATTGCTTTTATACCACTATACCATTCATTTCATTTAAGATTTAATTCTAAGGTTGCATAACGTCCACAAAATAAGTTCATTCCTATGATTGCATATGCATTAACGGCTTCAGAAATAAACGATTGCTCCTTCAACAGCCTTTCTTGTTTTTTGTTGTTTTTTTTAATAAAGACTTTTCCCACACTACAGATTGGAATGAAATCTGCTCTGATCTTCTGCCTCAAGGTTCAAACTGTGTGCAGTCTTAGATGCTGAACATAGTTGTAAAGAGTAGCTAATTGACTTACCATAGATGTTCTGTAAGCTTCAACCAATTTGGCCATTATCCTCTGAATTTCATCAACCACGTCTGCCCTTTTTGGTTTGTTTGTTTGTTTACTTGCTTTTTTGAACCATTTTGTGTGTACTCTAGAGAATGTATAAAAAAAAAAAATATATATATATATATACAGTTGTGGTCAAAAGTTTACATACACTTGTAAAGAACATAATATCATGGCTCTCTTGAGTTCC
>JAOVVB010000011.1:15537770-15548716 GCA_028570985.1 Heterobranchus longifilis | reverse complement strand
ATGTGACAGGACCATGACAGGTCCTGCGTGATGTGAACACCGAGGTATCGGAAGCTGTCCACTCTCTCCACTGGGCTGCTGTTGATGACGGGGGTCTGGTAGTTCCTCTCCTGCTTTGTACTAAAGTCCACAATCAGCTCCTTTGTCTTGCTGACGTTCAGGAGGAGATTGTTCCTCTGATACTTTTACCATGAAGCAACATCTCAACTATTTGGAAGTCTAGCCTAGTCTTAACCCTAGGTCTGTTAAAAAATAAAGTAAAACATTGATTGTTGTTATTATGCCTCCGAGGAAACTAAAAAAAATAGAGAAAAGCAAATAGTTTCTTTTTCCATTTTTTTTTAAAGGAATAGAAGCAACAATCAATGATTGATTGATTTATTTTTTTAATATGTAGATGTTTGATTTTATTTTCATGTTTACCCAACTGTGTGGCTAAATATGTAAAAATATTACAAATGCAAGCTTTGTTTTTCTTCACCCTTATATCGATTCCTCTTGCCTAGAGGGAAACAGACAGAAAGAGAAAGAGAGAGAGAGAGAGAGAGAGAGAGAGAGCATATGCAAAGTTCTTCCTGAACTTGACTGGTCTGAGCCGCCCTGGGCAGCCCTTGTCACCTCTCAGCTAATCAGAGTCAGATGAGGGCTGTCCTCCTCCTCTCCTTTATCCAAGGGGAAGGTGATGTCATCCATGATCAAGTCCAGCAAAATCCTCAGTTAACAGCAGCTTCTTAATTTGGTAGAATTTACCCCACTAATAAAGATAGTGTAATAACGGTTAATATACTGTATCATCTTTCTCATGCGATAAAGTTATTAATTGGCTCCTTAATCAGTCTGATATACTGTACCAGGCATGACATAAAGACAAATATCAGATAAATACAGAAGAAAGTGTGAATTTGGAACAGATTGGTACTGAAGCAGTGCACTCATTGCACATGGGGAAAGAGTGTCAAAGTCTCAGTTCTGTTCCACAATTACCAACTCATCCTGTAAGACATGATCGCTCTGTAATTAGGCAGTTACAGCTGATGGAAGAGGAAGAGGAAAAAAGGGAGGAAAAATCCCTCAAGCAACGAAGTGAGTGACAAACAATTCTCTGAGGCGCACGTGTAAGAAGAAGAGAAAGACACTCTCTGTGTGTGACTCTGTGATCTACTGCAGTGTTAAATGTTTAAATTATCTCAAGATGTTATCTCATGAAGACATACTTCTTTTACTTCTTCTGCTTCTTCTTCATTTTTTTCTCACATTTGATTGCTGTTTATGCAAATGACACACATTGTTATGGATGTCCCAGGCGATGTATATCTGTGCAACAGCAAATAACGGCAGCTGGGCATCATAAACACGACCGCAATACTGAAATCCGAGGAAAACCGAGTGGAAAGAAAGCAAAGCGCACGGCATGCGCAATTATCCATCATATGTTGTCAAAGTGACTGACAGATGTTAAAATTGTCTCCACAGATGTGCGACTGATTAATTTTCTATGTCGTGGACATAATTACGGGATGTCAGCATCACTTAGCCGCACGTATGAGGGGTAATTTCACTCTTTAACATGTTTTCAAAGCGAACGCTACATCAGTGAGGCCGTGGATGTGAAGTGCAATCTCGAGAGTGGCCTTTTCATAAAGCGCGCTCGTCCGCGTTTGTGTGCGGCATGTGTTAGAGAGCGATAATTTCAGCTGACATCGTTTTTGCAACATTAAAAAGCGGTTAATGAAATGGATTAATTAAGTATGCTAATCAGTTCTGTAGAAGGGCGAATAGGAAAAAAAAATGTAATAATAATAATAATAATAATAAAAAGCACTATTGTGAAGACAAAATGTTAGACATCTTGCAGGATTTGCAAATTGGTAAACACAATTAATGATCAAATTTGTTGACAAAGGAACCAATTAGTTTCACTATCCCTAATGAATTATCTGTAAATTCCATTTATCTTTTGAGCTACGATTTAATACGGCAGATCTAATTGAGCATTTTTCACCCATTACTCTGTACAGAGAAAGCAGAATACTGTACCGATGGTAATAGTTAAACTGAAGTGATGACTTGGGTTCAAAAATTAGGCAAATATTTACACAAGGAAAGTTCCTTGTGTTCAGAATTGGGTTACACTACTTCATAGTGTTTGTGTGGACAATTTAATGTAAGCTATTTTATCATGTTTATTAATTTTTTTTTGTCAAATTAATAAAATAATACTCTCGTACAGATTGATGGATAAGCTGACAAAGCACACATCAGCTACACTTTCAAGTACTGTATGCACATTAAATAATTTTATACAATCCTTGAGATAACCAAATATTATTATGACACTGTCTTAAATGTAAAGAATCTCATGTAGCTGAAACATGCCTCTAGTTTTGAAACAAATGTTTTATTTTTCAAGTCAATCATCACATACTGTACTCAACTTTACATACATGGCCTAGTCTGGCCTAAGACTTACTGTCTGACCTAGTGTGTTCAACCATGCATTTCTCACTTCAGATAAAGGATGCTCAGACCCTGATGTGCTATGATCCCAAACAAGCTTTTTGTGTCTGCAGTCAGATAAATTGCATGTACTGATAATAGCCATCCATCAGTTGATTTACAACCATGATTCCATAAAAACCATTAAATGCTAAATCCATCCATCTAGGAACCTCTGTAGTCCAACTAGGGACCGTGGAAGCCAATGGTGACCATTTTATTTACTCTAATTTCCACAACCGTAGGAGGACCTCAGGTCAGCATTCACATGTTTTTACACACCATTAGCAATTTGAATACTCCACTAAGCCTAATCTGCATGTCTTGGGGCTGTGGGAGGCAACCAGAATACCTAGAGGCAACCCACCAAGCACAGGGAGAACATACAAACTTCATGCACACAGACCCTAAGGTGGGAACTGAACCCAGACCCTGGAGTTGCAAGGGATATTGCTAACCATTACACCACCATGCCAACAAATGCTAATTCCCCAAAAATATCCCTGAAACTTGCCAGACATACAGCATGTATAATACCAGCAGTGAGATGTTTCAAAAAGCAAAAACAAATATAAATATACTTTTATTAACCATAACATCTACACCACCACCATGTGAGCTGAGCATCATTGATCACTGATCAGCATACACATCAGCAAAGTGATGACACTATCATAGGCACCCAAGGCTCACCCATTGCAGGGGCACCTAAAGGCTAGAACAACCATTCTGATCTCACAGAAAAGCCAAAAACATCAATGCTGGCCACCATAGAAAGGCACCAGAACACGCATTGCACCACAAAGGCAAAGAGCACAAGGCTATTAAATACCATCCATTGAGGCCCCACCCTGCAACCACCAGAACCCACTGCCAATATCCTGATGCCAGACACCAGTGCACTCATACAGAAACACTGTGAACCCATGGCCCGAGGTACCAGAGCTGCCCCAGGGGCACAAGGGGAACACAAAACCTATAAGTGATTTTAATGTTAATGGTTGTAATGTTATAGCTGATAAGTTTTAATAAAAAGACGGTTCAAATATATAATTCCAACACCATTTACATTTCAAGAGTGTTTAGAGAAACTACGACAACTTTGAGCTAATATAATCTCTATCATTCCATCATGGAAAACAGAGTGAGGCAAGATTTAAAACCTGCCCTTTGCTCATATTAAATGACAACAACTGTTCCCAGAGTGATGATGATATTAAAGATGACTTATTAAATTTATATTTATTTATTTAAGTGTAATACATTCAGATATAACTATAATACACATGTAATATGATTATATATAGCATTAATATGATTTTCAGATTTAATGTATAATAAATGTATGCATTTGCATACTGTAGATACTGCTTATCATTTTACAATTTTAAGTAAAAACACCCAAATTGCAGATTCATTAAGGTAAGCATGCACAAATAAAAAAAGCCCAAACATGGTATTTCCCCTGGCTTAAATGCAGTTTTCTGCATTCTTAAGCTCGCATGTGTTTTTATTCTCACAACCTTTAGTAAATCAGGGCCTTAGAGACATAATTAGCATATTTAGCAGTTTCGTCGCGACGCTATCAGTCCCTAGAGACCGGGGTCATCTAAAGTGGCTAGACAGATTGGCTTTGTTGCAAATAATGCTACACTAGGACCTAATTGGCCAGTATATTGAGTCACTAGTAGGTTATGTGTGTGTCTTTATATTAAATATAAATGTCAGTGGGGGAGTAATTCAGAGGCATGGAGAGAGGGAGAGAAAGAGAGAGGAAACCTGACCCTTTTACAAGAGATAAAACATAAATAAATAAATAAATAAATAAATGTTTTCTGTGAATTATTTAACCTCTATGTCTCTCTGTCAGACTGAAGTCTGATTAATTCAGACTGTCCTTGTCCTCAAATGATGTAATGTCCTGTTTGCAGTGTCTCTCACAAAGCTATGGGGAAAAAAAAGAAAACTTAAGAAAAGTGACTGTAGGATGGGATGTAGGAGAAGACCAAATAAATAAACCATGCACACAAGACAAAATGTAGAATGAAGGAAAGGGTTAATGGTGCAGGCAAGTTCAGGGAATTACACATGAGCCGGGTCATTACTTATACGCTTATACAAGGGACTTTCCCCTTAAACTCTTAAAATACAAGTGCACTACAGTATGCGGCATTACGCTACAACTGAACAATTTCCTGTTAAAGATGGTCTAATCATAGCTTTCTCTGTACTATCATGCATAGCTCCGTGTCATGCAAAATGAGCACAAGTCTCCATCATGGCCAGCACTGTATAATTCGAGGCTTCTGGTTTAAACTGTGTGAAACATTTCAGCAGGAAAAAAAGAGAGATTTGATCGACATGTGGAATAGGATTTAAGGACTAAAATATGCTGAATGCTTCTAATAGCTTCAAATAGAAGAGAGGAGAAAACACAAGAGACTAATCCTGCTTGTCAGTTCAGCATTAGCCAGTCGTGTCTTGCTAGCAAGCACTTGATCTGTCATCAGTCTCTCTTAGTCATTTCAGCCACTTTGGCAAAACAGCTACATTCATTGTCCCTAATGCATTTTAGGAACATTAGTTTCCTGGGTCATTCCATTTGTCGAGTTCTCTGCATGACTGCATGGGCTACAATAAAAGCTATTCTTGTAATTTATGCTCTCGCTAAGTTAAAACAGGCGGCAGGCTGGCGTAGTAGCACTGTCGCCTTGCACCTCAAAGGTCTGGAGTTTGCATGTCCTCCCCGTGCTTGGTGGGATTCCTCCAGGTACTTTGGTTTCCACCCACAGTCTAAAGACATGCAGATTATGCTAATTGGTGTCCCAAATTGCCTGTAGTGTGTGAGTGTTGACATAAGGTTCTACCACTGATTTTATATCTTTATATAGCACTGTTGTAAAAAAAAAAAAAAAAAAGGGAAATAAATACAGTGGTCACCATTGGCGTCTACGGTCCTTGGTTGGACTACAGAGGTTTTTAGATGGATGGATGGATGGATGGATGGATGGATGATTGGAAGTTGATACAATAGTCTTTTTGGTCATTTTCTAAAACAGCTCGGTCAGTAATTGCTGTTGCAAGGTAACTAATAATGCATTTGAAGGAGTCTCCAGTGTCAATGCTTTTGTCACAAGTGGTGCTATAAAGACAGGCTGGTATGGAATTTACTGGTTATAACTGTTATAAACTAATTGATAACAGGAACTTTTTTATGGATATTCCGAAACATAGCTACTGTATATGTTACTATAAATAGATATTAAAGCATGACATGTCTGTTGTGTAGGAACAATAAACCATTTTCGGAGATCCTGTTAACTTCAGAGTCCTAACAGTAAATCTGATTCATGTTATATTAAACATTTACTCAACCATTCATTCTCTATAGCGCTTATCCTGTACAGGGTCACAGGAGACCTGGAGTCTATCCCAGGGGCCTCGAGGCATGAGGCGGGGAACATCCTGGATGGGGTGACAATCCATCACAGGGCACACAAGCACACTCACCCACACACTACTGGCAATTTGGAAAGACAAAATTAGCATAAAACACAAAGATAGAGTTCTAACCTTCAACCCTGTAGGTTTGAGGCCACAGTGCTAACCACTTCGCCACTATGCTACCATTAGGCCAATAAATACCACTGTGTATATTACTTGTTCCTTATGTAACTGACATTACCAGCAATTTTTAAATCGTATATAATATATACCTGAAGTACAGTACAGTTGCACATTTAAGTGTAATAGAATAGTGGTGGAACTATGTGATAATCCATAAAAGAGTGGACTGCTGATTAAGTGTCTCTATGATAGTTCTGCATTGAAATCTATCCATATGTGTAAGAAGTAAAACACGTTTGGGTGTGCTGTAATAGGAAAATTAATCAACAATTTGATAGAAAAAAAAATCAATCCAAAGTTTTCATGGTTAAAATTTAAATCTAACCAGGAATGAGCTTGTTAGAGCTTTTAGGGAAAATTTCAAAGCGAGTCAGAATGTTACAGCAAAATTTTCCGATGATTACAGCCTGTCCCTTCCTACAATATGCACAATACGTGACTGAACATCCTAATAATGTCCACTGTTATCTGTGAATAGGAATTTCATTTTGCATTTCCATTTCTTTGTGAACAGAGATCCTCCCTTATGTCATACCTAATCAAAAAAGCATGTAGTTGCACAAAAGTCTACAGTAGTGCATATGTTTACAGTATATAGCATCTTTTTTTTTTTTTTTTTTGTTCCCCCATTCCAGTATATCTTCAGCCTACAGAATAGGAATAATGACTCGAAAGGTTGTTCAAGGCTCGTGCATTAATAAATGGTATTCTGCTGAATTATGAGTATGTGTGCACTGTGATGTATGTTTCATAATGACCTCTGCAACACAAATCTTATTCCTGGAAGGGAAGTGACCGAGATGAACCTGAAAACTGCTTCATTACCCGAGAAAACACCCCCATCATTCTCACAACACCTAGTGGATGATCTCCTAAGACCTACATGGCCTTGCCAAGGAAAACTTCTGCTTCCCATGAGCAGCCTGGTCTTTCTGAGAATGTCCTCGTTGGCCTTGAGAAGAGATAATAAAAACACGCACGTTTAGCCTTGTGAAATGGAGACCGTCCTGTCTTGCTCCATGCTAGAAGAAATATGAGTAAATCTTGGTCAATATTTGCAGGAAATGATCCAGGACATCGTGGTAGGAAGAGGTGTCAGGGAGAAAATGCTCGAATGACAGACAAGCGCATAAGTAGGCAATTCATGCCTATCAAGGCCGCACTTATGGTCGACTCCGGTAGACGAAATTGGGCAAAACCATATAAAAAATTCATAGCTTTAGAGAGCGTCGGCCTATTTACAGTGGCCTAATTAGCCGTATGCTAATGAAGCGCTGGTGTCAGTGTTATCCTTGACATCTGTGATTGAAGGCCAGTGCGCTCAAACCTCAGAGGAGACAAAGACCTGCTTTCACCTCTCATCAGAGGCACCAGAGATCAATTTAGTTAATTGTCTAATATGTAAATCTTGTAGGTTCGTGCTGCAGCTCTACGTGCCTGCGAGCGAACGTGACGTACGGCTTCCACTTCATTGATATGCGCGGGTTTCCTGTGTGTCCCAATTATAATACTCCTTAATTGGACAATGCGCTTCAAGCGAGTCATTAAAACTTGACATGGACGCTTATGCGTGCGTTCGTATGCTCGCAGAAAAGCCTCTATCTTTCGCCGTTAGCCAAGGCCTCTTTTTACCAACCTCGCGATTCATGAACTTGAGCATCGAATCTTTCAAAGTCAAGCATTTTCGTTTATCTCCAGTAATCAAAGGTAGCCAATACGAGAACGTTTAGCAATATATTACCTGACGATATACTCTTCATGCTCTACATACCTCGTCATACTAGCTCATAAAACATCAATCAAAAGCCCCCGCCCCCCCCCCTTCAACTAGGTTAATTGAATTTGTATGTAAATGAGCAGTGTACATATTTAACATGTTCCTTGTGTAGCTCATTAACATTCTGAGAGATTGGAATGCTTGAGGCGAGCATCACCTAAAACAGTACATCAAGACAGGACAATTTGAATAAATTAGGTATTGAGCTTTGTATTCCAGCTGGCACTGTGCTGATGATTATGAAATGCATACACTTATAAAAGAAAAATACAAGCATGGTATCGGGATAATATCAATCTGACATTCGCTCAAATAGATCCATAATTCAATTCATAAAATGAATTCCATCCTTCGTAACATTCCCTTGTTTCAACTGAAACCAATTACAGAATTGCAAGTTCCACAGTTTCCCATAAATATTCATACATTCCATACGTGTGCGGATCTTAATTACCCACTGCTGGGACACCACCTACAGTATCTATGCACATTGCACATACCAAAGTGAATGTCCACAGATTAAAGCAGGAAATAGTAGAGATAAAATGTTTAAACCGCAGATAAATATAAAACGATTCGTACGGGTTGCATGCAAAGTGCCATCACGCTGGGAACGTTTGTTAGTTAAGCAGTTGGGGGAACTCCAACCACACAGGATTGCTTCAAATAGAATTCTTATCACCAAACACACACATACACACAGAGTCCAGTCCAAAAACTGACAGCTCTTGCATTCCACCGAAGTCTCTTATATACTGGTTTGGCTCCACCCACAGCCATTATTTTTTACATTATTTTGGACGCAGTTACAAAATGATTCGAATAACTACTATAGCGGGTCACTTGAAACGTAAACTAGCATAGCAAAAATGATGAGACTTTAGACACCTTATTAACCAACACAATTATTATCACCATGAATTTTATTTCTCCAAGCACCCAAACTTTTCTTGCCAGAAAAGAAAGAACATGTGCAGTTACCACAGACAAGAACTTGGATGTTTGATCGTTGTTCATTGTTCAAATGTTTTACAGCTTATTGGGGTGAAGAAAAAAAATGGAGCATTTGTGCAAAACAAATTTTCAATCTGAAATAGTGTAAAGTGAAAAAAAAAAAAAAAACATTTTCTGAAAGCCCATGTTGAGGTAATCCACAAGCAAAGAGAATATAATGCTGAAGCAGCTAATACAGTTCTTTCTGTTTTCTCATGGTGGTACAGTCCAGGAACCCCTCCCTGATCTTGCAGATTGGTGAATTCCAGCAGTCCTAAGAGGAAAGTATGTTTTTTTCCGACAAAAACAAACCGGTTGTTTGCTACCGCTGTCTTTTTCCACCTTTCTTTTAGTCTGTCATGTTCTGCCCTCAGGTCCTCCTTAGGTAATTTTCTCAATGTCAATCGCCGGCTTATCTCCGATGGTGAAATCTAGCTGGTTAGTTTCAATACCGTGTCTCCATTTGCTTTCTCCAACTGTTTTTAGTTTACACAAAATGTATGATGGTATGCAATTTTAATGGATAATCCCATTATCAAGTTTAACTAGTCTACATCACTCATCCTTTCCTTTATAATCCTGTGTTGTTGATAAAGCATAGGGAAAGAACTTGTTAGTCTACAATAAACATGGCAGAGCTGTGAATGACTCTGGATGTACAAGGTATGACATGGCTCTCTTAAGTGCTTGCATCATGGTCACAAATAAAACTTTTGTAGCAATGTGCCTGCATTCACATTATAAGCCACATGGCTTAATTCAGTTTTTTTGGTCAGA
Source organism: Heterobranchus longifilis (assembly GCA_028570985.1). Taxonomy (NCBI): domain Eukaryota; kingdom Metazoa; phylum Chordata; class Actinopteri; order Siluriformes; family Clariidae; genus Heterobranchus; species Heterobranchus longifilis. The sequence continues at coordinate 15,539,046 of JAOVVB010000011.1, read as the reverse complement.
TCGGATTTGTGTGTCATGATGGTTCACATTCATAATTCCACATGACTTTGACTGACTATAAAGTGGATGCGTCTGCCCTCTGAAACAGCGTGCATGCACACATCGATATGTCTTTGCCCATGTTATCTGGATTAAAACACATTATATTTCTGTGATTACTCAATCATTTTAAACAATAGATGCAATTTTAGCAAAGTTAGTCAGCTGCTTTTGTTATAGTCCAGAAGAAGGAAGCCAGTCAATGATGCTTAGCCTTAGCTGTTTTAGTTCTTAGGGGCAGTGGTGACTGGTTATTGATATGAATGTCGAGGGTTCATGCCCCAGTACTGCTAGGTTGCCACTTGTGAGCAAAAAATAATAATTTTACTGTGCTGTAAGTTACACATGACAAATAATTGAATTATTTAGGGCAGTGGTGGCTCAGTCGGTTAAGGATGTGGGTTACTGATTGGAAAGGTGGGGGTCCAAGCCCAAGCACTGGTAAGTTGCCACTGTTGAGGATCAGGGGCCTTAACCCTATCTGCTCCAAGGGTGTGGTATCCTGGCTCCACTCTGACCCCTGCTTCCTAACTGGGATATGCGAAAAAATCATTTCACTATACTGTAAGGTACATGTGACGTGACAAATAAATGGATAATAATACTTATCGTTATTAAGCAGCCAGTGCTAAATGATGATGTAAGCACATCATGCATTCCAAATGACTGTTCTTATTCGAGTCACATGACCACGTATCAGATTTGCATCTGATCTAGGACCACATATGATAGTGATTCACATCTGATCTAAAAAACATCAGATTTGTGCATTCAGACAGGATTATAAACATCAGATCTGTGTCACATGTACAGTATTAGGGTAAAAATAAAAACTGAGTCACTTCAGGTTGGTAATGTGAACTTTGCCTATTACATGTTATTTGAGAAAACCTTACTCAGAAAAAAAACATATTTTATCAAACATAATCAAACATTACTCAGTTATTTTGGTTTTCTAAAAAAAAAAAGATTTCAGAAAGAAAAATTAAGAGTGCAATTAATACCTGTGACCCCATTTGTATGTAATTGAACAACTACATTTTTCTTCATTGGTTTCAATTTAAGCTGTGCAAAATCACTTCTATAATCAAATAAAATGTATATTATATTATATTAATCTCATTCTGGCGGCACGGTGGTGTAGTGATTAGCACTGTCGCCTTGCACCTCCAGGGTCCGGGTTCGATTCCTTGCCGGGCTTGATTCCCGTCTCTGTGTGCATGGAGTTTGCATGTTC
>JAOVVB010000011.1:15520055-15537670 GCA_028570985.1 Heterobranchus longifilis | reverse complement strand
ATTCACATTTCATACAAACTTAAATAATTCTTTTGATTGTGTAAAGCTGCTTTGTGGCAATGACAATTGCTAAAAGCACTATACAAATAAAATTGAATTGAATTGAATTGAATTGTTTGGTTGCCTCCATATATCTGGCTTCTTTGTCCCGTGATTCCTATTGGTTCTTTATCAGACTGAGATCTGGGGAGTTTGGAAGCTGGGTCGGTGGCCATGGGCTCTTTGGGCCCTGGGCATGGTGGGCTGTTCTCACTGTTTTTTCAGTGAGATGTGTTACACTAGATTTTCTGTGCGATTAGATTAGATGAGCTTTGGTCTACGTGGGCATAAATGAGCCTTGGGTGCCCATGAGCCTGTCACCAGGATATATAATTGGTAAACACATACATACATACATACATACATACTGTACATACATACATACATACGCCTTCAAAAATTTTATTTGGAATGCAATAAGATAATAAGTAATTAGGATGCAATGACTCTTTTCTTGATCCTGCCTTGACATAATAATTTTGCATTTGCATTTGTACCATGTAAATGAAGTGCCTATTTTTAGAACCTAAGCACTTTACACAATTGCACACCACTAAAAAAACCAAACATAACAAAACTAAACAAAAAGAACCAAAACCTCAGTAATGCAGTTTGTCTGCATTGCATTCTATGTTCTGGCTCATGTTCACGTGGGGTAAAAGCAGTACATCAGTGTGACAATTAGATGCACAATATGCAGATTTAAAAAGAAATGCATTCACCTGAACACGAATTACATGTAGTTGCTTTTGTTGTTAGAGTTGTAATTGTGTTATATGACAGTTCGGTCTCGCAATATCTCACTGTGTAGTTTATAATATTAGATGAGGAATTAATTATTTTGTTGGTCTCTGTGTAAGTGTTTTTTTTTTTTTATAATACTATGACATTTTAATGATTTTCTCATTTATTTTATGCACCTGAATAAAAGCCCATTTAAACACATAATAACCAGTATTTATGAAATTCTAAACTAAGTCGTAAACAGTAATCCGTAACCTACTTCTTTTCCCTCTCCAGGTTCGGGCGCCATGATTGCGGTTATCGTCATCGGCATCATAATCATCCTCAGCCTACTACTCATCATACTGAAGACATATAACAAGTAAATCCACATTCCATATCACACAGGGTGACAGGGTTGAATATTGTGGGCTGAATGTTTTATTATAGGCCAGTGTGTTTCCATGGTAAATAATACAATTATACAATTATAAAAGAATGATAAACAGTCAATTTGGTAGCTGTTCATGGGAACTCTGAATGTGCAGTCCAGAGAAGTGTAAATTATCGAGGTAATCAAAAGGTTTTCCACAAGGTTTAGGAGTGTGTTTATGGGAATCTTTGACCATTCTTTTAGAAGCGCATTGATGATGGACAAGAATCGTCAATGCGCTTCGTGCACTGGTGTGCAGTCATGTTGGAAGTTGGAACAGGAAGCGGACGTCCCCAAACTGTTCCCACAAAGTTGGAAGCGTAGAATTTTACAAAATGTCTTGGTATGCTGAAACATTAAGAGTTCCTTTCACTGGAAGTAAGGGGCCGAGCCCAACTCCTAAAAAACAACTATACAACAGTTCCAACATGACTGCGCACCAGTGCACAAAGCGAGGTCCATAAAGACATGGATGAGCGAGTTTGGCGCGGGCCTGCACAGTATCCTGACCTTTAACCCGATGGAACACCTTCGGGATGAATTAGGGCGGAGACCGCGAGCCAGGCCTTCTCATCCAACATCAGTGTCTGACCTCACAAATGCTCTTCTGGAAGAACGGTCAAAAATTCCCGTAAACACACTCCTAAACCTTGTGGAAATCTTTCCCAGAAGCTGTTATAGCTGCAAAGGGGGCGGGGCCAACATCATATTAGACCCTATGGATTAAGAATTGGATGTTACCTACAGTAAGTTCAAATACATGTAAAGGCAGGCAAGCGAATACTTTTGGCAATACAGTGTATGTATAAAACACAAGCACAAAAAATTATTATGAATATTATTATTATTATTATGACTAGTAGTACTAGTAATACTAGTAGGAGTAGTAGTAGTGAAAGATGAAAGGTGAGTCTGTCTAGGGCATATCGGCCAACAGACCTGGAGATATACATTACAGATCGGTTCAGTGGCAGTTACTTACAGGTACAGGGTCGGAGATTGAACCGGGGACCTCCTGAGTAGTAGTAGTAGTAGTAGTAGTAGTAGTAGTATATGGTAAGTAACTACGTCACTAAAATAAGAACATTGTGTGTTTGTGCTACAGGAAGATGCATACAAGTAGATTACTCAATGGGACTGCCAGCAACACGAGGAAAACCACAACCTCAACAACGACATTGCAGATGCAGAACATTCGAAGCAGTTCTCACTCGGGAAGCTTGGCACACTTCAACAGCACCTTTCAGAACGGGTTCCGTTTACCACGAGCTGAGGTGTCCAGCATCGCCGAGGAGGCCAGCATGAACAGTGGCTCCACTGTGGCCACGATACACAGCACACCATCAATGGAAAACACGTAAAAAAATAAATAAATAAATAATAATAAATCTAAAAAGTGTCTTACATGGGCTCCATTGTGCTGTTTGATGAGAACACCCCCCACCCCTTGGAATGAACAAACCGACCACAGGATGATGACCAGGATATGGAAAAAAGGAAGACCCAACACTGAACTATTAAGACAAACATGAGCACCTCCACCAGCCAGAAGTTGTCAGTGGACATTTTGTACAAAGAAAAAAATAAAAACGTCAGACGGTGGTTAAATGGACCAAAGGGAACTCTCAGAGCCGAGCATGGACGTACAGTATGGACCACTGGGGACGTTTAGGGTTCATTACGGCTCTGAGAAAACCATTTCAGTGTTCTGTTAACTTGTTTGAAGGACCAGTGGTCATTTCACCTTAAAATCCCACTTTGTGATCCCTGGAAAAATGAAACTTATCCACTTTTTATAACGGGGACGTCGCAAAATGTCATGACTGAGTAAATAATAGCGTGTGATATCACATAATCAGTTTCCTTTAAGTCAAAGTGGAACGTAATTGTAACTAGTGCCAATTAGCACCAACAGTAATGATGTTGTTTAAAATAAAGAACAGCAGGAAACTCTTTTAGTCTAAAAACAGGTGTTATTATTTCTATAGCAGCAGCTCATTCGCGTATTAAACGCGTGTTGTTATTTAAATGTATAATTTATTTAACATTTAAAACAAGTCATCAGTGAAAGCACTTTTAAAATATGTTGTGTTCAACTGGAACTCGTAATTATAATTCACAACCTCCAACTATGAAAATCTATTTAAAACATGCTGTCACATAAAACTCTTGCTTAGCACTGTCGCCATGCACCTCCAGGTTCTGGGTTCGATTCCTGCCTCAGGTCTGTGTGCATGGAGTTTGCATGTTCTCCCCGTGCTTGGTGGGTTTCCTCCAGGTACTCCGGTTTCCTCCCACAATCCAAAGATATGCAAGTTAGGATAATTGGCGTTCCCAAATTGCCCATAGTGTGTAAGTGTGTGTATGTGTGTGTGCCCTGTGATGGATTGGCACCCTGTCCAGGGTGTACCCTGCCTAGTGCCCTAAGTCTCTTGGGATAGGCTCCAGGTCCCCGTGACCCTGAATACAAGATAAAGCCGTATAGAAGATGAGTGAGTGAGTGAGAATCTCATTCTTAAAGCACAAATGCAAAAGAATGCACCACCTGATTACAGTCTTAGGGTAGAAATGTGCTCTTTCTATGGGTGACACCGTCCTACCCTTGAGAACAGGCTGATGCCATTTGCAAGACACACAGCAAGTCATTGACAAACATCAGCGAATGCTCATTGACAACTTTCAGCCCTGTTGCTATGTCAACACTGCACATGTGTACCTTGATTTAGCAGCCAAGGATGATGTCACTGCAATCACTCTTCACTGTAGGAGCTGGTGAACAATTTAACCATGCATTGACATGCACACATAAAACACGCTGACATTTATACAGATATGTACTGTATTGCCTCACACTTACACTATTCCTGCTCAGTTCCATAAATAATGTCTTGTTTAATTAATGCCAAGGAGACAAAATATAGTGGAAAAAAAATGCACCTAGTGCACCTGAAATTGAAATGCCTCCTTGTTTCCTCACCTGCCTGCATGTCTGTGCTTGCATCACACTTTTCCAGTTTACTGCATATAAGCTAAATAGTATGGGTGTAAATATAACAAGACATAGAGTGTGCAAAATCACGCATCATGATTCAGTCTAGACAGCCAAGACATGTCGTTTAGCTTTGAAATACTCACGGGAAGGGCTAAACAACTAGACTCACCCTCCCATTTCCATAAAAGCTAGCAAAAAGAACCCCAGTCCCTACATAATTACAGCAATTACAACCCTCAAATTGCATAATGATCCATGCAGTAGGAAGGTTTCCAAATCACATATCGGCATGAATGTGGTTCGAAAAGAAGAGAGAAAGAGAAAAAGAGCGAGAGAGAGGGAGGGAGGCTCTAAAACATGTGAGAACTGCTTCTATAATGTTTAAGTAGAGTGTTGCGGTCTAATGAGGAGGGTTTGGCTGCCGAGTTCGTAAGCATAAGCCGAGCGATTTGCTGCTTCAACTCACTGGAGCAGTGCAGCAGGAGAAATAAGCCAGAAAGCACATGAATTATGGACCCGAGGGAAACAACCATTAACATAGCGATTGGGAATGCAAGGGTGAGAGGAAGTCAACAGCGTTTAAATCCCAAAGCTTGAGTTTAATTATGGCATGTGTGAGTAAATATAGCGTCTACTTGGGCTGTGAACGGAAGGTTTACTCAACTGGGAATGGAAAAAGATCGATATGAGCTTCAAATATGATGCTAAATTCTTTCTTCTTTTACACTTACACTGTTTGGATTATGGAAAATTCAAATTGATGCGACAATATAAAACAATATTGTTTAAAAATGCATAATCATGTACATGTATAGGGTCGATACTGCTACATTTCCCACCGCAAGGATTTTTTCAGTTTTTCCATCATATTAACTCTTATCACCAAATGGCTCTCCATGGTCTAAGGACAGCTGATCTGATTCTTGACCTCAATATGCTGATCTTAGCTGATCTTAATAAGGCTCTTTTCTGAAACTGGAATTGCAGGGAGGAAGATGTGGAGGCGAAGCGACAACATCCAGCAGAGCATGGCATGCAGGCCTTGCTGAGCCACGCCGTGTAAATTACTGTACACCGTGCCCTCAAGACTGCCAGATACAGAAGGAAGCATCTACTGTTTGCTACCACAAACACTACAAACAGCTTGAGAGCTCTTTAATGTTTTCCAGGTTGTAAGGAAATGAGCAAGTCTGCAGATAAAGTAGAAACAGTTGCACAATTAGGCGTCTCTTTGCATGTTATCTTTAAGACAAATAACCGAAGCAGTTGCAAAAATAAGCGTGCATGACTAGCGAGTTGTTAGCTATACATAGAAGAAAGCAGCCAGAGCTCAGGATCAAAACATGGAACTTGGAGATATCAAGCAGCAGCACTGTTTTGCTACATTGCTATAAAATAAATGTTAATAATGACAAAACTGTACTGACAAATTAATGCAATTTGAGCATACTACACTATCCAGGTCCAAACAGGAAAATGAAAAAATAATCGTGTCCTCTTGGATGACACGTGATAAGATTATTTCCCCATAAACCATCAAATACAACACTTGATTGTTAGCACTGGTACACTAGTATTAAGGCATTTCTGGTGCAATCTTTGCTTCCACACAATTGAAATCTTGTCACCTACTGTAACTGCTGTACTTCTGCAGCAGCCTCCATCGTGCCATAATTACAGATAAAAGAGCACAGCTAATCTGGCAGGTGTTGATAGCATTACCATTTTTGTAGCGTGTAGAGGGATAATTTGCATGAAAGAGAGAAAAAAAAAGAGTTATATTTCCAGTACATAAACATATTTCAGGTTTATATGCAAATGCTCACTGTGCTGCATTTTTGTGTAATAACAGCTATTTCACAGCACGTGTACGGAAGAAAAGACACAATCTTACACATTTATAATTGTTCTGTCACTAAACAGATGTAGTTGATGAAATATGCTTTCTGTAAAAATAATTTATATATATCGACTATGAAAGGAGTCTCCAGTGTCAGTAAAAGTAAGGGACCGTTATAGGGGAAGACTTTATGGGAGAAGTGTAATTTGCACTTTCTGTTTCCCTTTTTTGTATCAATTTCAAGAGAAAGAAAAATGAGGCTGATAAGTGAATGAATGATCACGCGTGGAAATGTATATGTCTTGGAGTCCTGGAATACGGCCAAAACCATCAGGGAAGAAACCTTGATGTGCAGATGTGATGCAGATGTGATAACCTGATCATTCAGTACACTTAGGTCATCAGCTGACTTCATTTTATTGCCGCATAACGTTGCTGAGTCTAGACCTGAGCAACTGAAGCAACCTCAGATCATAACACTGTCTCCAGAGACTTGTACAGTGGACACTATGCATGATTCCAACCCTTATGCACCCATCGCTCTGGAATAGGCTCAATCTGAACTCATCAGACCACATGACCTTTTTCTATTGCTTTCCATTTTTTCCATGTTTATGCTCCCTAGCAAAGTGATAGCTACTAACAAGTGGTTTTCTTATGAATACACAACTGTTTAGTCCCAATCCTGTCAGTTCTTGTTCCATTGTGTATTTAAATTATATATATTATTTATTTATTTATTTATTTAATATATATTTTTATATATAATGCAAGTTCACCAAGTATTTAAGTAATCTCAGATCGGGGTCATTCAAGAGTTTCTATATTTTTCCTATATTTGTACAGAATCATCTCTTCTCCATATTTCTACAGCTAAGTTTTCTTATATTTTTCTTATATTGTATATTTTGTCTTCTATCGATATATTATTCTTATTTTAGCTAAATTTATTTTCTATTTTATTTCTTTTTTATTCATATTTTTATATATTATCCTATTAATAATCTTTTATTTTTAAGGTCACGGGTGGTTGTTTAAGCATTTCACTGGATATCCTACTGTGTATGGCTGTGTATGTGACAAATAAAATTAGAATTGTTTTATTTAGTATTTATTAGTTTTTTTTCTTTTAAATTGACAGATTAGCACTATCCTTCCAGGTTTAAATAATTTATTGGTCAGTTCATAAAAGATATACAGTATACTTTGGTTGCATTGTTTCTAAGAACAAATAAGGGTATGTGTACCAAACATGTGAATATTACCCCGTACAGTATAATATACCATTATGTGAACTCATGTACAATGCAACATTCAGATGTTTATCATTCGTTACAAATGCTGACTCTAAATGCCCCTTCGATAACACACTTATTCACTGTGTACAGTATATGGCCAGAGTAAAAGAAACAAAACAAAACAAAAAAGTGTCTTAACAATGTGCCATGTGATACAGCATGACCTTGGGTTACCAAACACAAAGCCCTTACTCATCAGAGGATGTGCTTCTACAGACACTGAGTAACAATACGTTACACAAGAGTAGAAATAAAGAGTGACCAGTATGCACATTGTGTCATGGGAAGTAAACCAGAATACCATATGTCTTCCTGCATATTGTATATACAAGCAGCAGAGTCCAAGGTTCTTCCTTTGATGTCAGCACTGAACAGATAGTGAGACATTGCCAGTTCTTTTTTTTTCTTCTTCTTTTTTCCCCTCCTGTAGCTCCTTTTGTGGCCCAAAGCAGCATTCACACTCACACTCACACTGGAATCAGTCATGGCCAGTTCCCATGCTTGTATCTTTAAAGGCTAAAGCACACAATGAAACAGCTCAGCGTAAACATGGGAAATTCTGAAGTCCTCATAATCCCACGCATGAAGGAATGAGTTTTCCTGCACCTCTGAAAACAAGATTCTTCTAGGGTTGTGTCTTTTGCACGGGGGAAAGAAACATGACTCGAAAAGTTGTATGGAAACAAATTAAGCACCTAACAGCGCCCCTCTAAATAGAGGGGATTTTTCAGATTAGCAGGCCTGGCTAAGCCACTTCAAACTGTGTTTATTCCTCTGTAGTGAGCCTGCTTCCTCTCTCAGCTCTGCTTCTGATGAAGGAGAGACTTAAGCTGATCTGCTGATCAAACCACCACCAGGTTCCCACTCCACCTCGTTTTTCTTTTTTCTCTCTCCTCTGTTTTCTCCTCCTTCCATCTCCACATCCTCCCTCCCACAGATTTCCAGAGGTAGTGTTTACACAGTGAAGGGAACGCGGAATACAGCACGGGACTAGTTTGAGAACATCTTGCTCTTTCATTAATGTAATCACATGTCCTTGCTTTAATGCACTTGTGTATCGCTTGGATTTAAGCAGGAAGAACTACTTTATATCACGGAGTGTACTGGACAGGTAATATGCTGACCTTTAATCTAAATAGGCTTCGGGGCAAAGCACTGATACCAATACATCTCCTATGATCATAAATGGCTTTATTACAATGCTGATTGGCTTGGCATTGCTCCCCACCTTTTCCACTTCTAATGAGCAGAACATCTGTTGACTGACTAATACAATTAAAGATCCCTTAATCACCATGCCATGCTCCAGCTAATCCAGCCTAATGTCGAGGTCAGACTCACATACAGTACACTTCTCACTTACACAAACACATAGAGCATTAGCCAGTGTGTGCATGTTAGTATTAGATGGCATTTACCTTTTTTGTGTAAAATACTTGTCTGGTTCACACTTTTAATTACAGGGTGATGACTTCAAACCCTACACTAATAAGGGATATGTAATAAGGTTAATGTGGCATATGATAGCTCAGGTTAAGGTTCTTTGTGTTGTGCCTATAGAAGGTTGTGAGTTTAAATCTCAGGGGTGTTAGAGCCCTTAACTTGACCAGCCCTGTGACTAAATTGAATTCTACCTCATTTAAGTCACACTGAATAAGTTAGAAATAATTTAACTGGTGTAGTCATAAAGACTGACTCCCACCCTAAAGAAAAACAAAAATCATGAAACCCAACTCTGAATACACATAACTTTCATAGAGTATGTTTTGATATAATGTCTGCATGTCAATCAACCACTTACATCTCCAACACCCAAATATGGGCATGATAAGCTCATACTGACCATATATTACAGTACAAGGGGTGTTCAAGTCAAACAATCCCCTGCACATACAGTACTCCAGTGTTTCACTAGTGCTTGGATACCATCAAGGTAGAACGTTTTCTCTGTATGATCGGACTGCCTGCTTCATGTTTTTTAATGTTGGCCTCCCAGGAACTCCTTAATAGCCCCAAAATAGGCCTATGTTAAAATGGCTTAGCAAATCGTCAGGACTGTACTGAGATGTGGCAATAACTCCCAGCTGAGTTCCTATAAGACAGATGCATCTCTGCTGCAAGGTGTCCAAATTTTAAAGATCATGCATTCCAATTGTTCACGGGAATGACTGCAATGCTCTCCAAGCTACCTCAGCCAGGATCGTCATTCACAGGTGTTTGGCCTTCTTTAAAACGTTTGCACCATTCAAATGTTTTACTGCACCTAAGGGTCTCATCACTGTACGCTGCTTGCAGTCTTCTGTAAATGTTAATCGGTTTTATGCCTTCATTATTGAGAAATTTCATCACAAGTCCTGGTTTGACTTTAATGCTCCTCTTATACCACTCTTTCACTCACACATTCTCTATACTGCTTATCCTGTACAGGGTCACAGGGGGCCTGGTCTCCCAAGAGACTCAGGGCACTAGGCAAGGTACACCTTGGATGTTGTGAAGTTCACCTTGGGGATAAATAAAGTATCTATCTATCTATCTATGTATCTATCTATCTATCTATCTATCTATCTATCTATCTATCTATCTATGTATCTATCTATCTATCTATCTATCTATCTATCCAACCATCCATCCATCCATCTCATGGCACACTCACACACTACAGGGAATTTGGGGTTTTGGATTGTGGGAGGAAACTAGAGCACCAAAAGGAAACCTATCAACCAGGCGAAACATGCATAAACACCGAATTGAACCCTCGACCCTGGAGGCCCCTGTGCTTCCCCTTATATACCATATACTGTATATGCTATAATACTATTTTTGGCTCCTGTGATTTCCTCAGGAGTTCCTTGCTATTTTTCCTTGCCATTTTTGTTGTGATGATTAGGAAAATCTACATCGAGATTTCAGTACTACAAAAATAACATTGTAATGAAATTAATTGAATACCTGCAAATCCCTAGACAAGCTCTTCATTTGTATTCATTGCTGAAAGCACCACCATGCCGACCATGTTTAGTGAAATCAGTCACGTTCTATGCTAATTCTTAGACATTTTTGGAAATATAATTACAGAAAGATGCATTTCCTTGCCTGCTTTAGGATTTTTCAGTGTTCCTAAGCATTCAAGTAGTCATTAACACTGTTCAATGAGCAGTTTGTTGTTTATTAGTTCAGGAACTGCCTGTAAGAAGACAGTTTATTAGTTAGGACATTTTTTATTTTTTTAAATGAGCAATTCCTGCTCTAATTATTCAGCGTTATAATGAACCTGTAGAAAATTTAGAGCTTCACAGGAACCCAAAACACCCAAACTACAAAGGATAGGACATTTTAATAGCAATTATTTCACTTATATAATGTGCATTTGGCATAAAAAGGCCACTGGCTTTAATCAATGTTTTAGTCAAGCTTTTTTTGTTGTTGTTGTTTTTAATGTATTTATTTATTTATTTTTAATACAACATTCCTGGTTTATTAAGTACCTTTATTGAGAATGTACTGATTAATGGGGGCTAACTAGCCAACTAGGCAGCCATATAGTATGAAATGTCACTTACTCGATACTAATTTTCTGTAATTTTCTGTTAATAAAGCCAAAAAAGCCAATATAACTACACTGTTGTTTATGCAATATAGCATAAGTATCCAAAAATTGTTCTGACCGAGTGATCTGATCGGACGAGAGTCATTCCACTATGGGTGATATAGAGAATAAAAGCACTGGGATGTCTAACTATATGTATCACTCTGTGGCAAAGGTTAAACAATCATTAATTGAACTAAATGTCAAGCACTTTCAGCAAGAAAACGCATATGATATTGTTACATCATCTTAAACAATTCTTTGTTTCCTTAGTGAAGTCTTTCTGAATTTTCTCTTAACCATTTACAGTATGTTGTTCTGTTAATGGCAAATCTCTCTCTAATCCTTGATCAAGGCTTTACTTGGTGTGTGGAACAAGGGATTGTTATATTGTGGATTTAACCCAAAAATAGGTTTCTCAGGACTGTTCAATGGTTTATTCTCCTCATGTTTTGGCTACATAGTAGTGGTAATACAAGTGTTTGTGGAACTGTTGTATAAAAGCAATATTACAAATGAAATCGTGCTGTTGTGCTCAATATCAGAATGGCTGTGATAATTTCAGCACTCCCTTCAAAGTACTCCCTCCAAAAGCAATATAGCATGATATAAGTAATATAATTTTTTGACTTTACAATTGTTTTATACTTGTTCAATCTGCTTGCATTGTAAGCCTTGTGAACAATGTTTAATGAACTGTGACCAGATCAACTTTAGAATTGTCTTTATGTACACATTCCATTCAATCACAGTCATTTTTATGGTAAAGGTATAAGTGAGGAATAAAGCACAATAAGGTAGTGTGATGCATGAAGAGGAGGGCCATTACCTCCACAAACCTTTCTTATAACAACATGCCAACAAAATTGTTTTATTCCTCTTACACCACAGCAATTTACAATTTTTACCTTTTTAAGAAGCAAATTGTACTTTTGTACATTTAATATATACACAGTATATTGCAACATCTATGGAACAAGTTTGTTTCTGTTATCACTTATGTTATAGCTTATGTAAATAAGTGTTCCTTCAACATTTGAAATGATTTATTATTTATTTATGTGGACGCTTAAGATGAATGGGCCAGTGATCTTTTGAAGGTCAGCCTCCACACTGGGAGATGATGCTGTGCAAATGAGCTAAAAGTTAATCAGATCAGAAAGGAACCTGGAAAATTTGGCCTAGCTGGACTTTTAGCTGGCAGTAGATAACATCTGTGCCAAGGAGAGAGCAAGCGAGCGAGAGAGAGAGAGAGAGAGAGAGAGAGAGAGAGAGAGAGAGTCAGACCGGATGAATTATTGTTTGAAATTCAGACAGCGTTTCTCAAATGTTTACTTTATTTCAAATCCTTCAGAATTGTACATCATGCATCACTGTTACTCTGAGCAAGTACTTTAAAGGATTATGTGTTTTTTATGCCATTTTGGTTATGTTTAATTAAAACCATGCACTGTATTGAATCTAAAACCATTTCTCTGCAGCCATCGTCAGTGTGGCATGAACTGTGCAGATAAATAAGATGTAATCCACCAGGGTAACACCATGGTGCTGTGCTATTTTTAATCATTATCCATTTCCCAAAATATTGTAAAAAATCTTCAGCCACCTGTCTGTCAGGATTAGCTTTGCTAAGATGCATTTCTAATTTGCTTTCTTTGACTCAACGTTAAGGCTCCTGTGGACAATCAACTTGCCAGCCAGATCTGCCTCCCAGGCAGGGTTTATTCCATCTTCTCTTCCCACAAACACACAGCTGAGAGGGTTTAAAGTTCCCACACGCACTTTCCAAGATGGGCTTTAAAAAAAAACCTACTTCCAGCTAATCATCAGAGGCATGCACACAAACAAGAGCAAGCACACGTGCACACACATACACACACACCCTCTCTCGCTGCTTCCAGCTAACCGTCAGACATCCTCAGGAGCTCTGGAGATAAATTCAGCATGAGGATGGTAAGCCACACACATACACACTCTCAATTTGTTGATTGTTCCACCGCTCTGAAACATTCCAACAAAAGTAAATGAAACTCAAATTTGCCCGAGAGTTGACGCTGTACAAACTCCCTAAGTCCTCCGAACCGCAACATCCAAAAGGACATTGCTCCCTTGGTGCCAGCAGCAATTCCCTGCTCTTAATTTCATTTTATATTCACACAGACCAAATGCCAAATGGAGCCAGTTGATCCAAACGATTACTGCTTTACCAATAGTTCATCCTTTTCAACCTAAGCATACATCTTTAGCCATGTGGCATGTGCTTTGTGCATTTCACACACTACTGAGGTGTCGTCCCAGTGGTCACTAAGACTGGGCAGAAGTGTGACCCTGTGACACACACAAAGAGAAAAAACTATCTAAATTCTCCTTGACACCATTCCAACAGGTCTCTGGAACTGTTCTGGAGCGACTAACACAATTTTCCCAATACACATCGACTCAGGTGTTGTTTTGATAAAAGTGGTGGAGAACATGTCACTCCAAAATCTCCCATACATAGGTCTTCAACTGGAGTGAGATCTGGTGAATATAAAGGTCAAGGCATATGATTTGTATCCTCATCAAGCCATTTTCTCAGCCATCATGCTCTGTGAATGGGATGGGGGTATGGTCAAATACTACAGTACTTCTATCAGGAAAGATCAGCTGTACCATTAACACCACATGTCTAGGATTGTGTAGGTCCCCTGTGTGGTACCAAAACAGCTTTGACCCACCAAGGCATGGACTCTACAAGGTGTGGATCTGGCACTAAGATGTTGGTAGCAGATCCTTTAAGTCCTGGGAGTTGCAAGGTAAGTCATGTAAGCCATGGATTGGGCTTGTTTGTCCATCACATCCCAGAAATGCATGAATGGATTGTTTTTTTAAACAATTCCTGATTTTTTTTTTTAGCATGTAGGCAGGGTGCATTTCTAAAAGTGGCCACTGCTAACAGGGAATGCCGTTGATCTGAAGTGGTGGATTTAAGAGTGTCAAAGTAGCATCCACGTAACCACCAGGCCCCAATGTTTTTGAGCTGGATGTTGCCCAGAATGTTGCATCACACTGTATACTACCTGCGTGACTTCTTCCTATAGTGCATCATGGTGCCATCTCTTAGCTCGGCGCTCAGTGTTCACAAACACACCCAGCTATTTACATGAGATTAAAGAAAGCTTGATTTATCTGACCAGGTCTCCTTCTTCTGTTCTAGTTCTGATGCTCGCGGGCACCATATGCAGCAAGCTGTAATAGAAAATTGTCAGAATACATGGTACATCAGAGCCAGCATAAAATTTTTCAGGAATTTCTGCTACAGTAGTTCTTTTATAAGATTGGACCTCTCTTTGGACCAATTTACCTGCTTTGAACCTTGAGAACTTTAAGAGATTGTTCATTTGCTGGTTGATATACAGTATCTCACCCCTGTCAGAGGGGCTATGGTTATGATTAGAGGAATTGTGTGTGTGTGTGTGTGTGTGTGTGTGTGTGTGTGTGTGTGTGTGTGTGAGGGGGCGGCTCTAGCTCTGACCTTAATGACTAGTAGCAAAAATTGTGGTCTTTTAGGTAACAAGCATTTGTAGCGTATTGATGGTCAAAGTGATAGCTGTAATCTGAAAACATATTTGTTAATTTGTTCAATTGTTGGTTTGTTCTTTCATTCATTTGTTTGTTTTTCTTGTTTTTCTTTATTTTTCTTTTTCCCTTTGAGATGGGTAAAGTGTGAAAACATATACAGTATTATGTAACCTTATGTATTATTTAATGCTCGTTTTTATCATAACTGGCAAGAATATATGATTTAATAATATATTTTACATGGTCGAGGTAAAAGTAAGCCAGTTTGGTAATGCATACAACTAAAATTAATTTAATCTATGTATATGGTACAATAAAGTACTTGTGCAAAACAATGCAATATATAATTTGCTTAAATGTACGCACAAGTACTGACGAAATACATTTATTATGTTATAAATGATACACTTCTCTATAAAGCAATATGGACCTGTATTACATCATCATTATTATTATCACCATTGTGTCAAGCTATAATTTGCATATCTATCAAGTCTCGTAGCTGAGGTTCCTCTTGCTGTTGAGGGAACCTCTGCTCTCTGTGCTCCAGGCTAATTTATCCCTCAAACATATGACACATGAGAGGTAAGAGCTTTTAGCGAAGTAGCATTTATATTTCAGGATCATCAGGCGGAATCAAATTATCTGTCAAATCACTAAATGTAAATGTAATTATACAAGATAAATGGAGGAGTATATACTGTACAGTGTGATGATCTGGAAATCTACAGTCCCGTGTAAGAGTCTTGAGCCACCTCCTATTATGTTGATTACATGAAAGAAATGGGAACAAATGTTTTACTGAAACATGCTGCAAAGTGTCTTAAGATGCTATTTAAAAATGGGATGTTTATGTATCAACCTCAGCAGCAACCTCATTTCCCCTCTCGTCTGTTCCACCCACTCAGCATTCCAAATTCTGGCTTTTTGGAAGCAAAATGTAAAGAAATGTGGTCTGGCTCAAGCCCTTTACACAGCACTGTATATCATCCATACATAGGTTTTATATGATTTACATCACAGTTTTATTATCAGAAATCTTGAAATTTGGTCAAAACCAGATTTTTTTCTCTCTATGTTTTCAGAATTTAGCCACTGCAACGCCTGTTCGGTTGTCTAGACATAATAAGAATAATTAAAAGGAATTGATTTGAACAACAATCTGGGGTGGATCAGGAAAAAGCAAGACATACTGGATAAGAAGAAAATAAGAAAGAAATCATGATTGCCTACTATTTAGAATTTGGTGCCATCATATACAGGAAAATTGCTGTGTGCTTCATGGCACATAGTGTTATACAGTATGTCCATCCACTTGAAATGAATCCTTTTTGACCTGAGAACAATCCAGTAAATTAGTGTGAACACACCATTCCTCTGACCCTCAAAAGACAACGAACACACAATACATGTGTAATAGTGTGTGTTTGTCTCAAAACAGTACACCTCAGCCTCGGCATCAAGCAACATGTACGTGAAGAATGATGCCGATGTCAGTGCGTCCCAGCGGAGCAGCAGTTCTCATTTCCATCTGACCAAAAGCTCCCTGACTATTATTAGGCCTGTTCATTCGCGACTGAGAAGATGGACAGATAGGTGCTATTTCTCAACAGGCAAATGCGGCATCGACGTGTGAAAAGATGATTCTCGGAGAACGGCAGCAGGCCTGTTGGGAGCTGGAGGGACGCATGCGAGAATAAACCACAGGTCTGTGACGGTATGAGGATGATGTCAGCGGTGATTGAGAAGGCAGGAGGGAATGAGGCCAAGAGCAGTGGAAGATCGATTTCCCGTCCAATACAAGAAATGTCATAAGCATGTATGAGTTTCTATAACAAACACAAGAACCCATTTTTAGAAATCATACAATTAAGTTCTTTTCATCTTTTAGTAACATGGTGAAGGTGGTACAAATGACTTGCTGATTTTATTTCTATTCTACTGTATCATCATCTATCCATCTTGTAGTCACACTCCTGTTGAAGGATACACAGCCAAAAGTTCACAAGAGTGACACAAGTTTCAAATGTCACAAGCATTTCATCAGTATTGACAATTACAATTACAAAGAGTCAATATTTGCAGTGTTGACCCTTCTTTTTCAAGACCCCTGGCATGCTGTCAATCAACTTCTGAGCCACATCCTGACTGATGGCAACCCATTCTTGCATAATCAATACTTTATCATAATTTGTGGGTTTTTGTTTGTTTGTTCTTGAGGATTGACCACAAGTTCTCAATGGGATTAAGGTCTGGAGAGAGGTTTCCCCACCATGGACCCGAAATGTCAATGTTTTGTTTCACTTAGTTATCACTTTTGTTTTATGACAAGGTGCGCCATCATGCTGAAAAAGGCGTTGTTTGTCACCAAACTTTGGAGATATTGATCTCAGACCCTACAGGCCTCAATGAGCATGGTAAAGTCCAAGACAGCACAATTAGAAGAAGACTGAACAAGTACGGTTTGTTTGGAAGGTTTATAATTTAAATGGTCTCAGGATGCTTTACTGTTGGCATGACACTGGCTTTATGGTAGCGATCCCCTTTTCTTTTCATCTTTTATTCCGGATGCCCCAAACAAGCAAAAACGGGATTCATCAGAAAAAAATGACTTTACCCCAGATCTCAGAAGTCTAATCCCTGCACCTTTGGCAGAATATCAGTCTGTCCCCGATGTATTTCCTGGATAGAAGTGGCGTCTTTGCTGCCTTTCTTGAAATGTATGTGGTGGAGCATTACCATCAGTCCTGTGTCATGTCCTGTGGCTGTAAATGAGTCTCATAAAATGTTGTCATGTTGATAATAATTATAGGTCATATAAATGTACGGGTCAGTGGAAAGGCCTAACTCATACCTAGTCACACTATAATTCAAACGGATATGAGAGAATAAACATTTTTGCACCCTCTTTCCTGTTCTATTTTTTTCCACATATAAATATTTACATATCACAAGTATGTATTTCATATCAAGAGGAACTGAGTTTGTCTTCCTGTAACAGTGCAGCAATGTTGCCTTACTTCCAAGTAAACAGCTCTTGAACATTTCCACATCCACTTCAGGTTTCTTCTTTTTTTTTTTTTTTTTTTCAATTTTTCCCTTGGAAAACTCCTTCAGGTTCAGCACTCGACAAGTTCCCACTC
>JAOVVB010000011.1:15478574-15493665 GCA_028570985.1 Heterobranchus longifilis | reverse complement strand
AGTTTTTCACACCACTGTATATAAGTGATGTGGTAACAGTAACTGCAAAACAAACAAGTAAATCTAAAACAGATTTGAAACCAGCATCAGGGCAAGCTTTTCTTAAAAAATGATTCGGTCAGGTCTGAGTGTAAATGGACCAAACAGCATCATTTGTTTTGTGTGTTCACTTCTATGCAATCTAAACATATGATCTGCCACATGCTTATTCTTTTTTTTTTCTTCTAATCCTGCAATTACAGCCAGAAAAGCCACATGATTTAATGATCTGCCCAGCTGGCTGCCATCTTAAAGCCTCCCCACACAGTAAAAGCTACCCTTAAAAGCACTGTGTGTGTGTGTGTGTGTGTGTGTGTGTGTGTGTGTGTGTGTGTGTAACCCGATCTATGAAAGTGGCACTAAGCCTCACATCCAAGGCTGCTCACCAAGAGTGATAAAAAGCTGATAAAGATACAAGCAGCAACAAAACTTTCCACTACTTAAAACCTTTAAACCAATAAACAGGAAAGGAAATGTTTTTTTTTTTTAAATGAAATCTCTAAAATGTTTTTTTTTCTTTGCCTGTTTACGCAGAAACACAAGCTAACATGGTCATGAACAGCAAAAGCATCTGAACCCTTTATGATAGTTGCATGATTTAGAACCTCAGATTTAATTTTTACAAATTTATTAAGAGGGATAAAAGGTTGCACAATGAGAGTTGTCAATTGTTTTACTGTAACACATTGTTCTACCATCTTATGAGTGTCAAAGTCTAAACTTTCATGCCACTAGACTGATTTGTGGAACTTCATGAAAACTGTTTGTCATTACATAATCAGACAATCATACAGGTTTTTATTTCTTGTAGCTATTTTTACATATTAAGTATAGAATAATACACTTCAGGACATGCTGGTATAAAAACAAACAAATCTGACACTCATTGTTTGAGGAACTATGCCTGGCAAATCAAGCATTTCCCTTTTTGTACTTCCAACTCTTTGCAGAATAAGAAAACAAACAGGAGCAAAGAATTTAATGAACAAACACTTGAATAAATACAGAGTCTTAACAAAGTGGTGGTCTAAACCTGTCTCAACAGTATTTTAACTGATGTGATTTAGGGAACACAGCAGAGCCCTGCTTGCATAACGGTAAGCTTGTGGATACACTACATATATGGATCAGCCATAACATTAACACTGATTATCAATTATACACCAGCAAACTGATGACATCAGTTCATGGGTACCCAAGACTCCCTTGGTGACCAAAACCCAGCCCATCCAGTCTGATCCCATAGAAATGCCCATGAAGAACAAATCACTGAAAAAACTTAGATAGAAAGGTATCAGAACCCAAGTGAACCACAGCTCACTGCACATGTGGTGCAGCAGGCAAAGAGCCCATGACTTCTGACCTGGCCTACAAACTCAATGGATCCTAATCTGATGGATCACCCATGAGGTACAGAGGCCTCACTCAGCACCCAAAGAATCTGCTCCCAACATCCTGGTTCCAGACACCATAGCATCCACCCATAGGTCTTGTGGAGTCATGCCCTGGGGGACCAGACCTGATCCGTGGCACAAGATAAAAAATGTAATCTTTTGTTTCATTATTTTAATCAAATCTGAACAGATCAGTTTTGAAATCTTGTAAAAAAAAAAAAAAAAATTTTTAAACGTGGCTATGATGAAGCTTTGCAGTAATATGAATAACTGTATATACTATATAAGATATATGTGATATGAGATTATGGTTAAAAGCATGACATCACTCTTTACTTAATTAAAATGTGCAGCCAGCTTGATGTAGTATAAAAGGAATCACATTACAGCACATTCATTTTGTAGGAAAATAAGCAACTTTGTGGTGGTAAAAGTATCTCTACTTCATATTGAGCCATATCACATGACCTTGCAGTATATTATTTTCCCATAACAGCATGCCTGCGAGTGACTGAGAGGACATAATGGCTGCCTGCAAACAAAAATAAGAGCATACATACACTTTTAGTATGTTATATCCTTTATTAAAAGCTACAGCATGTCTTTTTTAGTTTCAACCTGGCAGCTATAAGTTTTTTTTTTTTTTTGCCAGGCTGGTCTATAAAACTTCAGCATGTTTGGAGGAAACTAGTTATGTTCTCATTTAGGGTAGAATTGTAAAGGTATGTTTTTTTCATAGACTTTGTAATTTTAGTATATGTAGATTTTTTCCACCACATTAAACCAAACTTCTAACTAAAAAAAAGAATAATATAATAGCAGATGAGATCTGATCACAAAACACTGGTTCTCTACTCGTTCAGAGATTTAATCTCACATCCAGACCATAGAACACAATCAAAACCACTACACTCCAACCTATTGTGAGCAATGGCTAAAACATCTCGAATAGTTATTAAAATAATGATGGGTTGCATGTAAATAACTTTTTTTTAACTGTTATAAACGTTCTCAGAAACTAAGATGTGGTTGCTAGTGCTGCACTAATTTTATTGCCAAGGCTGTAAATATGGCCGCCATGATGGATCAGCACACCTGACTACAATCCTGTCTTTCACATGCAGCTACGCGGGTGGTCCAGACATTCAGATCATATCAAACAGGCATTCAGCTTTACTGCACTCAGTACAATAATATCCCATCATTCCATGCTATAACGTTCACCACACACACATACCCAGATGCATAAGCTCACAGGTGTGTTGACCTATACAGGTGCTGTAGCAAACAGTGGAAAGAACGAAGGGAATTCATACCGGGAGGACGAGGTCATGGGAAAGGGGTGAGGCGGAAAGGAAAGAGTGCTTGAAGAAAAGAAAAAAAAGAGAGCCTGAAAAACAGTATCAGGACTGTGCGAGTTACATGACAATGCTCCCTTTAAAACGAAAGAAGCACCAATCAGCGGCCTTGCGGGAGAGCCGATGACTGACCACTTATTCAAAGGTCAGATCTATACAAGTATGAATCACTTAGGCACTCACATGTGTGCGCACGCACACACGCACACACACACTTTCATCTTCCAGACAGGAAGTAGGTTTAATCTATGCCTTTTAACAGTGAGGAAGCATATGAATTGCAGGGGCAGTATTGAGCTGTCTGTTAAAAAGCTGACTAAAATAGATTGCTCTTTATCAAACTTTTACATCCAGACCCATTACCTTATTTGATGGTTTTAACTCACGGGTTCAAATGTTGAAAAATACTTTTTGGCACTAGAGATCTGTTACTTAAAGTTTGCTGTGAGATACAATGGAACTGTAGTAAATAGGTACAAAAATGGATGGTTGCATTCAGTTAAGGTCAAAAGTTTACATGCACTTAGCATTGGGTATGAATGATTATATAACATACACCTGTAGAATCAAACCCCAATAATTTGGTAATCAAAGGTGTGCCCAAAGCACACAGGATCTTTGGTTTAATGACCCTCAGCAGTGGCATGGTGGTACAGTACAACCGGCTATATTATATGTTGGCTGATCACATTCCAAGTCTAAGTACAATAATGTAATGAGGTTTATAAAGTTTCCTAACCTCAAGCCTAGGGTTTTTGCATCTGCCATAAAGTCAGTCTTCCTGCCCTTGGTGCTTTATGGAACAACTCTGTCAACTGCTTGGGTGCACATACTGTGATTAAGCACTTGTCTAGACTTATTGAATGGGGGACCCATCTTTAATTTTGAGATATATACAGCAGTGAGTGGGAATGGAGTCCATGCCCATTTCCAGCACCTCTAATCTGCATTAGATCTAATATGCACAACCTAACGAGTCTTCTCTCCGTTTCTTCACTTGACCTTGTAACATGCCAAAGAAGCTTCATACCTGCAGAAGTATTGAGTTTGGCCATGTCTGTACTACCATATGACACTTTACTCAGCTTCTTTGTGACCAGGTTACCATGAAAAAAAGTTTACCAACACTTATCATGGCCATGAATGATAACAACATAAGGGACGTGAAATACAACATACACCTATAGAAGCAAACCCCAATAATTTTCTGATCAAAGTTATATATACAGCTATGGATTATAATACTATGGATTATCACTCAATTTTATATGGATCCCCAAATACTAGGTTCTTGTGATCGTGAGTAAGTGATTTTCTACTTGAAGTTTTGATTTATATATGAGCATTGTGAGTATATTCAAATGTGTAAATGCATATGTGTGTTTAACCTTGAGAGAAGGTGGGACTATGCTTATACAGTATGTGGTTGAGAGAAAAGTTGTATATTTTTCTTTTAAGCCAGAACCCAAGAAAAACATATAATATGCCTTATTAGTTATGCAGACCCTCAGTGATTCGCCTTATGGATAGCATGCCTCTGGAAGAAAAAGAAAAAGGAGGTATGGGGTGAGCAAAGGAATAAAAATAAAAAATCCTTAGAATCAATAATCATGTATGACAACAGCGACTAACTGTAAACTAAATATTTCAAGGAGGAATGTAGGAGTAGGAGAGCGCAGCCGTTCGTACGGCACATTTTCGTCAAAGGCCGCCACTGTTGCTTCTGCCAAGAACCGCATTCCATGTCGGGCTGGGACGCGTTAGTGCACTATGGTGCGGTGCACTATGGCCAATTTCATCATACATCATAAACGTCCTGCTCCTAATGCTGTACGGGTTTCAAAAGTAACATAGGCCATACATCAAGCCACTGGCTGCCAAAAAAAACTTAAGCTGTGCCACATAAAGGCTCGGGATCTGTTTGATCACTTCATGGACATACATAATACTTTTCTTCCCCATCAGTAAGATGGTTCTTATTATAGTGTGTGTCGTTATGAGGGAAGCCGTTCGAGTAAGGGTTTTCATTAAATAGTGCCAGCGTGCAAAAAGAGAGGTAAGGTGATAAATCGTTAAGCGAGGACGTCAAGCAGTAAAATTATTTCTACAGTTCAAAAAAGGAGTTATAAAACAGTGTGAACCTATAAAGGAACAATTTATATTTTGCTCAGAATTTGCTAGTCAAAACGGTGTCCTTTATGTGGCTTTTCATTAAAATGCATTTATGAATTTTCCAGGAACCTTCTATATTTTTATATAATAAATTACCCGAATTGTTGCATCACTACTCAAACTCCCTTTTTTTTTTTACTCTTCTTGTAAAAATCCACACCAGATGATGTCACTGGCCATCTGCCTAATGAGATAACGAGAAGACACACAATTCTGCTCAAATCAGTGAAACAGATTAGATCTTTTTTTTTTCCTAGAGCATGCTGCTTCTGTCTTCAGAAAGCATGATTTAGTACTCCACACAGGCCCACAACCTCATCCCAATCATCACTGCAGCAAGGAAATAGAGGGAGACAATGAACGTGTGTGTGAGTGGTCAAGGTCCATTAACTCTAGCCCAATTAGGGAAAGAGCTGAGTACAGTACCACAAGGCCATGCATCAGCTACTATCGATATTAAAGGATCCAAAGAGACAATCAAACCCCCTTAACCAGTTCTGTTATGGATCTCAGGGGTACTGGGAAATACATACAAACACTAACTTCTACCATTACAGTGATTAACAGCAATGTATTCAGAAGGTGCAGCTCATTATATTCTATGGATTGGCTCTCACGTATTCAGCCAGGTGGAAGAGAAGCGTGTAATGAAATTTTACAACAGGAGCCAAAGTCAGAACTCCTGGCGAGGCTGATCTGGGCATTTATGAACCTTTTGTTCGCTGGGAAAATCCATTTAAGTTTCCAAGAGATTTACATCCAAGGAGATCGACCAAGCGTAATCAAGCTTAATCAAGCTCGGTGTCAACTTAATGCAGTTTTTACTTCGGTATTTAGAAAAAACGGACGTGGATAAAACACTTTGGTAAAAATATACAGATCTGTTATAGAACCTTGCTCTTGGTCTTAGCAAAGGGTATTGCATCTGCACCATTAAGTACACAATAATTACTAAGCTCTATTGGAGAACACCCTCATCCAATAGTGCAAGCTAAGGCTCAATTAGGACTTAAAACCAATTAGTGACCATCAATAAAACGATCACAAGATTTACACCTCTTACGCCTGAACATTCACAGACTTTATACATAGACTCTTTCACACTCACTCATTCTCTACACTTATTATCCTGTGTACTCTGTATCGGGAGGACTGGAGCTTTTCCCAGCAGACTTGAGGCACCCTAGATAGGGTGCCAATTCATCGCAGGGCACAAGCACACATGCACACACACACACACACACACACACACACACACACACACACACACACACACTACAGTCAAACTAGAAGCATTAAGCAGTTTGCCTAATCTGCATGTTTTTGGACTGTTGGAGGAAACTGGAATACCCAGAGGAAACCCACCAAGCAATATGGAGAACATGCAAACTCCATGCACACAGACCTGAGGAGGATCTTGAACACTTGACCCTGGAGGTGTGAGGCTACAGGTTTAACCACTACACTGCAGTGCCTCATTTTATATGTCAAATTTTCAAACAGTAGGCATTGATTTATTATAGTCCAAAATAATGAGCACTAATTTACATGTGCATTGGCTATGGGTACGAAAATAGGTGACCAAACACACCGAGTCAGTCTAAAATCATGATTTAGTTCTTAGTTTAGTACTAGTCAAAGAATTTAGGATTTTTTTAACCTTTGCTACAACAATCGTGCGATGGATTGACACCCCGTTCAGGGTGTACCCCGCCTTGTGCCAAAAGCCTTCCCTGCTATACACTCTAAACCCCCGCGACCCTGTATACAGGATGAAGCGGTATAGACGATAAGTGAGTGAGTGAGTGAGTGAGTGAGTGCTACAGCAATATAGGACAAACCCAAAAAAATACTCTTGTACTCTGAGCTCTGAATTAAACTTCTACTATGTTTCCTGAATTGTCCTAAGTAAACACACCCCTCCACACCAAGTGTGTCCTGCCTCATCACCCTGAATGTTACCACACGGTTTCAACCAACTGTTAAAAAAATAATAATTATTACAAATAGTATTTAAGAAAATATCTCTATTAACTTAAAAAGCTAACAACAATTTTAAAGCAGGACTACACTACCCATCAGCCACTGCAAGCCATGTGCATCATCACATGTCCCTGAACTGGAGTTGACAGTTTGCACCTGGTTTGTATTTATTGCTAATCGGTTGGTCTATTTAGTTCCTGCTTTTTAGTTTGTTCTTGTCTCACATCTGTTGTGTTTTCTGTGTCAGTGAAGAACTACTGTTCCTGATTTGTGTTTATTTTCAGTATGTTTATCGAGGACGTGTCTGCACCTGCATTTTCGCCTCGATCCGTGATGATACCAGGCAATTCTGTGGTCATCTGTACTTGTCAAAACATCTGCATTGTTATGAGTAGTCTTAAACTGCAAAAAAAAAAAAAAGGCATGTGGAAATAATTCCTATGTTAAAGAACTTTACGACCATGGATGTTAAAGAGTATAAAAAGAGAAAGCTGGAAAAATACTAACATGTCCAAAAGGTTATTCTCTTATTTATGTTTAGTAACTTTTTTTCCCACTAAAACTAAAATAAATAGCTGGAAATTAATATTTTCATTGCCTGGGGTGGAACTACTGTGGTTCTTACTTTTCCCTGAAGCAAAAAAGAAACATGTAGACTGTATTCTGATGGTGTAATAATAAAACACTATATTAAATTACAAATGCTGTCAAATACAAAATGACCGACCCCAAAAATAAAAACCTGGCCTGTAGCCATGATAAGCATGATGCAATTCTTAGCAAATTCTAAAGACAAACAAAACTGGAAGGGTCATTTTCTAGTTCATACTGTGGCGTTGGTGTTTTCTAAAACATAAGGTTTTTTGGTTTGCACAAGAGGTAAAGGTAAGGGTATGTTCACATGCCACTGGGTGATGACTGCTCCCCTCCCTGGAGAGAAATCCGTCGTTTCAGTGGCAGTTTCTTATAGACTCGGGTTGCCAGCTCAACTCCTGATTGTATCTGAGCAGTTGAGGGTGAAGGACCATGACCAAGCACCAAACAGTGTAAGCTTGAGCTGGGGAAGTTCTGATCAGCAGTCCAGCATCTCAACTTCTGATCCACGTCGTATATTGGTAGAATATTTCAATATTTCTTTACCTTGGGGTGGTTTCCCCAAGAAACTTCAAATTTTCAGTAATCAATTTGGATGGGGGGCAATAGGGCAAAGAATTGTTTTTTTGTTTGTTTGTTTTTTTATTTGGGGGGGGGGGGCATCCACATGTGTACATGTGTATTGGGGGTTAATTGATAGGAAAGTTGCTATGTTTTTTGAAAAAAAGTTGAAAACTTCAGCTTTGCTGAAACAGGCTTTGACAATTGTAATACTTGCCCTTTCTCATTTTGTCCATGAAATAGCCATTATCACAATTGCCTTATTTGTTTTTCTAGGAAATATTGCATAATAGCCACAACAGTCATTGATTTGACTCTGCTGTATAATTTGCACTTTTAAGTAAGAACACCCCAATTACATTGACAACTGACAAGGCATTTTGCTCATGTGAAAGCCGCAACCAGAAAACGTCTAGATATACTAATTTGTTCCTTTCCATACGATGAAGTCAGAAGCAATTCTGCAGCAGCTGCCATGATGCCAACAAGGCATAAATTTGTACCTTTTCATACGAGTCGGCTCATGCGGATTCTTGGCACATGAACTAACGAGTTCTTTTATAGAAATCCTTGAGTCATTTTGACGGGACCCAGGAGCACATGTGGACGCACTGTACTACTGACACGGTGATACCTCATGGCTTCTAGCTGTTAATCCTCAGGTGGGAGTTATTGTTCCTGGACGGAAGAAATTCAAGACCCAGTAGTCCAATTCCGATGCTCAGTCTTAACATTTCTGCTAAGCTTCTTCCAAAAACCTCTACGCCATTCTCATAACTCATGCTAATGTTCTGACCATGATTCAGCTGCCAGGAACAGTGAATGATGTACATCAGAGTAAAGAAAATGGAAAACCACCTCACCGTGATGTTCCGTGATGTTCTATAGAGTTTGATGCCCAGTACCGAGATGCACAAATGAACCATATGTACATACATCACCGTGGTACACGTCTCTAGCCGTGGCTGTTATTTCAGCTCTGCTTTCTCTGAATTTTATCATCAGTCTTGACACCGAGATGGGCTATTTCTCCTGGTAATTTCTCACGGGAACACTCGATTTTCGCCAATGGAAGTTTGAGAATACATCTTTTCTGAAATGGTTCATGCATGCGCTATTTCTGATTGTGTATGAATTAGATTTTGAAGTTTCTCAGGTCATTCGTACTCCGCATGTGTGTACTTATATATGATATGGGTTTTCCGAGCTCCCATAGGGATTATTTCCAACCACTCTGAACCATGTGGAACCGCTTAAACATACACACACATCCGTGAGCACAAAGAGCGCGGCCAATCTCCAACTGTCACAGGACATTTATCTTCATCCCCCATCCCGAGTGCAATATACAGTGATTCCTTTCACAGATGTGGTCTGTACTAACAAAGCATACAGCAATTTTCAGCAGCTCTCGTTTTCTCTTTTACTCTCTTTATCTCTGTACGTTTCACTTTGTGGGAAGACCTCATATCCTAGAACACGCGTAAAGCTTGCACGTACAAGATGTTTTAGCCAATATAAAGCAATTAACTCCAGAAAGAAAAGGAGTGATGTAAAAGAATGAAACCCAATAACTCATAAGTAACCATGTTGTACTAATGTGGTGTCCAGTAGATGAAAACAATATGGTTGTACATTCAAGATCACGTGAATTGAAGGCTCTGTTGAATTCAGTGTCAAAATTGGGAGACTAGTCAAACCGTGCATAGGAAGAGAAGAAATGAATGCTAGATCACCTTTATCCTATGATGGAACATTTCTCTCCTGATGGTTGTAGTCTCTTCCAGTCTCTTCTTCTCTTCTATCCACTAGGCACAAATGGATTCTCTCCTGTCCACTCCGTTGAGCTACACATGGCACTCCAGAGCCGCCGGTGATCCAGACCTCTTCTGGACCTGTCTGACTCATGCTGGTGCCCCGCTTCTGGGTGGAGATCTCGACGCATGGTCTGCTTGGGATGCGTGTGGTGACTGGGACCTTGCCAGTTTACCATGAAGATGGTCCTGGCCTCGGCCGTTGCAGACATCTGTTATATTGAACTTCAAGCTGCCTACAACACAGTATGACTATAAAACAATCCCTGCTATCCATTATCACCCAAATGAGGATGGGTTCCCTGTAAGGTTCCTCTCAAGGTTTTCCTATGTCTGTTGCCTTCTCAAGAAGTTTTTCCTTGCCACCGTTGCCGTCGGCTTGATCATCAGGGACAATCAGATTATTTTGATTAATACACATTTTCTCACACATTTCATACTCATATTTTCTTTTGATTCTATAAAGCTGCTTTGCGACAATGACCACTATGAAAAGCGCTATACAAATAAATTTGAACTGATTTAAACAAGGATTCACTGATTGGTTCAGGGAGGGTGAAAATGATGCAAACCATATGCCAGATAAAATCACAAAGCAACTGAACACCTACAGTATGGGAGATTCTGGAGTGATGACAGAGACAGTGCTCTATACTTCATCATCAAAGCACCAACATACATCTTTTGAGAGAATGATGTGAACAGTCAATGTATTCATTTGAAAAAAAAAAAAAAGGCAAAAAATTTGGCTAATATAGTTTGTACAGAACTCTTTTACAACAATCTTTTTTTTTTAAACCACTCAGAAGTTTTTACAAAAAAAACAAAAAACAAACTCTCAATCCTGAAGAAAGGCTGAGTGCCAGGGTGTGTTTTTGACAGATAACAGGAAGTTGGTTATACCGTTTTCCTCTTTGGGTGGAGTCCCTCACGTGGTTTCCAGCTCATGGTTTTACAGGAAGTGGCTTCGTTCAAGAGTCTTGCTTAAACTGTACATGACCTTCAAAGAGATTCAGCCCAGTTTCCAAGCAGTAAGATACATTGATTGTTAAATACAACACTGGAACCAGAGAGCTGATTGATTAAATGTGACCACTGGATATAATTAAAGAGCCATAAAAGAGTAAAACAGCAGGAGATATAAAAAAAAAAAAATTAAGCCCTTACTTAAGTAATAAAACTTGAGAATGAAATGAAATGAATTAAAGTGAAATCAACCCCCCAATATTTTAAAGAAACTATTAAAAGTATTCAATGTTTAATTAGGTATCAAAAGTAACCCATTCATCAAAAAGTAATTAGTATAGAAGTCATTTGTACATTCATGAATACTGCATTACAAAAAATTACAGACAAAAAATTGTTTCCCAAAAAGGGATTTGAAACTTGCTTTAATACAGAATGACAAAAAAAACCCTAGATAATAATAATAATAATAATAATAATAATAATAATAATAATAATAATAATAACATTATGTAAGGAATAAAACACTTATGTGTGTGGTGTTATAGAAAAATAACTGGATTTGATTAATTTTCCAATACCTGCATATCCTCAAATGCTTTACTCATCTTTCACAGCAGCAATTGGCCAACAATTAATAACTTTCATTAAAAATGCCACATTGTATTTTTTTTATCCATTTACAGTTACAATAAATAGCCAGCACGGTAGCTTAGTGTTTAGCACTGTCGCCTTGCACCTCCAGGGTCCGGGTTCAATTCCCACCTCTGTGTGCATGTAGTTTGCATGTTGTTGGGTTTCCTCTCCGGTTCTCTCTGGTTTTCTTCCACAGTCCAAAGACGTGCCGATTAGGCTAATTGGTGTCCCCAAATTACCTGCAGTGTGTGAATGAGTTTGTATATATGTGTATGTCCTGCAATTGATTGGCACCTCATCCAGAGTGTACACCGGCATGTACCCTAAGGCTCCTGGAATAGGCTCCAGGTCCCCTGCGACCCTGTACACAGGATAAAATGTTATAGACAGACGGTGAGTGAGTGCATTCATATTGCCACATATGGCCAGCTAATGCACATCTTGTAATCAATATTTCATCAATATTTACTGTCAATCCATTGCTTTCCAGCTTGCATTAGTCCAGAGTTGTAACTAAACCATGAGACACTGAGAGACTACATACTGTACATGATACATAATCAATGTCTTGTTTGAAAATTATGAGCACCTCTGAGGAGTACCATCACACCCATATACTGGTCCCCACAGGGTTTGTTACTGGAAAGCCTCATTTCTTGCACACCCACATATTCTTCTCATTTTCAAGCTGATTGTTGCATTGACTTTCTCAACTGTAAGAAATAGTCGTATCTCCCTCTCGTCCAAAGTGACAGAAGACATCTCCCTAAGTAGCTTCCCTCTAGGTCCCTATAAGTAAGGGTAAGCAAGACACAACATGACCAAGCGGATGAACTGCTAACCTACAGTAAGGTGGGAAGACAGACAGACTTAAGAGAGAGATGACCTATGAGTTAGCACTTCAACTTAACCTTACTGTTATTTGTTGAAAAAAACACAAGTTGATCTGGTTGATCAACCCACAATTCACTTTCATAGAGATTTTTTGCTTAGTGGTTAGCACTGTCTCCTTGCACCTCCAGGGTCCGGGTTCGATTCCCGGCCATGTTTGATTCCCATGGAGTTTTCATGTTCTCCCCCTGCTTGGTGGGTTTCCTCAAGGTACTCTGGTTTCCTCCCACAGTCCAAAGACATACAGATTAGGCTAATTGGAGTTATCAAATTGCCCGTAGTGTGTGTGTGTGTGTGTTTGCCCTGCGATGTATTGACACCCCATCCAGGGTGTACCTCGCCTCGTGCTCTAAGTCTCCTGGGATAGGCTCCGCCCCCCCCATGTCCCTGAATACAGGATAAAGTGGTCTAGACGATGAGTGAGTGAGTGAGAATTTTTTTTCTCTTCTTCTGTCCAGAAGGATAGTTCTGCTTTTTCCTGTCATCAAAGGTGTCAACAATGACACTCGCCTTTTGGCACAAGGGAAAAGTGGGGGGTCTTATAGGGGGTATAGGGCCATCTGGCTCGGGGAATGTCCATTTAAGTTGTTTCCTGTTAATAGGTACACCTTTTAAAGGCAATTTAAGTTACAGCTTTATCTTTGATTCCTGAGAAAGCGTTGATACTGGAAACATAAATCAAAGTCTTATATTAACAATTTCTCAAATGTTATTATGTGATGCATCTACTATACAAGTCTGTTTCTCTATAACAATCACATAATAATAAAAAAATGAGAATTAATAGAAATCTTAATACAGTATATATTAATGTGGCCAATCAGAATCACACATTTGATAGTACTATAACATACAGCAAAAGCAATGTCTAGACAGTATATGCCATCTTGTGCAAGGTTGTTGTCTTTGTGACTCAAAAATTCCCTTCCAAATGTTAGAAGCTTGTAATTATAACTAATCACGAGTATGAGTACTTTTACACCATGCATTAAGAAACACCCACATCCTATGAGTTTTCCATGACTGCCATTAAATGCTTCCCTTCCTTTTACCTTGAGACATTGATGGATGTCTTGTTGTCAACCTGCAAAACCTTTAATAAATTCTTTATAATAAAAACAGCAACCATCATCATCAAAAACATTAACATATTTCTATCTACAGTTTATTCAGTTGAGGAATTACTGTTGATTTAGTATTTGATTTCAATAATTTTGTGTATTTGTAGTTGTTTTTTTCCAAATAAAGTCAGCTAATTACTTTCAGTGGTGCTGTTAAAAATGCAAACCACAGCAGATGTAGAAATCGGTGCCCGACAAAACAGGAAAGGTTCATAAAAGCTGTTAATCCCACAATTTACCATCCAGACTGTTGAATTAGCTTTTTGTTCAATTTGAAACTCAAATTTCAACTGTCATTGAAAAAAGCCTTTTGCAATAAATGCACACTTGCCGTATTTCATTATCATCAAAATACAGTTTTGCATTAGCTCATTAGTGACAAAATCAACAAACTTCACTCTTACTGTCAAAAATAGCTGCAACCTTTCTATTTATAGTACAGTGCCTCACCATAAAAGGTTGCACACTTTAATGTTATATTTGGTCATCTTTAGCTTTGATTATGACGTGCAGTGTGAACCAAACAGCTGTTTAGTCCAAATACTTTCAGATCTTGTCACATGTATGCGTGTGGAAATGCTTTTACTTTTACTATTGTTGAATTTTTATAATGCAGCTTCACCATGTTTTTAAGTGATCTTCACTCAAGATTTTTTTTCATGACCATGTTTCTTTGACAGTTCTACTAACCTGACGGTTCAGAACTATCCTTTCGGGGTTTAATATTTTATTAACATTTCAAATCTCCATGTTTTTTTTTTTGTTTTTGCTTGGCCAGGCAGTTGTATATGTGGTATATCAACTTATTTAAATATTATACATAATTAACGTGATTTATAATTAACTTATTTAGAATATAAAGCCTGTTTCAGAAATGAAACATTTAAGCCATCAGAGATTGTTCCCTCTGAAACTTTAGAGAAATAGATTTGTACTAAAAGAAAAATTATTACAAAGCCAAAAATATCTTTTCCATAAATTATAATGATCTACCAACTGTCCTTAGACTTATAAGTGAACTTAAAATAAACAAAAAGTATTTTTCATCCATACTAGGAAGTACTGTATAATAGTAATGTCTATTACAATTACATATAAGGTATGCTACAGATGTAGTGTAGCAGAAATGAAAGTTAAAATAACCACTCATAACTGTAAATTGTTTTTAAGTTAATTGTGTACAATATGCTTAGTTTTACAATTTTTGTACCACAGCATGGTTGAGTGATCAATTCTGAATAGTTAGAATGTGCTGTTTTAAGTTTTTAAGTAAATATATAATATATAACACATTATATTAAATACTATACTACTATACTATACTACATTTTATATTTTGTATATAATGTATGTATACTATGTTCTTCATAAATAAAATTAGATATAAGTATAGTTGTAGCATTGTTTATCACAGGAGAGATATTTTTATTTTCATGTGGCAGTGAGCTGTCAGATATAATAATAATAATACCAATAATAATAATAATAAAGAAGCAGTTCCATGCTGAAATTTCATCATTCTTATTAACCTGTTTCATTGAATAAGGCACTCATTGTTTATT
>JAOVVB010000011.1:15424734-15437581 GCA_028570985.1 Heterobranchus longifilis | reverse complement strand
TGTTCCTTAGTGTGTAAATGAACTGTGTGCCTTGTGCCCGAAGTCTCCTTGCATATTCTCCAGGCCCCTCCTGACCTTGTACAGTATACAGAATGAAGCTGTAGAGACAGTGGGTGAGGGAGTGATATACTGTAAATGGGCCTGTATTGTTTTACTAAATTCTAATGAATGTTATGTGTCATGACAAAAATGTATACATATATCCATGCCTACAACACACACGGTGCTTTATTAAACCTAATATGTAGTGTACACTAAAAACATCATGGCCTCAGTTTTCTTTTTATTTATTTATTTATTTATTGTAATGGCAGTGGCAGCTGGTATGTCATAAAACTTCAATTTAGAGCCATCCATTACTTCTTTGATTCTGGCTCACAACAACACAGCAAGATGATATTTTTGGTAGCAGATTAGCCTGAGGAGATTTGTGTTTGCTTCCAGCTTCCACTCTTTCTCCCAGCTAACACCATGACATAATCATGATGCATGCTCTAAAACGGTCTATATATACAGTATATATATATATATATATATATATATATATCATACTGTATATGAACAGAATTTATGCATCAGTAATATTAATACTAATATTGACTTTAAATCAAAGGTAATTGGAAAAAGTACTGTTTTCAAGATGGTCCTTTTATTATATTTTATTTATCTGATCTATGGTGATCTATTGAGCAAAATTCATTTCTAGTCATTCAATGTGTGTGCACAAAGAAAACAAATTTTCTTTTTCCACTTTTGAGCCAATTCCACTTTTTTTAACATCATGAAAGAAGAGCCCCTCCCTAACTTGTTCTCTGGGGGCGTGGCTTAGCAGTAGCTCATCTCCATTAACACTGAAACAGCATGTTTAGTAGAGGAGTGAAACAAAGGCATAAAAATGCATTATCTGAGGGAACCGAAGCATAATCACTCACACATACGCACTGTTTCGTCAGACTTGATTTAACTTGGACCTTTTAGGAATTTTCTTCTGTTTAAATGGTTTAGCTGCTGTCGTTTTGATGAATATTTATTTGCATAGAAACATAAACCATAACAGAGTATATTTTAGGCTTGATTCCATAAACAAGCGAAGGTTTTAAAGACATAAACAACAGTGATCTATAATGGAGGCTCATTTCAGAACGAGGTTGACCATTACTGTAATTGGAATTTAACAAATCCTCCATAGAGCATTAGCGCTTGTATCTGGCATGTTTACACGAAAAAGTCCGTGCACAGAGACATCATTACCTTTGATTAATTTCTGTTTATCAGTGCGGGCCAAGTCGTTAGAGGCACTGAGGATTTACATGGAGGCCAAGATTAAAGGGTATGTGTGGAATAGGGGATTCTCATGAAGCCGGATCTCATCTCCATATCCTCCTCTCTCTCTCTCTCACACACACACACACACAAACACACACACAAAGCACAAAGCACAATACTTTTGATGTTGATGATCTGTAGTCTAAGCACACCACCTAGGAGGAGACACACTCTAGCCTCAGCATGGGAGACAGTGCGTGCAAGCACAAGCTGTACACACACCAACCCAGACACACAAGCTCAGACATGCTGTAATCAATACACCTCTGAAGGCTTGAGAAGACAAATGAAAGTAGATCCAACCCTCCCACACATGCACACACACATACACACACACACTGAAAGTCGCCACATGGACTCCCATAGATGCTTTTAAGTAAAAGAATGTTGATTCAATGTAACAGCACTTGAAAAGGCCAAGGCTGCCTCGCTGTTGAGCAAACCTAATTGAGCCATGCCCTTTGCCATCCCAGACTTTAGCTCGAGACCTCAGGAGATGCTCGCTCTCACAATCAGACAGACGGCACACACACAGGTGCGTGCTCAACTCAAGCAGAGCCAAGGAAACAGACGGGGGACCAGTGGACATCCAAGGTCACAGGCAAACTTTCAGACACTTTCAACTATTAACTCTTTTTCTGCTCACTATTTTGGAATATATTATTGATCTTTTTATTTGATTTCATATCCACACCATATGCAATTAATTGTATGTTTATTTTATGTATTATCAATAAAACTAAATATGGAAAACAAAACAAACAGAACAAGAACACACACGCACACACGCACACAAAGAGGTTTCTTATAGACTGGAGATTCAGGTTAAGGTTTAGAAGAGTATAGAAAAACAAAGAACTTCACATATTTGTCATGAATTTTATTAAATCCAAGAAATATTTTAGAAGATTTTTACTCCAGCACAAACCTTCTGTCATGTTGAGGGGGGGGAAAAAAGTTTTAATTTGTTTCCTTAAACAGACTAATTTTAATGAACTGAACTTAAGACTTATCCGAGGCTGCTCTCAGGTGAAAACTTTCATTCTTGGTTGCCGTCCCAATTTCTTTGCCCGCCGGGCACCAGGGAGTGATGCCTGTGTGTACGACTGGCACCCAACTGGCGGCGGAGATGGCAGCAGATGGCGTATGCCTCCCCTGGCACACTTGCACATGATGAGGAGGCCTGTTCACACTGATGTGAGAGGACAAGCTAATCACACCTGCTGGCATCATGCCCAGCCTGTACATCCATCCAGCATGGGGCTCCAGGGACACCAAGGCCGCGAACGCCAACCTGCACATCAAACACGGCTCGAGCACACACGGCAGGCCCTGGAGAGCGGCGCGATGCTAACGCTAATGCTAACAAACAGAGCTAATGCTAGTAAATCAGTCCCTTCAGGTTTGCGATCAGTAGGGCTGAGCAACACCGCATCAGACACAGACGCATACAAAAACAGCTGTGCGTTAGCAACAGCTGCC
The DNA here is from genome assembly GCA_028570985.1 of Heterobranchus longifilis. Classification (NCBI taxonomy): domain Eukaryota; kingdom Metazoa; phylum Chordata; class Actinopteri; order Siluriformes; family Clariidae; genus Heterobranchus; species Heterobranchus longifilis. The sequence continues at coordinate 15,434,773 of JAOVVB010000011.1, read as the reverse complement.
TGAGCCGGAACATTAGATAGCTAACATTCATAACCTGTCTGTTGCCTAAGTAAGCAGGCATGCTTTTATAGGAAACTAATCAAGAAGATACTGTCGTGTAATTAAGAAACCAAAATGTTTCACAAATAAATAAATAAATAAATATATAATTTATAATAATAATAATAATAATAATAATAATAATAATAATAATAATAATAATAATATAATTGATTATTTACCCATTAAAAGTAGCTATTCACATTCAATTCAGAAGAAGTATAATATACTTAAGTATACTCATGTAATTAAGTAATTAAATATACTAAAGTAATTTACTAAAATTTTAAAAGTAATTACTTGGCAAAACTACATTTTGTCTAAATAATAAAAAATATTAATGTTATTCAATATTTTTAAACTATGAGTCTGAAAGCCATGTTCTCCAGCAGCCAGCTTTACATACACACAAAGAATAACTATTAGCAAGTTAGTTTTCAGCTGAAATGCAGTAATTAACTGCACTCTTACTTCCAGCTGCTGCATGCTACAACATATTCATGGAAATTTGCCAACATCATAACCATATGCTTTTTTGTTAGTAAACATGACATCAGCATATGGAGTGCAAAAAAAAAAGAGAATCTTTAACGGCGAAGTTAAAAAAAATAATAAAATAAAGAAATAAATTATCATCTTTCTTGGCATGTTGTGAGCGGAGGCCAGCTGCTCCACAGGTAAAACCTCTGTGTTTCATATTATACAGTGAGATCCAACATCAGTGAAAATGGCTTAGGAAAAGAATAGAGATGACTGCAAATATTTATGGCCTGGTTAAAAAAAATAAATAAATAAAAAATAATTGTAAAAAATGGCAACTAAGTTGCCATTTCAAAGGAGTTGAATTATTGGCCTGAAGAACAAGCATTAAAATTGTTTTTTGGAATTGGGTTAAGAACTGACTAACACATTATTTAAACCTGGAAGAATAGAGCTGAAACGGCACCTTTGCTGAAGAAATTTGATTAAAAAAAGAAAAAAAAAACATGACCTTGATGAGAGATCACTTTTTTTTTTTTTTAGAGAAAAATTGACAGCAGAAATCAGAGCTAGTAAAAGTAAGAGCATTTCCACATGCAAAATGCGGTAAGAACTCAAAGGATTGGGACTAAACAGCTGTGCGGCCATATGAATACCATTTGTTAATGAGGTACATTTAGTATTTAGTACAGCTATGGAACTTTTCATCCCTGATGGCATAGGTATATTCCAGGATTTAAATTGTGAAAGAGTGGTTTGGCGAGCATGAGAAATCATTTTAACACATGGATTGGATACAATATTGTGCATTGTAATCCAAGCTAAAGGCGGTCCAACAAAATATTAGAGTGTGCAATGTACATATAAAAAGTGTATGATATGGATTCAGGTAAACAATTATTAAACATTCAATTATTTAATCACATTTATTAATAAAGTTTAATTAAGCTAAAAAAAAAAAACACACCTTATAAGGTAGGAATGCACAGTTTCCTCAGCAGCTTAAAAGAATTTCCGTAGAAACATTTTGTGAACATAAAAATAAACTTAACTATCCAGACTAGCTACAAATGCGTTATGAATCTAAAACACAGTAGGAAGCTAGAAAACACTTTCAGAAACTAAGAATGCTTACTTATACAAATAATAATTTATTCAATAAATGATACCTTTCTTCATAATTTATCAAACAAACCTTAGAGAAAAGTCATATATACTTCACATGTAAATAGTCATTGAATTGTCATATCATTTGTCAGGGAGTTGTTTAATTGGTTAGGGACTCCACTTCCCAGCATACACTGCACTGTACATCATAACCATGCCAATTATGCCATATGAAACTAGCATTAGGGATCCTGTACCAATTTACAAGTGTGTAAAGCTATACCTGCAGAAAGCAAGTACTCTGAGTCCCCAGTGCTCTTGAGCTCTCCCCATGTTTAATTGAGCAAAAGTGACATTAATCTGTCATCCTGAAAGACAGAGGTAATGTCTTTCTACAGCTCATTACACACCAAACTACATAGCTATTGTCAAAAGTGTTGAAAGCCCATGTTTCCACAAAACAGACGACTAGAATGGACTATGTTAGGGTGAAGAAAAAAAAAAAAGCTTGAAGTGGAGGTCACTGGCAATTTCACATGTACAGGGAGCAGAAATAACAGAAGTGCTTGGACATGGTGGAAATAAAGGGCCAATTCTGATTTCATCTAAATGAAAATGAAAATAATGCTAGCAAATCAAAACAGAAGAGTGTGCAGTGAGAAAGAGCAAACTCAGCATGGGGAGCATGTTATGGACTGGTCCACTCCACTTACCATCTCAGAACATAATTCAAAAAAATATCCCATGATAAATGTGGAGGATGGTGTGTAAGTGGTGCTTTTAAGAAACAGCTGAAAAAAGCTTCTTTATCTCTCTGAGGCATGTGTGTGTCAGTTTAAGCACAGGTTGTACAGTATGTAATGATTCATCCTGATGCTCTTTTTCTGCTTGGAGCTTCTGCACTTTTGACTTACCTTCACTAGTCCTCATGGAAAAAAGATTTACAATCCTTAAAAACAGGTTATGGACAGGTTTCTTTCTTATCTGGTGGATAATTTCAAGTGGATACTGCAGAACTACTGCTGAAATCATGACTACTGCAATGTTCCCATTCTGGAACCTACAGTATACACAACCAATACTGGCGAATCATTTTAGGCGAAAGGTTCTAATGCATGCTAAGAAAAGTCACCATGGACTAATTTGCACACTTGATATGTTCATCATGATTGTTTGCATATTTAGAAAAATGGTAAAGCAAAAAGTGGCGAGTAGTTGCATAATGAGTACATGGTTTGGACGAACAACTGTGATCACTGATTGCTCATTAGGAAACAAAACTGATTGATTGTTGGGAACAATAGTGATTGGAGATTGTTCTTTGGAAGCAATGGTGAACAGTTTTTGGTCACTGGAAACAATGATGTACAGTGATTAGTTTTCTGAAACAAGATTGATCAATGTTTGGTCTTTGAGAACAATAGTGATCATTGCTCAAAAGTAACAATATGCATTGGTCAAAGGGAACAATTGTGAACAGAAAACAAAATGATCAGTGATTGGTCATAGATGGCATCATGGCAGAGTGGGTAGCATTGTCGCCTTGCACCTCCAGGGACCAGGTTCAATTCCCGCTTCGGGGTCTGTGTGCATGGAGTTTGTATTTCTCCCAATGCTTGGTGGGTTTCCTCTGGGTATTCGGGTTTTCTCCCACAGTCCAAAGACATGCAGATTAGGCCAATTTGTGTGCGTAAACGTGCAAGTGAATGTTGACCGGTGGTCCTACCATGGCTATAAAAATTGGAAGAAATACACAATATATATACATAATCACCACTGACCTCCCTAGTCCCTAGTTGGAGTACAGAGGCTAGATGGATAAATGGAGTAGTCATGGAAAGCAACAATGATTGGTCAAAGGAAACAGTCTGAACAGCGATTTGTCACAGGAAACAGTAGATTCAGTGTTCAGCAGATGGCCACAGGAACAATAGTGATCAGTGATTGGTCTTTGGGAGCAATAGTCATCGGTCCTAGTTGGTGGTGAGTTGACTAAACCTGCGGTGCAAACCCACTATAAAAATAACAATAAACTGATTTGAAATAAGGCATGCCATTGGCTTAGTGGTTAACACTGTCGCCTTGCACCTTAAGGGTCCAGGTTCGATTCCCTCCTCTGTGTGCATGTTTTCCCAGTGCTTGGCGGGTTTCTTCTGGGGACTGTGGTTGTTCTTTCCACAGTCCAAAGACACGCAGATTAGGATAACTGGTGTTCCCAAATTGTCCGTAGTGTGTGAGTGTATGTGTGTGTGCCCTGTGATGGATTGGCACTCATGCCCTAAGTCTCCTAGAATAGCCTCCAGACCCCCCATGACCCTGTATACAGGATAAAGCGGTATAGACAATGAGTGAGTGAGTGATTTTGAAATAATGAATTTCTATTCTCTTGGTAGATTCGTAATTATGTTGGTTAGTAGTACGCCAGTCCAGTGTACATTGGTCACTATCACCTCCTCTGGTTTCCAGACACTTCCCAATGAATCTGGACGTTTTCCTATTCAACCCAATTCAACATGATTTATAATGAGGCCAGAAATTAATAGTATCCTTTTGAGATGTTAATAAATGTTGGCATGAGACAACAGATTCACGTATCCCTGTAATGGAGAGACGGTTCAGTATAATAAGAATAAGAAATAAGCCAGGTTCTGAGAGAAGCTGTTTGTTTAAATCATGTAGAAGTGTGTTTGCTCAGGTGGTGAAAGTTATCAGCGTTAAATCACTGACTTTCTCTGAAGCAATTCCTATCATTTCAGTTGCACTGAGCCAGAATTTTATGTCCTTTTTAATGAATGTGCGATAAATATTGCTAGCATTAGCACTCCAAATAGATAAAGGAGTTGACATTTTGACACAAGATCCCAGGGCTGCATCCTGAAATGGACATGCATTTGATCAAATGCCAGTGAGGAGGTGCTTGGAATAATAATGTACAGATCAGACTTACCCTCTGGCCCGATTGTTGACAAAGGTCATGACCCTAAGTGCATTTGGGTGCAGGGCAGACACCTCTTGCGAAACGCTTAAGCATGTTGGGCCTGCAAGGACACAAGAGACAGGCCGAAAAGGGATTTCCACTGTCTAGGATTCAAGACGAATCTGTTTAGCAGTAGTTCAGAGTAATTAGAAATCCTTTGTTACTTTACAGAATGTTAGAGAAATTCTTAGCTTCCTAAAAAGTCTTTTACCTGAAATAATTTCTGACAGCGGAACCGTAGGGTTCAATGATGGTAATTAGCAAAAAAAAAAATTTAGCTTATCTGTCAAAACGCACGTCAAAAAACTGCTTATGAGTTTATAGAACATATTCCTGTAACTTTAATTTCTATACAAATAGATGAGAGCACCTTACTGACAAGGCCCAAATTTTGTCAAACACCTTTCTGAATCAAATGTCACAATTGGAGGTTGTTTAAGAATTATATGATATGACATGATGAACTTTGGCACAAAGTGTAATGAGATAAGAAGATCCCAGAAAAAGATCCCAGAAGAAGATCCTGGAAAATCCCAGGTTCAAACCCCACAACCACCAAGTTGCCACTGTGGGGCCCTTGAGCGAGGCCCTTAACCTTCAACTGCTCAGATGTATAATCAGATAAAAATGTAAGTCGCTCTGGATAAGAGCATCTGCCAAATGCCTAAATGTAAGTATCTAACATTTTATACTTTGTTGTATAAGTAGGTTGTAAGTTGATAAGATACTGAGGTAAGCATATTTATGTTTATATATACGTTTTTGAGAATAGATGTCACGCAATAGTATATAATAGATTTTTTTTTTTTTTTTATAAATAGTGATCAGGAAAAAAATTATGATATTACCAAAGTCATAAAAATTACCTCATGTAGTGTTTCTACAAGGGCGGCACAGTTGTTTAATTCAACTTATTTCTCAATAAGTTACCATGCCCAAAATCCGAGCTAGTATTCTGAGATTTAACATGATATATAATATAATATTTCATTGTATCTTATTGAAATCTGATGCATGAAATCTGAGTGCTTGAGTAATTAATGCTTCATCCTAATCTTAACATTGCAAATTGTCATGCAAACAACTATAAATTGTAAATTTTTAATACAATATTAAGGCAAACCATAATATTTATTTATTTATTTATAATTATTCCCTCCTACCTGTTCATTAGTCTTCTGTTCACGTGACCTGTTCTTTTATTCTCTCTCTCTCTCTCTCTCTGTATGTGTATACTGTATATACCCTGAAATATGAAACCCATTATCTATAGATACTACAGTATATGTATCTAAAGGTACTATATGCATGTATATGTATCTTTCCCTAAATCAAGCAAAAACATGCAACTGTCATGTCATTTTACTGTCAAATATTAAAAAACTAAAAATAAAACTTCTCGCTCTTTCTCTGTCTGTGGGTATAGATAGATAGATAATGGGCATATACTGTTACAGTACTTCAGTATGAACATTTGTATGTTTTAGTATGGTTATTTGTGGCCATTTAAGAATACAAAATAAGGTCCCAATATAAAAATCTACCAATTTCCAATGTAGCTGCTTTTTTTTTCTTTTCTAAAGCTGAATTGGCTGAATTTCAACAAAATATGAAATTTTGCATCCTTCGCCATGGTAGTAATTGTCATAATTCTATTTTCCATATGCAGTATCCACTTACTGTTGATCTCATAGCTAACGTTTATTTGTTTTCATCGCCATCAGTATTTGTGTTCGTAGATTGATAGATATTGTTTGCATGGTTATATTTATACTGTAAAGATTTCTCAGCAACCTGACAAGTTGGGTTTATTTATTTATTTATCTACTTATTTATGTATTAATTCATTTATCACCAAGAAAGAAAAAGTGAAAAGCCAGTGAGAGGGGGGAAAACAACTATTCATATTAACTATAAAAACACATTCTATTAACACACTAATGAGAATAAATAAAGCTTACAAGATTTTTATTTGTATATCAAATAACTATATACTTTATATTAAAAAAAGGAAAGGAGCTGGAGGACGTGAAGGCACTGATTCAGGAGGTTCTTAAGCAACAACTTTCAGAAGATTCCTTCCAAGGCCGTTTGAGGAAACTAGTTGACACCATTGGTGCTGAAATTTAAAGATTTCCTTTCATTATTCTATGTAATGAAATACATATACAATTAGTTTGAATAAATTTATATTAGAAATTAGGACTTTCTTACCAATCTTTAATGCATATACCCACCATGTAGATACTGTATCCAGGAAACTCATGCAAAGCGGCAGATAAATTAATGATACAATCCATCAGTGCCAGAATTTATTCTTATTTTGCAGGTTTTCATTTGACAAATGGAGAGCTTGTGCATAACCATGGACAAGTTCCTTACATGGACTACAAAGCATGTTCAGTTTACTATACTCCTCACCGCAATGCGAAAACAAATGACCTAAGTATATTACATCAGTCTTCTGCATAGTGCAGAGTGTTTACTCTGTTGCCTCAGAGACCAGAAATGTGCTTACATAGATTATACTTATATGTGGATCATATAAATTGATGACAGTTTATTTCATGATATTACAATAGAGCGGTTAATGCCTAACACAAACCACTGGCTTTCTCATCATGGAACATGTTACATATGTTTTTAATTGAAGCTGAAAACAAAACTATAAGAGACCTCCAAGAACGCCAGTACAGATTTAATTCACACACTGAAAACTGAAAGGGCTGTGAACTCAAAGAGACCAGCTGCTATAGACTGGATCAATAGCTGTACAGGATTAGGTCAGCTTTCACTCTAATGATGCATGTTTACGTAATTTTTGCCAGCTTATGAAAAATGGGCAGGGAAATGTTGCTCTTAATTGATGGAGGATGCTGCAACGCTCCAGCAACTTCTGCTGTTGCCGGGGTTTCCAGCGACTCTGGCAGATGATCTGAACGGGGCGTCCCGTTATGACAGAAAAATAATAAATCACGAACCGACGGCACAGCAAGCGCTCCACTTCCAATCTGTCTCGCACAGGAGACACGTACTGTTTCCCTGACACATTAAAGGAGATGTAATTCTGTTTTTTTCACTATAATAAATTCTTACTGCTGGCTTTTTTTATGAAATGAAAGGAACGCGGCTCTGAAGCTCACAATGTGTTGCACCATTCAGCCCAAACAAACATGTATTCAGAATGGCCTTGGCGCAGATTCGCCTGGCTGATTCGCCTATTCACCGCCCTCCATCTCTTTTGTGTGCCCTCATATCTGGGTTCGGCTTTGACATTCCTGATTTTTCTGTTTACTAGGCGAGATTGCCGCTTCTTATTAATTGGTCTTATTTCTAGGGAGCTGGTGATGGATAAAATGCAAAAGGAACAGGTCAGAGAGGAAGTGTACAAAAGACTAATAGGACGAGTAGGAGGGGAATGGTAGGGGGTGTTATTAGTCGGGCGGAAAGAGTGCAGTGAAGGTACTGAGAAAAAGATTGGACCGTGGAATGTCACAGGGACAAATGTGTCTGCTGCTCCCATCTTCCTCCTCCTCCTCATCCTCCTCCTCCTCTTCCTCTGATCCAGCCAGCAGGCATAAAACCTATTAGTGCACCTAAGCCTGGCATCTCCTCATCTCGTTACTGAGGACTGATGCAATCGGAGTGCAATCCTAAGCTCCTCTCTCTCTCTCTCTCTCTCTCTCTTTCTCCCTATTTTTTTCACCTTTATCTAAAGTTCACCTTCCTCCAGAACTCCTACTCGTTGGATGGGTGCCCAAAATCCGAGCTAGTATTCTGAGATCTAACATGATAAAGCAATTTTGAAATATTTCATTGTATCTTATTGAAATCTGATGCATGAGTGCTTGAGTGATTAATGCTTCATCCTAATCTTAACATTGCAAATTATCATGCAAACAACTATAAATTGTAAATTTGTAATACAATATTAAGGCAAACCATAATATTTATAAATAAATAAATAAATAATTATTCCCTCCTACCTGTTATTAGTCTTCTGTTCATGTGACCTGTTCTTTTATTCTCTCTCTCTCTCTCTCTCTCTCTCTCTCTCTCTCTCTTTATGTGTATATACTGTATATACCCTGAAATATGAAACCCATTATCTATAGATACTATATGTATCTTTAGGAACTATATGGGTGTGTATGTATCTCTCCCTAAATCAAGCATAAAAACATGCAACTGTCATGTCATTTTACTGTCAAATATTAAAACTAAAAATAAAACTTAACTTCTCGCTCTTTCTCTGTCTGTGGGTATAGATAGATAGATAATGGGTTTCATATTTTAGGGTTGACTTACACATCTCCATAAATCAAGCATAAAACATGCAACTGTCATGTCATTTTACTGTCAAATTTAAAAACTAAAAATAAAATTTAAAAACAGATTTAGATGATGATGGGGTATTGGTCTCTCAGCGATAGGCTTATTGCCTGCCACGGGAAAGTCCCAGCCAATGGTCCACACCCAAACACAAGGCTTACTTCATGCAAATGAGAAGATGATGAGCATTGATATAAACTTCGAACTACTGTTCCATAGAGTATTGCAAATATATTGTTCAATGATTACACCTGGCTGTCCTTATTACAGTAATCACTGCAGATCTGGTTTAATTTTTGTTTTTTCAAAATTTCCATCCTTATTATCTAGCACCTTCTAAAAACAGCACTTGAACCAGCACATAGTATTATTTAATTTGTATCTTTATGTTTTTCTTATTTTATTTTAGTTCACCAACGGTTATTGTGATATAATGACACAACGGATATTGTGTCATTAAAATAAAATGTGAAAAGTGGCGTTAGACCATCATTTAAGCTGGAATGAGTAGAAGTTCAGAATCACACATAATAAAGTCACTCCTCCATCTGACTCTAACACCACCACACGTACTGTACACAGCTTCTACACAGCAGTAAAGTCAATAGGTCAATTGAGGTATTAAATCCTCAAATCTTAATACGGCACACAGTGCATATATCGGAGATCCTTAAATGCAGCAGTACAGCCTGCTAGCTCATGAGAAACTGATTCACTATCGCAATGTTATGTGAAACAAAGCACTTATCTCCTGCTTAGCTCAGGTTATTTGAGTACTTATTCCTTTTTAGTGGTGGGAAAGTGCATTGCTACATTACACAAGATTGCATAAATTTCCCTGAAAACTACATGACCACTAAACAGCCAGACTCTGCAAATCTCTGTCTCATGGTGTAATCAGAAGAAATTCTACCATAACAGGCATACTCTTACACCAATATGTAATAAATCACATGGACGTTTAGCTTAATTTCAACACATTCAGTAGTAATTACAGTGGTTCCACTTTCTGGAAGTTAATAAGACAGCAGCTTGACAAAGTACAAAGCTTTTCTAACATATATATAATGGGTGTGCATGTTTTTTTTTCTTATTTTCTCTTTA
>JAOVVB010000011.1:15408109-15424634 GCA_028570985.1 Heterobranchus longifilis | reverse complement strand
ATATAATGGGTGTGCATGTTTTTTTTTCTTCTTTTCTCTTTATACATCTGAGCAGTTGATTGTAAAGGGCTTGGCTCAAGGTCCCAACAGCGCCAACTTGGTCTTGGCGGGGTTTAACCCTAAGACCTTTCAATCACTAGTCCAATGTTTTAACCACTGAGCTCCCCCTGCCCAAAATGTAACCAAATGTCACCAAATAAAAATTTACACCCGTTTTTTTATTTTTTTTATTTGCTCATGTGGAGAGTCCACCAAATGCATCATTGTTTACGTTTGATGAATATAATCTTGTTTCTGAATCCGAATTAAGGATTCTACACCACTGTGTTACAATGTGAGGATTTGTGGTGCGGATTGCTAATAAACATGGGTCATTCTACAAAAATGCTGTCACTTAGTTTTGCTGATGCCAAAATCATATAAATTAACAAAACAGACAAATTTCTTGCATATGTTCAGAAAATATAGTATGTACTTTTAATCACGAAATACATTTTCTTACTTTAAAGCCAAGTTCAAGGAAATGTCTTGTCACTATGATCATACATGGAAATGGGACTATACTTTTTATATGAAGATTTTTTTTTCCATGAAATAAATCTTATTCACAATATTTTAACAAAAACCCAAAAACCATGAAACAATAAGAAATAAATATCAGTCACCTTAATCTATGTCGTTACTGTTACACAAAAAGACTTTTATTTTGAAATACATTTGACAATTTGAAATTGTTCCTGTCTCAGTGTGCACTAGATGAAAAGTGCTGGACAAATGCAAGTGATTAAATTAAATAAGGTCTAGGTGTGAAAGAAGAAATACATTTCATGAGATTTCAATCACCCAAATTCCACCTTTTCTGTAGAACGACCCACATGCAATTTTGGCTACTTTACATACCAGTTAGTTTTAGAACGAACTTTAAGGTCCTTATCTTTGTGTATAACACGTGAAATAACTTAGCCACTCAGAATCCAGCTAAACGATTGCAGCCTCTTTATGTAACTTTATGTTCACTTAGATCTTCCATCCAGCCTCTTTTATCATTACAGATTCTGAAGTATATTAATAGAGGTGATGGAGCAACTTCTATGGCTGACCTGAGAATGTGGACTAACCTACCTTTGAATATTAGATCATCTACTGAACTCCAGTTTTTTCTCAAGTGTTTGTTATAAACGTAGCCTTTTTCATTTAGCTTTTAGTCAATAGTGGATTTTGTTACTTATACTGTACAGGTCCTTCTTGGTGTCCATGTGTCTTAATTACAGTTGTACTTCAATTTCTATTTTATTACAGTTTTATTTCTATTTATTTGTATTATATTTATTGTATTCTATTCCTATTGTATTTAGATGAACTATTTCCTGTAAAGCACCTTGTTAAATTCTGTTTGAAAAGGTGCCATATAATTTGGTTTTTTGATTGATGTTATTTAATTTTTAGTTCTGTCATTTACTGACAAACCACACACACACCAACGCCGAGCACATATTGTAAAAAATATATGCCAGAGGCAGTTTGAGCCACGTGCATGAGCTCTTTATTGGGCTCGGTACATCATCATCAAGTCGCAAAAAAAAAAAAAAGAAATCACACAAAATAAATAAATAAATTACTCTGATGCAACGAACAAAGGAAAAGATGACTCTTAGGCAATGCACTAGAGAAATAACTTTATTGTTATTATTTTCTCTCAGGAAAATGAGTAAAAATGCTCTCTTAGCAAAATTAATTTTCACATTTCTTTAAGCTCGGCTTTGGTTTTTCTGCTCCTCATGGCTAGTTGTATGAGGAGGAATAAAATGTAGTGCACACGATAACTACACATTACTAACCACAGCACTTACATTTATACATTATTAAAAACTACCGTTGTTATTTTTTATATTAAGGCATCATCCTATTGTTAAAAATGTGATTATAATTTAAGTGCCCGTTTATTTCATGAAAATAAAGGACACACATTTAAGTGGAAACTGAATGTAGACTGAAAAAATAATTTTTTTTATCACATTGATTTCCTTGATTACGCTTCCAATTACAGTACGTCCATCTTCCGACAACCAGCAGAGATGGAGACAAATATGCTTTGTAAGAACAACAATAAACAGCAAGTGAAAGGAGAAGGAATGGGAAAATAAAGTGTTATATTTGCCTCAATATGGTGTGCACTTACACAGGGACCATCTCTCAAAAAACGGCTGATGAAAAAGTGGCCCGACTGACCGCTTTATGAGCGCAATATTTCATGGCAGCAATTACAGTCAGCGCTGCCTCTGTTTTTTTTCGAGCCTGTATCAGCGTCTCTAGCCTGCTTATGTGTGCATGTCCATTGCACTTATGTTCTCTGATGCTTTTTAGGCTGCATCGTTGTCATCGTTCACCTTCCTTTTGGTTTCATGATGCCTTGTCCAGTCAGCACTCCACATCCTTTTGTTCTGCTGTCCACTGCTGTTCACTCATCATCCACTCTGTCCTTTTCTGCCTCTTTTATCATCAAAGAGTACCTCTTTCAAACTGAACAACGAGACATCAGGAAAAAAAAAGAATTATTTTTAATCACTACAGTGTAGCCAACATAAAAAAAAATTATAACATACAGCATGTGCATGCAAACATTCACAGGGCTGCACTGTCGAGTTCATGATTCTGATTGGTCAGAAGAGATAGATAATTAGATTAGATAACTTATATAAATAGCCACACTGCTTGTTATTTATTCAAGCTCATATTAAATTTTGTAAAACAAGACTCTGTTTTTGGTGTTTATTTCATTATATACTGTATACACTAATTAAATAGGCTATCACCTGTAAGGAACTTTTACTTAGGAACTTAGAGTACCAGTGTAGGTGCTATGTTACTTCAGGAGGTACCATGGTAGTACTATGGTATCCATCACCTTATATGTTGGTGAATACCATGGTAGGTACTGTAGCACTTCAGTAAGTACTGTGGTTGTACTATGGTGTGTACCACAATACTTAAATACCATGGTACTTATTGGCTACGGCATTGGCTACCATTGGCTAAGTTCAGCAGGTATCCAATATGGTATGTTTGTACAGTACAAACTGTACCATATTAGACATGTTAGTACATACTAATGGTGTGGTAGAGTACAGGCAGTACAATAACATGTATACCACATTTTTCACCATATCCTGGTACATATTCCATGTACATGGTAGAATCATATACATGTACCTTCGAACCAAAGCATGTACCATAGTAGGACCATGTGGTACATGTACGGTTTTAGCAAATAAGTATCATGTCAGTGATCCTGTCAAAAATACCATGGTACTATATGGGTCACTGTGAAGTTTTCACTGGGAGTCCTTAAGCAAGGCCCTTAACCCTATGTTATCCATTGGACCCTCCACTCTGGTCCCACCTTTTTACCTGGCATATGTGAATAATATGTGATAAATAATTGAATCTTGATCTTAAGCAATGTTTCAGATACCTTTGGACTACCATGGCAAAAGAAGATAACTAATTTGGCATTCTCAACAGAGAACAATGGCGAACAATGGTGCTGTTTGTCAATCTTCTTGAGTACCTTGTTCGGCATAGACACTGGTTTCAGCTACTCCGCACAGCACTGCCCGGTTAGATTGGCTCTCATCAGTCAGACAACGGGTGGTTCTGCAGCACCCAATCCTTTCACCATGGTGAAAGCTGTCGGGATGTCAACAGCTGTCTTGATCACTGCAATCAAAGGGGACCTCATTACTCTTTCAATATGCCTCAGGGTGATGGTGAGGGATAAGAGAAATGTCAAGCAACAGAAGGTAGAAAAGAACACAAAAGGTATGCTTAAGGATAAGAATGTGGAGCTGATCATGCTCCAAAAGTGCACCATTGGTAGAGATAGTGACGGGAATTTTGAAATTGCAGCAATTAACACCGCTGCAACAACAAAAACTGCCATCGTCCACATCATCACCTCAATTCAGTGCATTTCAGACAATAGATATTGTATAAGGACATTTTGAAACCAATGAATTTGGATAACATTATAAACATTGGTTTTCCATATAAGAATAAAGCTTTAAAAAAGTAGACCCGTCATTTTGCCTATTTATGATCAGCTTTGTGTTCAGTGCCTTTCTTTGTACGTTTCTATAGTTGCCTGACAGTTCTTCTCTTTCCCTTCTTCAACACCTCAAGGCAAAAAAGTGGGAAGAAGGAAGCTCTCTTTGATAAGAGATGATCAAGCCTGGTGTTGTCATTCTGACAGGTTTCAGGAGTGTGAGAGCTTCGGGACAAAGTGTTGGTGCAGGGATGAGAAAAGACATTTTACTTCGGAAGCGGAAAAGTTTTCAGAAGTGGCCATGTGATAAAGTACAAAGTGACGATTCAAATATACATACAGTATGTATGTGTGTACAGTATGTATGTATGTATTGTATGTATGTATGTATGTATGTGTGTGTATATGTATTAATTTGCTGGTAGATCTGAGCTTTAAATTTAAGATGATATATCAAGTTCCTCGTCTAGATATTTTTTAGAAAACACATGGCAATCTGCTTTTCTATGAATGACATCATCAATCATGAAATGTGGCCAGATTACTGTCATTTTGTGTCATCTGTTCATCGTATCCGATGGATCCTTGACGGTATTGATGCTTCCATAATTATTAGTAGTATCATTAACACATGAAACAACATTCATTTAGTTGTCTCCTGAGTCTCTGGTGGGATGTGCATCAATGATGCTTTTCCCATAAATGGTGACCTTATGAAACTGGGTGTGCTGGGATATGAGGAGAGCGCTGAAAGAGTCATGATTGACCTGCAAAATGAAATAGCAGATGTTGTTTACATCACAACTCTTCCAATAATTGTAATTTATTGAAAACTCATGTATGAACTTTAAAGGTACCATATTTTTTCAATAAGTTAATACACCTCAGATAATTCAGTTTTCTTGCCTCAACTTCCTTTATTTTATGTGGTGTTTTAGTGTCTATGTAAATGTGTTACTGCTTGCCACGCCCCGCGATAGAACAGTAGAACTAAACAACAAGGCTTATATGAGGTCATAATAGGGAAGGAATCTAATTGGTTTGTTTAAGCCCTGGACAATTACATTTTGTTTTTGCTCATTTATTCATGAATGCATAATATGCATGCACTTTTTTCCTTTCCATACAACTCAATATTTGAATTACAATTTATAGATCAAGACATCTTATAGAAATAAGTTGAATAATAAACGAGGTGGCACTTTTATTAGTGGCTACATAAAAACAGGGGGAAAATGTGAACTTTGGATGACCCAGTGGACTAAAACTGAAGCAATCACATAAATTGGGGTTTTGTGGTAATCTGTGATGGGGTGATGGAAGCTTGTAGATGATGATGGTAGAAAGAATGACTTCATTGCTCTAATTAAATCCAAACTCATAAAAAGCGTTCTCTGTAACACCTGTGTTTTTATAGCACTTGTACTTAAAAGAAGCACAGCACACATACACATACACAGATACACATGCATCCATTCACAGTACAATCTTTATTTGGATTAGCACTTTATAATTAATATCTGATAATGAGAGCATGTCAATACTAACAGGCAAACAATGCGAGCCTCATATGCATATCTCAGCTTTTAATTTTGACTCGAAGTGACAAAAAAAACAAATGAAATGCAGGAAGAACTTTACGAGTTGCTGTGTAATTTTCATTCTAGAGCATCAGCGCTAGTGAATCATCATCATCATCATCATCATCATCACAATTTCACATCCAGAGTCGGTTTTTCATTCATGTCTGACGAAAACTGTGCCAATTCTGAATCTTTTCAACGACTCAAGTGATTTCAAGTCTAGAAAAATATTCTCCATGTATATCCTCTGGAGGAAAAGTGCAAAAGGATTACCTTACTCATGAGGAAGAGGTTCACTGATCCACTGAACAATACATGATCAAATCTCAATCACTGACTCGCTGAATGCTTGAGAAGCAAATCTCCCTTATGACCAAGAGATTCTCTGAGTGATCTATGAACAAATCTTGGTGACAAGGGATTAAAGACTCAAAGACTGTCACGTTGAACGCTACAGGAGACAATCTTACTTCTGACGGAGAGATTCACTGATCTGCTGAATGACAATCTTGGACATGACTTAAACACTCACTCAATCATCGTCTATACCGCTTTATCCTGTATTTAGGGTCGCGGGGGGCCTGGAGCCTATCCCACGAGGCTTAGGCTACACCCTGGACAGGGTGCCAATCTATTGCATGACACACACACATACACACACTCACACACTACGGGCAATTTGGGAACACCAGTTAGTCTAATCTGCATCTCTTAGGACTGTTGGAGGAAACCCACCAAGCACAGGGAGAACCTGCAAACTCCATGCACACAGAGACGGGAATCGAGCCTGCCGGGAATCGAACCTGGTCCCTGGAGGTGCAAGGACACTACTGACTTTAACAGTGATCCACTAAAGGAAATCTCACTTGGGAACGAGTGACCTGATTATTTAAGTATAGAAGGATGAGCGTTTCGTGGTCAAGCCTATAATGATTCATTGACTCAAATGTTGAACTTTTGAATGAATCAATGAATAAAAAAATATTCATTGACACAGATCCATTGAACACCAGTGAGGGGACTCTCACTTATGACATTCTGATTTGAGCTTCTGAAGGATAAATGACTGAAAGAAATGACAAACTCAAGAGACTTGACACGGTTCAACAGACCCCTTTTAGAGATGAGTGCATTGGAACTGGGATCCAGTGGACTCACAGCTGACAGTGTTGGGATTGCTTTCTCTGGGTTTGTTCCGGTGATTGCAGTCGTTTATATTTAATTATAGAGGAAATAAAATTCAAGATACAGATATCTGGAGCACCATACAGACAGAGGCAATGTGTCAAACCACTAATTCAATGACTCCCATAAAGTGTAAAAAGCAGCTGCTCTAAACTTTAGATCCTTCCATATTGCAAATAGTTACAAAAATATATATTTTACCCTTTTTCTCCTTTTTTCTCCTTTTTTTTCCCTTTTCTCCTTTTTTTCCCTGCTGCTTACTTATACCTCCAAAGGTTCTTTTTAAACCTTCTCAGATATAAAACACTCTCAAACCTGTAGTAACACCTTGGCCTCCCAGGACTCCTAAAATAAAAGGTTTTGAATCCATTCTCCAAAACTACTACGTTCTTAACCTCCGCTATTAAACTGTAAGCTTTTAAAGGCATAAAGTCATGCTGTGCTTTGGATAAAAGTAAGAAAAAAAAAATGAGAGAAATGACTGGAGGCGCTTGTAGAGTAATTTGAAACACGGTCAAGTGATGTTTTGGCAATGTTACCACTGCATTGTTGGAAGGCAGATTAAAATCTCTAAGTTAATATGAGTTAAATAAGCATTCAGCAGGCTGCTAAATATAAACCGGCATCGCCGTGCAATGCTGCGATATTGGCTTGTAATAATGATTCTCTGAGAAATGGATGCTCTTCCATTTCATCACAAATTGCTTTTAATCTTCATAATCCTCTCCTGGTCTAATCAAAGCACCGATCAAGATGCATACTTCACTCTCAGCGTGGGGTACGCAATACAGTCATGTATAAGCAGCATATATATCGGTAATGTATTTTTTAAGCATTTGGATTATTATTTTTTATTATTATTATTATTATTCATTTTGGAGTAATATGATCACCAGACTCATATAGCTGACAGCTACGGCTACCCGCCGTCTCTCTCACACCACATTTATCTTTTTATGTCTCACCTTGTCTCCCAACCTGCTGTTTTCTGCCACTCTGCGCCACTGGGAGCTGGGCAAGAATTGTCATTTCACTCAAAACAGCTTTGGAGTGGATTACAGCATATGGCTTTAAGTGCTAGACTGATTAAATATGCAAGTGTCTATCACAGTACTTTAGTGCTTTTACGTTCTTTACAGACTTCCTACCAGTATAAAACTAGTTGGGTTACAAAAATCCAACTTTATTTCTATATACAGTTAAATTACAATCCTTAGAGTCAAATCATGATATGTATTAATATACATGCTTTTATTAAAACTGTTTTTTTTTTTTCACAATATGCTAAGAATCAATCTTAATGAATAAATCTTCACTAAGAGCATGCTCCTGACCCATTCTATAGACAAACCCCACTATGCACCCCATTTGTCAGAAATAACGTCCCCATAGGAGGCCTGGGAAATCCTAGATTCCATTCTCAGTGGTCATATTTTCCACTAGTAAATGGACACAGATGATACACTTCAGTATAAAGTAAGCAATAAAACACTGTGGGAGTGTGCTATTATAAAAAAGTAATCAACAACAAGGTGGTGGTGTGTCTCCTGATGATATGTGATATTACTATTATCAGCCCAATGTTACATATACAATTTTTTTTATTATTTAAACTTAAATGTACTGTTTTGTAGGCGGGATGGTAGTGTAGTGGTTAGCACTGTCGCCTTGCACCTCCAGGGTCCGGGTTCAATTCCTGGCCAGGCTCGATTCCCGTCTCTGTGTGCATGAAGTTTGCATGTTCTCCCCATGCTTGGTGGGTTTCCTCTGGGTACTCTGGTTTCCTCCCACAGTCCAAAGACCTGCAGATTAGGCTAATTGGTGTTCCCAAATTGCCCTTAGTGTGTGAATGAGTGTGTGTGTGTGTGTGTGTGTCCTGCGATGGACTGACACCCTGTCCAGGGTGTACCCCACCTCATGCCCTAAGTCTCCTGGAATAAGTTCCAGGCCCCCCGCAACCCTGAATACAGGATTAAGTGGTATAGATGATGAATGAGTGAGTGAGTAACCGTCTCAGGTGTGGAGCAGATTTCGAAATGTACATCTTTGTAAATGAAAAAGATACAGAAACTTGAAGTGGACGAGACAGCCAGCATCCTCCGGGGACGGTCTCGATCAGGAAACATGCTGAACAACAACTGGTTGTGTAACAGACACTCATATTAATAACACAATCATGTAATTATTACATGGTGTAATTAGTGATGGTTACGTGGGTGTAAGAGAGACTTACTGTACAAAGAATGACGATGATGAAGATGGTCACAAGTTTTGTAACACTTAAACAGTTTCTGTAGAAAAAAAAAAAAAGCAAATAACAAACGTTCTCATGTGTGCGCACATATACAGAGTGCGGAGCTAATGTAGTACCTGAGGTTGGAGGAAAGTTTGAAGTTGTTTTCGGTTTTGTCAGTGGACACCGAGCGGGACAGGCTGGTCACCTCGCTCCCCAGTCGACATCTCCGCTCCAACTCGACCGAGTTCCCGTCCCATGACTCGTCTCCCGGACCAAAGCCGGTGTCACGCAGGGTCATGTATGTTAAACTACACACACACACACACACAAACACTTTCTTTACATTTTTCTTTAATGACATTTTTCTAAATATCAATCTTTATAGGCTTTATACAGAACCCTACTGCAGCAGTGTCTCTGTGTAAGTAAAAGTAAAACAAGCCCTTCATGAGTGACAGTGAGATAGAGTGAAGTTTACCCATCATCCTGAGCGATGCGAAGCAGCGGCGATCTCTCCGTGTGGCTCGTCTTCCCCTTCAGGAAGTTTGCCATACTGAAGTTTCTCCTGGCAACACAAATAATAAAACACAACAAAGGATTAATTTCTTATTACAGTTGATTTATTAACTTATTTATAGTTGATTTGTCATAAATAATTGCATAGTTTTAGTTCAATAAAAATCTACTGCAGCAATGAGGAAAAGTTTGCATCTCTTTAGTACAAAATGGCCACAAAGTTGGTGGCACGGTGGTGTAGCGTTTAGCACTGTCGCCTGTCTCAGAGGAGAACATCATCAACATTAAAAACTGATCTATTAATAGGAAATGATAAATGTTATAGAAACACTCAAGAACATCCAATATGAGTCTGGTTATTTAAAGATGCACTCTGGGATTCTGGGTAATGTTTTACCACTGAACTGTACACTCACACACTTCTGTCCCAACTGAGCTTAGATTAGAGCGAACATTACTAACAGGAAATAACTAAGAGATTCATTTATATAACAATAATAATGACGGGCTGGAGAGAGAGAGAGAGAGAGAGAGAGAGAGAGAGAGAGCACATGACTAGTGAAATCCCACTACAGTAGGGTTGGCCACTCTAAGCTTATAAGAGTGTTACACAAATCCCGCCCCCCGACCTCTGAATTTAACACATCATCATAAGCACTCAAAGGACATAACTATTGGCACCCCAGTGAAATTGAGCTACATTAACTGGTGGACAGTTCATGTGTCAAAATGATTTCTCATGCTCCCAGAGACACTCTTTCCCGGAATATACCATCAGAGAAGAAAAACTCCATACAGTAGATGTGATAAGCTGGTGATTCAGGACATTCAGGTGTTCAGCTGACTTCATTTTATTGCCACATACTGTAACGTTGCTGAATCTAGACCTGAGCAACTGATCAACCCCATAACACTGTCTCCAGAGGCTTGTACACGTGATGGGAGCTCTCTCTCTCTCAAACTCTCGTTTCTGTGCCATGTTTCTGTGTCTCTCTTATGGTCTCTTAATCTCTTTATTTGTCTGCCTCTCTTTCTTATTTGTTATGTCTCTGTCCTATGCATCTCTCTCTCTCTGTCCATCTTGCTGTCTGTGTTTATATCTAGCTCTTTGTCTGTATTCTTGTCTCTGTGACTCCCACTTTCTCTCTGTCTCTCTCTCCTTCACCTGTGCTCCTGGTGGTCGGTGTAGATGATGTGGTGTCCCGGTGGGACGGCAGCAGCCTGCAGCAGCTTCTGTGTCTCCGTCCTCTTGGAAAATCCTTCCAGGAGACGCAGCTCATCAAAGTTCTCTGCCACAGGCTCAGTCTTCTGATGGCCCTGAGCTCCCGTCTGGGACATCTCCCTCTCCAGATTGCTCTTGTTCTCCAGATACATCCTGAGGGTAAAACAGGCAGATCTATGACGTGTCATTTTGGGGGGGAAAAAACCATCAATAAACCTCTGTTAAAGCAAAATAACCAGTATGTGCTTCACACACATTTTAATACATCTGATGCGCCCTCTAGTGGTCATGCAGTGAAAAAATCATCATTGAACACCTTTGACTATTCTCTGGACGAAATAAAAGGTCACTTCGATGCCCAGTCTAACCCCTCGGGTAGTTTGCTGTCCTCTTGTGTGCTGAAACATTAGCTAAAGTGTTCACAGTTTAATAATTGGTGCTAGGTTTGTTACAGTAGGTTGTTGTCTCTGGGTCACGGTGGACTACTGTACCTTGTTGCCTCACGTGTCTAACAAGTCCTGCAAGTGACAGAATCCCAGAGCAGAAGAACAGAACCATCCCAATTAAATGAAGATAAACCCCCATCAGGACTCGGAAAACCTCACCTGATAGCCTTTTCTCTACTTCACACAAGCTAACTATGGGTTTTAACGCCTTAAGGGGATTGATAGCATGCTTGGACTGTGTGTGTGTGTGTGTGTGTGTGTGTGTGTGTTTGGTGTAATGCTGAAGTCGGTAATCTGTTTCACAAATTACTTTCTTTGTGAATTTAGATTTAATCCCTTCACGGGACGCTAAGCTTTAGCCCAAGTGTCGCCTGACCTAGCTAGCTAACATTCCCTGTTGAACATCATCTCACACACATGTATGTTTGACCTGAGCGGTGAAAGTGTGTGAACTCAAGCTCAGAGATTAATCTTCACATGTAAAGGAAACTATGCCCGAGTTCAGAGGTCACATGAGCCACATTCCTAGGATCTATACATTGTCGCTAATGGCGTCATTAGCACTGATCTCATGAAGGTAAAGCCTTGTTGGTTCCTGAGCTAAAATAGATCCAAGATCTCTGGGGATTTTACTCTGGGGAGTAAAAATTGTATCAAAACAAATTGAAAGTTATTGTGTTCTGGAAAAGGTTCCTGTCATGTCCAGTAAGTGTGCTTAATGTCTGTGAAGCTCATTTGGTGGAAACATAGTAAAAAAAACAACAACACATAAATAATGTTTAAAAAAAAAAAGAAGAAGAAGAAGAAATGTCTAACATTGGTGGGCACATAGAAAGTTCCCATGAGTGAAGTTCTTCTGTTGGAAAACAGCCTAAAGCTTGAGGACATTTAAAGGTTCTTGTGGTTAAAAGATATCCAGAGTTCCCAGGATCGTAAATATTTAAAATGTTTTGAAAGTTCAAAAGGTTCTGAAATGGTTGCTGTTGGACATGGAAAAATGTCTTTTTGAAGAGGTTCCTGTAGTGGAAATATAGCTTTAGTTCCTTGGTGTCTGGAAGTTACTTACTGTGCTTGATGTTTGTAAGTTTGTGAAAAAGTATAAACGAGTTCCTGGGTTCTTGTTCTTGCTGTGAAGATGCCACTAAAGTCCAAAAGTACTTAAAGATTATATATATTTGAGTCTCTTAAAAACATAGTGTTGGGGGAACAAGCTTCATATGTTTTTTTACATACATTCCTAAAAAAATCAACTTAAAGTGATTGATATATCATAAATTTCCCAAATTACTGGAAAGGTTTCTGCTGTAAAAACATATCTAAAATTATTTGCTTCTTGACCCGGTTATGAAGTGGAAATTAACTTAAAGTTACTGGACCTCTAACCAATGACTTTAATCGTCCTTTGGCCCTGGAAAAAAAAACAAGTCACTGTGGTACAAATGCACATAAAATTCCTCTAGGTTCTTAAAAAGTTTTATTCATTGGAAAGTTAATCCAAGCTAGTTCTGTGAAAAGTTTTATGTGAAGCTGCTGAGTTACTGACAATGTTATTGCTGTGAAAATCCTTCTAAAATTCACAACTTGGTAACAACTAAGGTTCCTGAGGTGGAAGAGTCTATGAAGGGTTTGAGTTTGAAAAGATTCTTGTGGTGTGAACATAATAAGAAGTTCCTGAAAAGGTTTCAGAAGGACAAACAAACCTACAGTTCCTGACTTTAGGTCCTGCAGGTGATTTTTAAAAACTTTAATTTGACCTGAACTAAATCAAATTTAAATTTAATCAAACTGAATTCAACCAAACTGATTTGTATCGAGTCAAATCAAAAGCAATCTAACCCACCTGAAGAAACTGAATTAAGTTGAACTAAACTTAATTAAACTGAATGGACTGTGTTAAAAATTCTAGGTGTCTGAAAATATTGTTGCTGTGAAAGTAGATTTGACTAAAGTGAAAGTAATCAAATCAAATGGACCTGAACTAGGCCCCCCCCCGAGTGGCGCAGTGGTAAAGTGTTGAAAGTGCTCGCCCTATGATCCGGAGATCATTGGTTCGGTGATACTGTTGTCTATCGCACGCGAAGGCCTAGATACAGCTGATTGGCCGAGCTCTCTCAGCATGGGAAGGAGTGCCCTCACAGCTCTACAGCCAATCAGGGGTGTCTGTGAGCTCAAGCAAGCAGAAGGAGCGGGTAGCGTTGTCCTCCGAGTGTGTTACACTTTCCCCAGAAGTGTGTGAGTAGGAAAAGATGCGGCCAGCTGGCGTTACAGGGTTCGGCCCTCCCTGACTGACTGGTAGTAGCCTTAATGTGGGAGCACCCTAGTGAGGAATTGGATACGACCAAATTAGGGAGAAAATTTATTTGATTAGAGAGAAACTGATTTGTATTAAGTCAAATTAAATTAAACTCAATCAAACTGAACCAAATTTCATTACATTGAAATTAGTTATAGTGAATGAAAATGAAATAGCTGAACAGACACAAAATCAGTTAAATTGGAAGAAATAGTACTCACACAACACTCATTGTCTACATTGTTTATCCTATACAGGGGCCACGGGAGGCCTGGAGCCTATCCTAGGGGTCTCAGGGCCAGTCCATCGCAGGGCACAAGCACACACACCCTCACACTGTGTGCAATTTGGAAATGCCGAGTAGTCTTATCTAGAGTTCATGTCTTCGGACTGTAGGAGAAACCTGGAGAAAACCAACCAAGCACTGGGAGAACATGCAAACTCCATCCACACAGACTCTGAGACGGGAATCGAACCCGGAGCTGGACCCCAAAATTTTCTGGGCATCGTTCCTAAATCTATATAAGGATACTTCTGATGGAACTAAATCTAAATTTCCAAAGGTTCCCGCATATATATTCACTACAGGTTAATTTTCATGATGTGAAGGACTTGATGGACAAGGACACGAGGCCTTTTTACTTGAAATAATTTTTTTAGGAACTTCATCGCAGGATACTTTTTCAGGCAACCATGTGAGTTCCTGAAAATGTTCTCTTGTTGGAAACAAACCTAAAATTCCTGAATTACTGAAAGTGCATGAAATCATTAATAACGTTCTGTTAAGGGCAGCCGTGGAAATGAACCTAAGGTTGCTAGGTTATGAAAAGGTTCTTACTGTAAAAATACACTCAAACTTCATGAAAAGGATCCTGAAAAGGATTCTGTCATGGAAACACTTTGAAAGATGCACGCTGTAAAAATATGGTGAAAATTTACCCAAAATTCATCAATATATTAAAGTTATTTCCTCATGGAACTGCATCTAAATTCCCAAAACTTCCTGCAGTGGAAATGCTCCTAAAGTTCTAGAGTTCCTGAAAAAACATTCAGAGTGGAACTGTGTTTAAAGTTTGTGGGTTCCTGAAAAGGTTGTCTGAAGTTACTGAATTGCTAAAAGTACATGAAATCATGAAAACTTTCTCCTAAACTTCAACTTCTCAAAGGTTCCTCTGTAAAAAAAATAGCATTGAACCTGACAAGGTTCCTGTTGTAAATGATTCTTGCTTTGAAAATACATTTGAATCTTCTTGGGTTCCTGGGAAGGTTCTTGTTAATAAAAAGCTGATATGTTTATTAATTATGTGACTTTTATTTTGAATAGAGAGAGAGGTAATGATGTTAGCACCGTTTGAATTGTATTTTAAAAATGCACAGCACCAAAGAAGACTTTTAAAATCAAATCTATAAACACAGACGTTCCTAAAGTTCCTGAAGCTCAGTACCACACGGTTCCACTCGCCTCTAATATCACTCCTGACCACACACTGTCCACTTTAAAGGCTTTGGACTCAACCCATGTGGTGTAATACACACAATTAAAAGAGTTTAACACCCACACACACACACACACACACACACACAATAATCTTAGTTATGACAAAATATTTCATCATATCTAACCCTATAATATTTTTACATTTATTTTTTTACAGAATATGAACTAAATGCCAACATTTAATCTGACATTTCTAATTAATTTGTTTAATCTGTGTGTAAACTGCTTTAAATTCATTATTTATTAATTAACAGAAAGCTCTTAGATACATTGAAGGAAAGGGATGTTGGAGGACGTTGGAGGATCTTACTGTAGATATTCTGATGTTAGAGGATCATCATACATTTGAAATTAATTCATAAATTTAAAACAAAAGGTTTAATCTACATTTAGAAAACTCGGGTGCACTTATTTTTAAACATTTCTATATTATTATTACGATTAAAATTACTTAGTCTTAAGGATCGTCATCATTTCAGTCCGTTAATTTGATTAAGTTCTCATTATGATGATTTATAGATTGATAAAAGAAAGCAAAACTCTCTCTTGTAAAAAATAAATCAAGACAAATTTAATCCCTAATATAAACGTGGTGTGCACTTACTTTTTCTTGATTTGGACATTCTTACTATTTTTAAATTATATAAATTCTTTGTACAAGTTTTATCAACATTTTAGGTGATTTATTACATGTGTAATAAACTATTAATAAATACATTCAATTAATTAAGCACTCAATCGATCAATTAAGTACATCAGGCCAGCGCTGATTTTTATTTAAAAAAAAGGTAACAGATTATGGTGAATGTAATTAACATTACAGTTTATTTAGAATTATTAATTACTCCTGAGTAAATAAAAATAAAGTACAAAAGAAAAGAAAAAAAAATAATGAGTAGTAAATTTTTTAAAAGGGTCTTAGAGTTATTAGATGTAAAGCGTAATGCACTTCCAGAAAGCGTAAGCATTCTACAGTGATGGCTTTAATGGTTTATTTAAAAAAAAAAATTTTTAAGCCTTCTGTTGAAGAACTTTCAGATCAGAACAGGATTAAAAATGTAAAATAAATGTTTACCTTTGAATTAAAATGTAGGACGTGATGGTGATGATGATGAAGCTTCAGTAATCGTATATAGTATTAAATAAAAGTCTCCATTGAGCTTTACACACAGAGAGTAGTGAAAAGTTGAGACTTTTTCCACAATGGGATTTCCTGAGCTGAGGAGGAGGAGGAGGAGGATGAGGAGGAGGATGAGGAGGAGGAAGGCAATGAAGGTGCTGGAGACTGAGTGGAGAAGAGAAGAGCTCAGGACAGCGAGTGAAGGAGAAAGAGGGAGAAACCAGGGCAGAACCGTCCAGGGTGAGGGTGGAGGAGGGACCATTATCTCTGTAACACCTACTGATGCTGAGCTTCTGAGGACCTTCAACTTATGCACACACACACACACACACACACACACACACACACACACACACACACACACACACACACACACACACACAC
>JAOVVB010000011.1:15375520-15386370 GCA_028570985.1 Heterobranchus longifilis | reverse complement strand
ATGTCTCAGACACACACGCACACGCGCGCACACACACACACAGATTCAGTCTGCCCTGAGGTAATGGAGTAATCCAAGCCAAGCTCACAGACGGATGAAAGAGGAAATGGAACACAATATAAAGAAGCTCGGCTCGTGTGTGGTGCTGTTCGATAAGAGGGCACATTCAGCCTCTCCTCCCTTTCATCCCGCCGCAAAGGCCGTCATCCCGGCGCATGTCAAAAACATTTCTTTCCTCACCTGCACACGAGCATAATCAAACCAGACATGTTCCCCGGTAACGTGCCTCTCGTTCCGCTCTCGTGTGCGCAAACGTCCGACAGAATAAATCCATTTCCGAGGAGTGTTTTTATTTCGAGCATTGATCGAAGATTAAGTACGAGCACCTAGGAGCACATTCTGTCACTCTTCATTAACATCAGTCAAAAAATACATCCTTCTTAATGACTGAAAGCAGCAGGAACATTAACACGAGGATTTTTTGCTAATTGGGTTTGTATTAAATGCAAGTTCTTAAGAGAGAGAAAAACAATTAGGATTGTGTATATGTGTTGGCGTTTAAGTGAAAATAATAACGGTAATGATGAACACCATATAGTATACTGTATATTTAGATAGATTGCGGTTGCACACTGATTTATCTAATTTCTAATTTTCTCATTTAAAACAACGCATTCTCGGCGACAACTTCAGCCAAGGTAAATTGACAATGATTTGAGTAAATACATTTATTCCTTTCTCTCAAAGAAACAAATTGTGTGTATGGATTGTCTGAAGTATCATCGCTTGGTCAGAACATCATACATTCTATAATTCCCATTTTACCATTTTCCCAAATTTTGCAGTACACCTTAGACACAAATCCTTCTGTGCATCATAGATACACTTTCTGCACTTACACTTTATCCGCAATAATATGTTTGTGGAAATTGATTAGCTTTAGTTTTATTTATTTACAGATTGTTTTACATGATAACCCAAAGCGCTTTGCCTTTAATTAGTTTTTTTATAACAAAACTTCAATCAGAGGTCATGACACAATTTATTAATGTATTATGATTATGATGATTTTTATTACTATTATTAACTTTTTTGTTCCCTAAATTACATTACTATTACTGCTGCTTTTGGTTTTTGACAATTGCTAAAATCAGTGCCCATGCAATACCTGTTTGACCCTGCACATCACATGACCCCAGTGATCATGTGAGTTCCCCTAATGAGCACCGTGTTATGTTTTTTTTAATGTTTTTTTGTCCAATGCTTATCATGAGTTCTTCCTGTGATTTTTTAAATTTATTATTATTATTATTATTATTATTATTATTATTAAAAATGAGAATTTTTATAACTATATAATAATAATAATAATAATAATAATAATAATAATAATAATAATACTTTTATTATTATTATTATTATTATTATATAAAAATATATACAATAACTTATACACACCTAGTTCATGTATTGTGTATTATACTTTCATGCAACATTTGTAAATAAATTTGCAAGTGCATCCATCATCCAAATCCGTCATCGATATTTTCTTTTAAAACATTTTTCTATGCAAATTGAAATTCATTGTTTAATGATTAGCAGCAATCAACTTAAAAGCATTGATGTTGCTTGATTGATTAATTGATTGATTAATTGGCTAATTGATTGTCATTTTAGTCACTTCTTTCTCTTATTGACATCATTGTCAATAATTTCAGTTTTTTTCATATATATTATACTATAAGTCTATATGTGTTTCATATTAGACTGTATTATATCATAAGTCTAATATGCATTGCAACGTTCTACAAACGTACTTTAGGTGTTTTGTAGAACATTGCATTCCTATAACATCATAGTGATTTGGGCTGAGTAAATAGGTCACCCGTTCCTAAGTACTCGATTTATACTCTTGTCCTATTCAGACACGCCTTCTTTCTGCCCTCAGAGAGCCCCGTGTGCTACAGTGTATATGAAGCTTTTTTTTATGGGGTGTGGGAGCCAGACATGTTCATAAATTCCCTCCCCAGCTGCTGCTCCTGATGCTGAGGGGACTCGGGCTACATGTGACCGACATCTGGGGTGACATCGTGTAAATGTGACCGCTGTGCTCAATCTGTGTGTGAGAGGCCACATTGACACACACATATGCCGCCATATGGCCTAAGGCTTGATGTTCTCAGTCATTATCAGAGAAAGAGGTGAGGATAGGGGGGATTTGCTGGTCACTGAAGAGATGGATGGTTATGATTACATAGAATTATGCGCTACACTGATTGAGCAGTAAAGCCCATCTCACAGCTTACCGCAAAGGCTGGCTTAATAAATGTTATTATTTAATCTGATTTTATTTGTGTAGCTCTTTTACAATAAACCCTGTCACAAAGCAGTGCTATTGATATCCGAATGCAGGGTTTGTAGGTATACATCTAAAGGATCCAGCCTTTTTGAGAAGATCAAACCTTCTGGGAGTCCAAGTCATCTACAACATTGACAAATTGTCAGTAGTAGTGGGTTGGTAAGGTCTACCTTATGGTAGAAGATGGAAAATATTTCAGTAGACAGGAAAGAAGAATTCAAGGAACTTACAATTAAAAACAACAAACACTAACAAGGGAAGCTTGTGCCCAATGATCTTCTCCATTGAGCGAATGACACATTATACAGTAGTCTGGACTTGGAAAGAGGTAGATGGAAACCAAATATTTTTTATCTATTAATACTTCATTGTTATCTGGCAAGTAGCGTGGGTGGGAAGTTCTCCATCGATCATCATGAACAAGTTGGCAAGTGGTTTCGACATTTTCAGGGGTTCAGCTCGTTGAAGGTCCTCCTGATCTCTCGTCATCTTCCCGTGAGGTTCATCCGTTCTAGAAGCGCACATGCTACTTAAAACACCTCAAATGATTTGGCTATAAACTTGCCAAATCATGTTGAACGTCTCTGTGGGAGGATTATCTAGTTTCACACAGAATTTTCATGCTCTTTGTTCTAACTTGCTGTCCATGATAAAATACCAGAATAGCACCAGTTGCACAGCTGCTGATGTACCCAGGATGATGTCTTTTGGCACACTGACTTATAAAGGTCGGTGCTCCCTGTGACTGTGCATGGAGCTTTGTGCTTCCATCTGTTGGGGTGTTACAAAACTAGTCTTGAAACCTTTTGATACCACCTCATATGCGGATAGAAATGAATGTGATGAGGATGCTGTTTATAGGAAATGAGTAAACAATGACCGGTATTCACTTTAAAATGTTCAACCAAAATGCCAACCTTTCCTGACCTGGGACAAAACCATGCAGTTCCAAATCAAAATTCTTCTTAAAAATTCACCCTTATCATTAGAGTGAAGGAGAATTAATCTTTGTATCTTTAAGCATGGTTGTTGGTGCCAGGCTTGAATTTACGTTGAATGGTGGCAAAATATTGCACAACAGTTCTGACCTGAGAAGAATGGTCATATCAGTTCTACTGTAGCTGACAGAACGTTAAGTCAAATAAGCACTCTTAACAACCATGGTGAGGAGATAAAGCATTTTAAAATGCATGTTGAACCTTGAGATAGGATTTCGAAAAACAGCAAAAGACCACATCAGGTTCCACTCCTGTCAACCATGAAGAGGAATCTGAAGCTGCAGCAGTAATGGCCTCACTATTACAGGATTGGTAAAAAAAGATCAGGCGATGTTTAATCCTAATTGGTTTAATGAGGTGGTAATTAATATTCATGACATCAGATTGGATAGTATCTCAATCCCAATGACTTCCAACATAATGACCAATCAGTTTTCTAGCAACAAACTCTATAGGAACTTGTAGGGTAAACTTTATCGATATAGTCTTCTAGACCAGTTTCTTTTTCTTATTATACTTTATTGATAGTTTCAAAATAGACAGAGCATGACACATGCTCTGAGGTCATCAGGGTTGAGACTCTAAGTCCAACAGGAATACAGCGTACAGTGACAAGACAATACCGAGAAGAAAAGACACACGCTGCTCGGTTTGAGCCAGACGAGTTTTTCTTGCCTCCCTCCTGGAGCACAGTTTTCCTGCTTGAGCTTTTTTTTTTTTTCTTCATACTGCTCTCCCTCCATTGAAATGCGGACATTGATTTATAGGAGGGTTTGCTGTCGAAGTTCATTGGCAGATAGGCTACTAATGAGGGGAGCAGCGCCCGGAGCGCCACGAGAGCTTTGTATGGATCTACGGGATGAAATCATATTCAGGTGTCAATCTTGCGCTGTATTAATAAATCCCGCTGGAGTAGGGTTATTGTTACAGAGCTGCTACCATAGCCACCCGCCATTTCTCTTACTGCATTTTTTCCCCCCTCTTCCTCTCTTTTTCTGCCTCATGCTCATTCACTCTTTCTCTCTCCTGAGAAAAAGGGAAGCAATCAGAGGCCTGTTATTAGAGCTGGGGGCTAAAGTGAAGGAGTGAGGCTCTAGCACCTCTATAGTAATTTCTCTCATTACACCCAGCACACAAATACAGTGAGAGAGGTGGCACAGCAGGTCTGGGGGAAGCAATAGAATTAAAAAAAAAAAAAAAAAAAGCCTGGAGGACGCTCTTGTGCCAAGGAGCGGCAGTTTGAGTGCCCGAGGTGCACATGGCACACGTCTCAAACAGAAGAAAGATTGCTAAAGTATTCAAAATGACAGAAAGGGACATGACTGTCCTTCACCATGTCCTAGATTTTTTTAGATGTTATAATGTAACGATAAGCCAATTCACTAACTCACTCACTCATCTTCTTTACCGCTTTATCCTGTATTCAGAGTCGCCTATCCCAGGAAGCTTAGGGCACGAGGCGGGGTACACACACATACACTCAGTCACACACTATGGGCAATTTGGGGATGCCAATCAACCTAACCTGCATATCTTTGGACTGTGGGAGGAAACCGGAGTACCCAGATGATTCCCACCAAGCACGGGGAGAACATGCAAACTCCATGCACACAGAGACGGGAATCGAGCTGGGCCAGGAATCGAACCCAGACCCTGGAGGTCCAAGGAGATAACCACTACACCACCGTGCCACCTATGCCAATTCAGTCCTCCAAAAATACTGTATGGCATTTACTTTGGAGAGAATTCCCAAAAAGAAGTGAAGAGCATATCAATATAACTTTTTTCATTTATTAACATAAAATTTCTATGTGCACTGAAAAAGTATGTCAGGTAAATGTAAATAATTGACACATCAACATCATTTCGAGGTATTTCTCTTTGGTATGTGGAGGCGATCATGAATAATTTTTTAAATACCTATAAAAATCATATATATAATATTGTTTTGTGCATGTTTCAAACATGTTTCAGCTGTAAATACATACAAATATGGCAGGCTATCGAATATATAAATTATTGTTAGCACTAGCAAATGAATAAATAAACTTACAGTATATACTTTCTAATGTAAAGTAAAAGTAAAACACTGTACAAAAATAAAATAATAATAAAAATAAATAAATAATAATAATAATAATAATAATAAATAAATGAATAAATAAATCAAAATTAATTGGTATATACTACAGTGCTCTATGGTAAACTATGGTGCATACCATAATATACCATGGTATAACCATGGTACTTCAGACACTAGCCATGGTAGGCACAATAGGACTTCAGTAGATATCATGATATCTCACATCACAAGAGGTGTCTTAGCAGGTATATAATATGGCATGTTTATATATACTGTACGACATTAGAACAGGTAAAATGGCATTACAGAAGCTGTTAAAATTACTATGTAAAATATACATATATTTAAGTACATCATCCATATTACTACAGTATATGAAAGAATCTTGTACAATACTATAGTACATAATCCATTGTACCAAAGGATGTATGATGGTAGAATCAAGGACCATAGTGTACATGTACTATATCTAAATAAATATCATGGTCCTGTCAAAAATATCATGGCACTATATACCATGGTACACATCCCATGAGACTACCCTGGTACAGATATTTCTTAGTGGTATTGGCTAATATATTTTATTTATTTATTTATTTATTTATTATTTTTTTATTATTTTTTACAGATACACCATATTAATGCATTATTAATCTTGGCATTATTAAGGAACATCTATAAAAAATTATAAGCCATTATACCATTTGTTATATTGTTATAATGCCAAGCTATTTGTTAGCCACTATAATGTTTATATTGTAAATACAGAATTTTACCAGGTTGGAATAAATTTTATGCACTATGCATCATTCTGGACATTTTTGTTTGAAACATTTGTAAAACATGAATTTCACGATGCTACTGTAGCATGATGTCATAACCATTCTATATCTACAACACATATACTTATTATTGTTGCTAGCAATGTACTATCCATTAAAATATTTGAAATATCATTACATATTAAATAAAACCATTCACATGTACTGTACATACTTTTCCCCAAATAATTGAACTCGTCTGTAAAAGAAATGCAACGGTTGATCACATTTTGAGCCAAAATGACTGTGATTGGTCTAGGAGCTAAGAAGACTTCTCCAAGAGGACTTCCAGACTGATTGACATTACAGTGGGCCTTTACATCGCATAAAATATCGTTCTTCCAGAAATGGTTCCCTGGACAGTACACTAACATATAATACTGTCACACCAAGTTTGAGGACTTTAAAAGTCTTGAGTCGAGCATCCAGGTTTTTATAGACCACTAACACAAAGTCAGACAGACAGAGAGAGAGAGAGAGAGAGAGAGAGAGAGAGAGAGAGAATGTGTAACATTAGCTGTTTGGGGGTTATTTGTTATTTCATATCGTAGCACTGACCATTAAGCGAGTGGTGGAAGCTTCTGGAATCAGAGTGGGTGCCCCTAACGAGGTCTTTTCTTTTTCACTCATTACACCGCTCATATTCTCTTAATGGGCTCCCAACACTTCTCTGATTTGAGCACAGCCTAATGGAGAGACTCCTAACCATGGCAACGGCTCAACGGTGGCCGTGGTAACTGTCACCGTCGACACCGAAATGGGAGCGAAGCACAACAAAGGCAATTATCCCTGTTTAAGAGCGAGTCTAGATAATTGCCTAGAGATGTAAGGAGGAAAGAGAAAGAGGACGAGACATCATTTAGAGGCGAGTCAGGAAGAGACAGGGGCGAGAGAGGCAGGGACACAACTAAGCGGATGGAGTTATGTCGCAGATGTGTGGTATTAAATTATCGGTGGCCGCTTTAGCTTAGCCCCGACACGGACAGCTAACAGTCCGACCTCGTGTTCTCATATCACAAGATGACAAGGGATCGTGTGCTCCAGGCTGCAGGTCCTGCACCACTCAGCATACTGAAAAGGTTAGAGCTGTCACACAGGCTCACAGCCCTTATACACACAACCCCATTCAGTCATAAGGCACAATTTTTTTATTTTTTTTTTTACTATTATTGGAATGTCTCGTGCTAAGAGAGGTAATAAGAGGAAAGCTAATATTTTTGTGTGCACATGATAAAAGATGAGCAACGATATGATGATATGAAAAATATGTAACCAGGTGCTTCTATCTGTATCTTTTGTATTTAGAATTGAACCTGAGGTGGGCGTGGCCTAAATTAGAAGCCCGCCGGAAATGCTGGAAATTACTGGACTGAAGGAAAAAAAAACAGACAAAAAAGAGAGAGAGAGAGAGAGAGAGAGAGAGAGAGAGAGAGAGAGATGCCAGCACTGTTAGGATGATCTAAAATGTTCGTTTAAATAAATAAATAATTACATCTTAAATTGTCCACATTTTTGATTTGCTGGTATTTGCAGTTTTGTAGTATTTAAATATAAACCTAATTTAATGCATGACCCTGATCAGACGCTACCTAAGGATGAATAAATGATCCAGAAAGATTCATATCCAATAACCGCTCTTTCATGCACTGAAGAAAAAACAAAACAAACAAAAAAAAACACCTGCTTGTGCAATGTTTCGTTGCATCCTGCAGGATACCCAGAACTTTCAAAAAACAAAACAAAAAAAAATCATGCATCATATTCAGGCACTTAGATCTCGATTTGTATCTGTTTTGGACACATTATCTGTTCATGCACAATGTATTTGTATTCAGTTACTCCCTGAGATGATGTCACCAAAAAGCAGCAGTCAAACCCAGTCATGGAGAGAGTATGAGTCATGAAGACGACGACGACAACAACAACAACAACAAAAATCTACTTCTATTATCTCTTCTATCTATATATTGTTGTTGTTTTATTTTCAAATCAATGCTTCTTTTGGAATTTATTGAACACTGAACGTTGCTCGTCAATATTTCGCCGCTTATTGTATTTCTACTATTTGTTTTTATTACATTTAGACTGAAACACATGGAAACTCCATTATACTGTATGTGCAGTCCTATCCAAGAAAAACACACATCTACAAGGCAGAGGAAGGAGAGGATTTAAGGATGTAGGTGGGAGAAATGTGACAAATAATCATGGCTAAATCCCCCTTTTTTTTTTTCTTCGTTTTCGTTTAAACACACACTCGGTTTATCTAGAACAGAGAAGAGCAGAAACAAAGGAAGTGTGTTCAGACAGAGTCTGGGTGTCTGTGTCTGCCCTGCACACCCACGCAGGCAGCCCAAAAAACCTGGCAACGGCGGGCTTTTTTTAGAGCACATTCTTCATTTCCTTGACATACAGAACGTTAAAGTTATTTTCACCCCGCTGTTGTTTGTGGAATTTGATTGGTCAGAATGTTGCTAAGCCAAAATTTCTTCTCGCTCCGGCAACAGCCGAGCGCCGGCCCCCTGCTGAGAGGAGGGGGGGCCTGAAGCGGCTGATTGGCTCCTGCGCTTTTCCATAGTGCTCCCCTCATCCAGTGCGCTAATTTATTCCGAGTGTGTCACACTCCTGTCTGAAGTGTGTGTCTTGCGCTGCCTCACGGCTGTGGCATCTGTCTCACTCTAACAGTGAGGAAAGGTGGCAAAGCTAGGTGCGTGTGTGTGTTCTGACAGTGAATGTGCGAGCCAATAAATGAAGTGTGTACAGGAGAGGTGTGTGTGTGTGTGTGTGTGTGTATGTGCATGTGTGTGTGTGTGTTTGTCTGGCAAACAGATGCACATCTCAGTTTGAGGGGGGACAGGGGGGGATCAAGGGCACGCACAATGCCATGGAATGAACATGAATCTCTGTCAAACTTATTCACAAGTGCATTAAAAGCGGCCAAATTTAAAAAAAAAAGAGGACATTCGATTCATGATTTAAGCTGCTCGAGCCGATTAATTAAAACAACAACAACAACAACAACAAAAACAAAAAAAAAAACGAGTGAGGGGGAGGGGAGAGAAAAAAAAATGTCAAAGCCATGCAGAGCAGAGACAGAAAAACACAAAACTGGCACGGTGCCAGACGCTGCATGTCTCCGCTCACAGCACGAGCGCAGCCGACTGGACAAGTTTATTTCGTTAGAATGATTTAATAAATTGATTATTTATTCATTTCAACAACACAATTAAATCAGATCAACAATCAGTTATGCAATCTATACCGTATTTAACGTCCTAGGGTATTATCTTAAAAACCTTCCTCAAACTCAAAGCTTCAAAAGCAGTTTGATTTATTTATTTATTTTTTTTTACAAACATTTGATTTTGAAAGCACATAATCCTGTTCATCAACTATTCAATGAATGCGATGTGTCCCAAAAAATTTTTTAGATAGTGATTTTCCGATTTAGCCTCTTTCTGAAATGGAATATTGTCATACGCGTATTTCTCACTAATTGCACAGGACACGTCATTAGCTCTTCTTCTTGACTTCCGAATAAGAACTAATGGGATGTTTCAACATGAGCAAGCTATAAATGTCTTTCATGTCTTTCACCTACAGGCGATTTACCCGTGGCCATGAGTTAAATAACCAGCTCACTGAAACGTCTGGTTTAAGTTACTGTAATACTATACTCATGCTATCTATGTAAGTACTGTACACTTATTTGCCATAATACAAATGTTATTAGGTTTGAGTCTTTATGCTCTGCTTTAATTAACTGCCACTATACCGTCGTCACTGTGCTTAAGCCTTTCACTATACTATTACTGTACGTTACTGTACTATTATGGAAGCTCATCCTCATAAACAAACATTTACGTACACAATATATCTATGACACTAGACAAAAAGGTGGCGTAAACTTGAGCCTCTATATTAATACTACTAATATATAGTATATTACTGTCACCATACTCTTGTGTGTCTATGCCATTTCACTACAGTCGTGTGCAGCTGTGTCATGTCACTATACTCATACTGTATGTGACTTTGCCATGTCATTATACTCTTGTATGGCTGTGCCATGGCACTATAGTCCTGTGTGGCAGTGCCATAGCACTATACTCATATGTGACTTAGCACTATAATCCTGTGTGGCTGTGCAATGTCTCTATGCTCATATATGACTGTGCTATGGCACTATACTCATATGTGACTATACTCATGTGTGACTGTGCCATGGCACTATATTCCTGTGTGGCTGTACAATGTCTCTATACTCATGTGTGGCTGTGCCATATCGTTATAGTCATGTATGCATGTCATTACCATGTCATTATAGTGTCTGTGCCATGACACTATTCTCATATGTGACTTTGCCATGTCATTATACTCATGTGTGTCTGTGCCATAATATTATAGTCATGTGGGTACTTGCCATGTCACCATACACATGTGTACTCGCCATGGCACTATACTCCTGTGCATCTATACGATGTCACTACAGTGGTGTGAAAAACTATTTGACCCCTTCCTGATTTCTTATTCTTTTGCATGTTTGTCACACTTAAATGTTTCTGCTCATCAAAAACCGTTAACTATTA
>JAOVVB010000011.1:15330847-15342050 GCA_028570985.1 Heterobranchus longifilis | reverse complement strand
ATTCTATCAGTAAGACGTTTTTAAAAAACGGAATATATTATCACCATGGCAAATGTGATACTTTACAACCCAACTGCAATTTTTCAAACTATCTCCAGTTTTGCAAGCCAGGTTTATTTTTTTTTTTCTTCTTCTGTAGATCTCACTTAACACCTAAAAGATACACATTTTCTTTGCTAGCGTGCAACATAAGACCAAAGCTACGGTATCATCCGTCCTGTCAGATATGGCGGTAGAGTATTTTAATTATTTAGAAGTTGTTGTGTTAGGTTAAAATAAGATGTGGTTTGTAGCAGTGGTGGTTTGTGATGTACAGTATAAAGCGAAGTGGTGGATCAGTTGTTACGGCTTTGGGCTACTTTTTGGATCATTTCCAAGAAGTTTAAAATCACAGCATCACCAAGAAGCCACTATTTACTGTATTTATTAATTAAAAAGTAGCGGTGTGGTTTAAAGACACAATGACGTCATGGTCTTTGCTCAAACACGTAGTAATATCCTTAGTGATGTGTGAATCCTGGAATGCGGTGTGCTCTGCTGGTACAAGGTGACTTGGCTCAGAAAAACTCATTGGTTTAGTAACCAGGTTGTAAATCACTGTTGAGTCACTGTTGGGCACTCAAGCTCGGCACTTACCCCTCCTTTGCTTCATTAAATGTTATTTTTGATTCTGTAACATATGACAATAAACTAATGCCGTTTCAATGTTACAAACAATCAATTACAATCCAAATAGTGGCATCAGGATGTTCTTTGATTTAGCTTAATGCTGTATACAAGTACTCTGGCTGAAACTAACGATCATTCTCACCCTCATCCCACATACTCCCATTTTATTAACTATAAAGCTCCAAACAGTGCAACAGCCTCCAAGACCAGCTGTTCCTTGGAGCTCAGACATTTCTGTACTTTTTAAAAAGCATGTTATTATCAAGCAATGCCAGCTTTTTTATTATTATTTCAGATAATTTTGTTAGTATTTTAATGTTCTAACTGGGTTCAAATTATACAACATTTTAGTATAAAGGTTAAGGAAAATGGTGAGAGTACAGAAGGTCCAGAAGGTAGTGTTGCTGCCACACCACCATACCACTTCTTGTTCAATGTTCTGGTTCAGTTCTGAGCTTCACACACATGCCCTTCAGGTATTCCAGGTTTCCTCCCACCTCCTAAAAGACAGACAAGTAGGTGGGTTGACTCCATTTATTCTCCTTCCATTTTTTCAGCTTGTAGGCTATGGTGGCAACAGGCTAGAAAGATCGGCTCAGACTTCCCTATTTTTGGCTACATATGCCGACTGCTCCTGGAGGATCTCCAAATGTTCACAAGCTAACTGTTAGAAATAATCTCTCCTGCAGTCTTGGTCTGATCCCATGGTTCTCTGCCCAGGGAGCATCTTTGTATGGTGCCCAACCTACCTCTTTTGGAATGGTGCCTGTACTCCAAGGCTCGTCCAGATTGTCAAGTTCCTCATGCTATCACAGAGAGTCAGTCAGGGAAAGTCCAGGAATCCAGCAGATTTTACCTCCTGTACTCATGATTATAGGTCAGGATAGGGCAGTACAGCCACTCTTGCACTGCTGCCACTCTTGCCCTGATCCCAAGGTACCTACCAGGGGTAAGGGTTCTCTTCTTATCTTAATAGAACATCCCATTCTTTTCCAGTACCATTAACATCGCCTACAAAGTACTGTAGAATGTAGCCATCCATAGCCATCTATCTATCAGTGACTAAGTAATGGCAGCTAAACACAATGCTCTGTGTCCTCAGGATAAGTCTCCCTCTTAGTGTTATTGTGCTAGGTTACAGGAACAAAATATTATTACATACATTATATCACTGTTAAGATAGATATACACTCACTCTCACTCTCTCATCATCTATACCGCTTTATCTGGTATTCGTGGTCGCAGGGACCTGGAGCCTATCCCATTAGACTTAGGGCACGAGGTGGGGTACACCCTGGACAGGGTGCCAGTCCATCACAGGGCACACACACATACTCACACACGCATTCACACACTATGTTCAATTTGGGAACGCCAATTAGCCTAACCATCATCTTTGGACTGTGGGAGGAAACCGGAGTTACCGGAGAAAACCCACCAAGCACGGGGAGAACATGCAAACTCCTTGCACACAGAGATGGGAATCGAGCCTGGCCCGGGAATCGAACCCAGACCATGGAGGTGCAAGGCAACAGTACTACACCACCATGCCACCTTAGATATACACTAAAAAAAAATTATAATAAAAAAAAAAAACTATCACTGGATATTAACAAGCAAATAGTTAAGAGCCTTCTATTAGATAATTACGGCAGTGATTAAGATGGTTCAGTTATCTAACTATAACTGAGAAAGTGAGTGGCTTCTTATTCCTTAAAAAAACATGTCCTCTGGTCGTGACAAAGATTTAAAAGAAGGGTCAAATTATTGGCATCAAGCAAAGAAAACAACGAAGAAGATTGCTGAAACTACTCAAATTGGGTTAAACTGTAAAACACATTAATAAAACATGGAACGGTATTGGTGAGTCATTTTTCAAAGAAGAAAGAATTGAACATGATGGAAAATCATTTAAATGCTTAATCTTTTTACAATCTCTTTTTTTAACACAATCATTAAAAAAAACAACAGTAGAACTCACAGTTATATTTAATAGTGAAAGTCGGAGCATTTTCACATGCACTATGTAAAAAGAACTCGAAGGATTGGGACTTAACAGGTGTGTAGCCTTTTTAGAGGCTATTTAGAAATAAACAGGCTTCAGTTTGGTGGGGAGCCTAAAGAATGGATTGTGGAGCATTGGAAAAAAGATCAGATGAGTCCAGATCTACCTTGTTGCCAAGTGATATGCACATCAAGGTAAGAAAAGAGGTCAGTGAAGTAATGACCCCATCATGCCTATTGCCCATCATAAAAGCCTGTTGGGGCATTGTTATGATCTGGGGTTACTTTATGTATGCGGTAACATTATTTGCCCAAGAAATTAGGTCAGCTAATGACTTGAATTGACTGAATGACCAGGTTTTTCAAACAATAGACTTCCCTCTCCTGATGGCATGATTCCAAGTTCATGATGCCATGATTCATTGCGCTCACACTGTGAAAAAGTGGTTCAGGAAGCATGAGACATCATTTTCACACATGGTTCGGCCACCACAGAATCCAGACCTCAACCCCATTGAGAACTTTGAGATGTGCTGGAGAAGACTTTACAGAGTGGTCTGACTCTCTCGTTATCAATACAATATCTGGACTGAACTGGACTGACTGAAATTTTGTGACACTGCATAAGTTTAATGAAATGATGCTATGGTTGAAATTAAAGCAAAGCGTGGTCCAATGATATATAAGACATATTAGAATGTGTGCCTTTTTTGGCCAGGCAGTGTATCTCTCAATTATAACTATCTATATATATTTCTGTAAAACAGATCTCTAAGGATCTGTTTAAAGAAGATATATCTGACCCATGGGAAGAATGAAGAGTAGAAACAAATGTAAATCAAATTTAGTGTGGAAAAACTAGAACAAAAACCAACAGACTATTTTACAAGTAAGGCTTTTGCATATCACATTTGTCGTTTGATGACAGTCAACCAAGAAGTAGTCGTTAAACATTTTATGACTTCCAGCTCTTCAGGAACACTGATGATGGGAAGATGATTACAAAGGAGACAGCTCATAATCATGATGAATGTATGTTATTCTTCTAACTAAATGAACCAGATCTCATGAAAAAAAAAATCCCAAGAATTAAAATGAATGAAGGACATGTAGTTGGTTTTCACAGGATTTACTGTAAAGCTTTTTAGTGTTCTTGATGGGGCAGCACAGTGGCTTAGTGGTTGGCACTGTGGCCTCACACCTCTATGGTCGAGGAATCAAATCCCCTCTGTGGAGTTTGCATGTTCCTCCAGTGCTTGATGTGTTTCGGTTTTCTCCGTCCAAAGACATGGAGAGTAAGCATGCCAAATTTGTACATAGTGTGTGCTTGTGTGCCTTGCCATGGATTGGCACCCCATCCAGGGTGTACCCTGCATCATTTGCCCAAGTCCCCCGGGATAGGCTCAAGCTACCCTGTAATGAGTGAGAGAGAGGATGAGTGTTCATGATGCACTGTCCTCTAGCACTGAAAGACCCTGATGTCAAAGTGTAAAATGTCAATGGAACTTATGATTCTGTTAGGTGAAACTTACAGATAGTCCATCATCACGCCGAATTAGCTTGGGAATGTCTAAGAGCAACTACATCTGATGTTAATGCTGACGGGAATTTGAAGTATGTCACCTGTTTCCTATTTCATTTATTTGTTCGAGGCCGAGGAAATGTAGTACAGTTTCTGCCTCATTCCAAAGCTATTCAGCAGACATGCTGTTTTTCTGTCACACACAAGCCTAACATGTTCATTCCCATCATTTTAATTGAAAATTAACTGAATAACTAGTGATGAGGTGAATGCTGTTAAATCCCTTCTATAATTCCTTTTTAACTACAAGAATAAAGGCTTAACAATTTAGAAAACTTTAATTGCCTTAAAACCAATGTTCTCAAGCTTAATTATGTCATTTTGAATGTAATTCTCATTTCATAAAGTACACTTATGATTTGTACTCAGGGCTAAAATATTTTTAAACCGTCTTGTCTTATTAAGAAATTATATAGTAATGTGAAAAGTTCATAGTTTAATAATGCTATTAAATGTTACACCCACACTAACAGCGGCAAGAGTGGGTGTAACATTTAAAAAAGTTTTAATTCTATGATTCATTTATTCCATTCATTCATATTCAGTGTCTTATCTTGGTCAGTACAGTTGTGGATCTAGAGCTTGTCCTGGGAGCACTTTGCTTATGTTGGAGAGTTCACCTTTATGGAGATACCAGTTCATCACACGGCACCATGCACCACATTCATACTTTCAACTTATCTTATGTAGCTCTCGTACCTGCATGAGCTGGAGGAAACCAGCGAACTGTGAGGACAAACTCACAAGAATGCAAGGTGAACATGCGAAACTCTACATGGAAAGTAATTTAAGCATCAGATCGAACCTGGGCATTGGGGCTGTCGGGCAATAATGTTACCTTGCTGTGACACCATGCTGTCTTGAACAGTCAAGAACAGAGGATTTCGGTTTCAATTTCCAAGGGTCCAGGTGTTCGCGCCTTGGGGAATGAGTGAGTGTTGCTTTCTAAGAAAGGGTTCTAGGAATGAAGCTAATATTGCTTAATTAACAAAGAATAACTGAACAAATCTTGAAGAGTTCTTTTTTTAATTATTGAGGAATTCATATATTTTTCTTTGCATTAGCAAAGCATTGTGAGGTTATTTTTTTATATATATAAAATTAACAGCCAAAGAGTTAAAATGTACTTGAGCTTAAGCTGGGAAAGTTTATTGTATTCAGAGTCGGCTTCTACAAAAGCTGTACCCAAGTTTATTTTCTGAGCAGTTCACATTCAAATTTTTCTAAACTGATCATTAATATTAGTAATTTGTTGTTAACTCCTCTAATATTGGAAAATGTTTTCTTTGAGTAGATGTGTCCAAGATGGGAAAATACTTGCCTTTAAACCCAGAATGAATTGGAAGAAGTTGCAACACAACCGTGCTAATAAAGTACACACTGATGTATTCATTCATTTTTATGCTAAAAAAAAAAAGTGTATTTTTGAAGTAAATGTTTTGACATACCAGTGTTTGACAGAAGACGGGAGGTCTAAGACTTTATCCATTCAGTCTAATATTTTGGGAACTGAGGGTGAAAATAATTGTGGTTGCCGGGAATAAACACCTTCCCATATTGAGGTGAAGTTCTGAAGCTCATAGTGTAAAGATAAAACATCATGTTTAATTCATCTTGATATACTCATAGAGGTTGACAACAGCAATCCAAAAAATAAAAAAGTAAAAAAAAAAAAGGCCCACAAACTCACCTCAACTGCCTCTTTTTTAGGATCAAAAATGCCAAGATGAGTGATAAAGTCTCTCATATTGGCCAGCAGTGTGACAGAAATTAAATTTGTGGCTACTGAAACAGGCACAGGCACTGAAACCACGAAAGAAGCCCGGTGCAGCTGTTTGGCCATTGCTCATGAGAAACCGTTTTGAAAAGAGTCTACAGACCAACACATTATTAATCCTTACAAACTTTCATCTTCTCACATGACTACCACAGTGTGAGTATAAGACCGGATTTGAAAACTCAACCCTCACGGTTAAAACAAATCTCAGAGTCACAGTCACTGAGTTGCCAGAAAGAAAATAAGTATAAACCACCATACAGTAGATCAGTTCTCAGAGAGCTTTCATAACCTCAATGAAGCTCGATGCTCAGCTCTGAACCAACACCAACTCTGACATCCTTGCGGAAAGTGAGTGTTTACACACCTGTGAGGGGAATTTACAGTTCTGGGAATAAGTGACAGCATCTCGGTCTCTCTCTAACATTCTCACACACAAGTCATTCCAATAAGGTCTACACAAATCAAAAACAGCAG
This sequence comes from Heterobranchus longifilis, assembly GCA_028570985.1. NCBI lineage: Eukaryota > Metazoa > Chordata > Actinopteri > Siluriformes > Clariidae > Heterobranchus > Heterobranchus longifilis. Next base: position 15,335,541 of record JAOVVB010000011.1, on the reverse strand, counting down.
CTGTGCTTGCAAATGCATGGTGTCATTTTCGAGTTCTGTTAAAGATGCATTCGATTATCAGAGCCAGAATGGTGTAAATCTGTCAAAGAGAAGGTCAGGCCAGGAGTATTCGATTAAAACGACTGCATTCGATGATATATATAATTCCTACATGGATGGCCAAATAAACAACTAACACAACAGTTATCGTCTAAAGCTTAACTATTAATGAATTCCAGATTAGTGTTGGTGAATTTGTGTCCACAGATTCCTGTTTTTAGCCTCACAAAAGTGGAATCCAATGTGGTTACCTCCTGTTGTAGGCAATTTGCCGAAAGAACAAACGTGATGTTTTTCTGCTCACCATGGTTGTAAAAAGTTGTTATTTGAGTTAGGAAAGGACTGAACCAGTCTAGTGACCCTTTTCCTCATCTGCTTACTAGGTGTTTCTTTTTTTGCACCATTCTGTGTAAACTCTACACACTTGTGTGTGCAAACATCAGTAGTTACTGAAACGTCAGACGATCCGACTTCAACAACCATGCACCGAGATTTCTTCACTCAACTATGTGGCCAGGTCTGATGCAATAAGTCTACAAATGGATGACCTAAAATATTTTGTCAGTCTGTTGTCAACATGTGGATGACCCCTGGCTTAGAGCCTAAAAGATTGTCTCTACATTATTCTTTTTTTTTTTCTCGATCCTTAGAATAAGTCTCCGGTTTTTCCAATCCAAACAAACCCCTGGACCTGTTGACCTATTGACCTTCCTGATCTTACATAATGTGCCTATAGATTAGAGGATTCATAATATAAACACCCTACCTCTTTCTTTGTCAGGCTTTCAAAGTTTTCAGAGGCATTAATCGTGGAAACTTCACTGAAACTGAGGAAAGTGGCAGCTGCACATTCCTGCATAACTCTAAATTTAGTGTCAATACTTAATTGTTAAATGGATGACATATGACCTCATAACACACTTGCATGCACTCACAAAGTGCACAGAGCCAAGATTTAGTTTGAGGGAAAGTCTGATTCACTAACCAGTGCAACACAAGAAAACAACAACCATTAAAAAAACAGTCTTGCCTGAGTTTCTTCTTAGTGTGTCCTGTTTATATAAGGCTTTGGGAGCGTTTCATGACCTCAGCGGTATTTTTAACCGGCGAATGGAACTCCCCTTGTCCCTGAAAACCCCTCTTGCTCTGAACCATGACAGGATGAGACAAAGTCAGAGAGTGAGAGACCTGTTTTCGTCAACTTTTGACATGATGGTAACACTTTATTTAATAAGCACAGCTGCACAAAACACACAATATGTTATTTCTTTTCATCTCATTATTATTTCCGTCATTTCTTTTAGGAGGTCAGCTCATTAGGGTCCCTGTGTAATCTTTAGCGTACCGACCACATGCATGCCTGTCCGATAAGGCACTGCTGTTAATTACATCCAGGAGAGAAGAAACAAACCGAGATGAGATGAAACAGAGAGGAGCGAAGCCAACAGAGATGTGTTTAAGGGGTGAGATGTGTCACTGGCCTTGGTTGAAGAGGGCAGTGCTGCTGGCATTAGCTTATCAGCTTCCTGAGGAGGGAGGATAAAGAAAAGTGCACTCATTCTGAGCAGTAGAGTGGGCCTGCAATAGGGTTCTGACAGGGCATATTTACTACAGCCTGAGCTCAGGACCTAGGTTAAAACTCACAGTATAAACAACATAGAACATAGAAGTCATAGATGATGTCTGTAGGGGTTGCATGAAGACAAAAACACCTTCCTGAGCCAACAAACTTGTATACAAGTGTTCCAGCAAATGCAAATGGTGCTATTAAAATTGCATGCCAATTTCCAAGACTGCAAGAGGGAATATTGCCTCCCCTTAAAGTCATCCATCTTAGACTGGACGAAATTGGCTTGGGAACACTTAATTTGTAATGGCCAATCACAGGCTTGGTTGGATGGCATGTTCATCGGTGGAGTTTTCTCAGCTGCTATGTTCATAACAAGTTTTATGCAGTCTTTGCAAGAGGTCTGCAATTACAACATTCTTGTTGTGGATGTCAGGCCATCTCCACATGGAATAAACTGAGCCCAGCAGTGGTGTATTTGGCATCATTTGGCATTTAGTTATGAATATGACAGCCCTTTTCTTTTCTTTTTTTTTAATTCTTATTGAAGCCAGTGAGATTACTGTATTGTTTTCAATGTTACTATTATTATTAAAGCTATATTAGAGCAAACATTGTAAAAAAATTACTACTGCACCAACATACAACACTATAGCACAAAACAATACAAAAGTATTTGGCCAAACCTGCAATCGCATTCTATCCAAATACATATTCTTTAATATGGAGATGGTCCCCCTTTTGCAGCTATAACAGTTTCCACTCTTCTTGGAAGGCAGTCCACAAGATTTTAGAGTGTTTCTGTGGGAATTCATGCCCATTCATTCTGTAAGCATTTATGAGGTCAGGCACTGATGTTGGACGAGAAGGCCTAGTTCGCAACCTCCAGTTCCAATTCATCCCAAAGGTGCTAGATGGGGTTGAGGTCAGGTCAGGGCTCTGTGTTCGGGCCAGTCAAGTTCTTCCACATAAAACTCATCAAACCATGCCTTTACAGTCATTTGGTATAGAAAAGGACCTTCGCCAAAATGTTGCCACAAAGATGGAAGCATAGCATTGTCCAAGATGTCTTAGTATGCTGAAGCTTCACTTGAGATAAGGGGCCCTATTGAAACACCTCAATCAATAATTAACAGGTTTGGCCAAAAAATTTTGTCCATATTGTGTACCTACAGCAATATGAGCTATGAGGCTCATCAGGTCTGCTTGAGTTTCCACATACAGTATATGGAGAGATCAGACATGGGCTGGGAAGATTTATTTTAATGGTATCTGTTTTTGACTGAAACTGAGCAGAAAGTATAGCTCTGTACACTTCTGTACTGAATATCTCCTGATACTTTTATCAGCAATCACATCACCAACAAATATATTATTGATATATTATTATATAAATATTTGACAGATGATGTGGTATGCACCTCTAGGGTCCGGGTTCAATTCCCAGCCAGGTTTGATTCCCCTCTCTGTGTGCATGGACTTTGCATGTTCTCGTGCTTGGTGGGTTTCCTCCGAGTACTCTGGTTTCCTCCCACAGCCCGAAGACATGTATGTGCCCTGCAATGGATTGGAACCCTGTCCATGGTGTACCCGGCCTCGTGCCCTAAGTCTCCTGGTATAGGCTCCAGGCCTCCCGCGACCCTGAATACAGGATTAAGCAGTATAAACGATAGTGGTATGCTTTGTGTCATGAGCCCTTCCTTTCTTCCTCCATATTTTTCTCTTCCAATCATAAGTTATCATATCATAAGTCTAATCTGGCATTTCTATTCTTGGCTGTTTCCAATGGTTTGCATATTGATGTAAGCTCTCTGGATTTACATTAATAAACACGTCTCTTGATTGTAGATTTTGACAAGGATACAGATACCTCCTTCAAAGTGTTCTTGACTTTTCTAGATGTTGTAATGTTTAATTTCTTCACCAAAGTAATCATTTTGCAATCTACTTTAGTTGTCTTTTGTTGCCTTCAATGACTTTTCAAGAAAGTGCCAAATTGTTGTTTAAAGATTATACTATGTCTTTAATATGTCTGGGTTTTTTTTTTTTTCAGTCTAATGATTGCCTTCTTTACTTCTTTATCTCGAATTTAAAAGAAAAAAAGAAATAGGCCAAAACTGGCCATCAAACTGCTTCTCAGTCAGTTGTCTGATTACTTTTGAGCCTGTAAAAAAATCAAAGACATTGTATAAAGAAAAATTATCATTATTCCTAAATGGTGAATGCAAGTGCAGTATAATAATGACTGATTTTAGAGATGGTGGTTTATATTTGAACAGGCACTAAAACTGTCATTCTGAAATGTGAATACAGTGACCATTTAAAAATGTGCTAATGTTACAGAGATAATAAGAGAACAACCTGACCTTGGACAGCGAGCCCCATGCTCTCTGCCAGCGGTTGCTCCAAGCTAAGTTGAACACTCAGCATTTTAAAATAAGCTGAACCCAGATCAAGTTGACCCATCCAAAAAAAAAAAAAAAAAAAGGTGCATCCTTTTATGGAATAAACAGAAATAAGGAGTGTAAATTTGCTAACACAAGATGCATATGAGCCAACAGCAACATGCTTTGTAGGAGTAATGGAACCAATTATTTTAGGCAATTTTCGCTCCTGAAGAACTGGGACGATTATTTAGACTGTCAGTGTGTAGGAGTAACTGAATGTGAGAGGCCAAAGATCTTCCTCTGAGTAATCAGAATAGGAAGATGAATCTCCCAGATCTGACAATTGTGTAACTTGTTCGAGTTAAAGCAATATCAAAGAAGCCAATTTAGAGCAATTGATTAGTGCTGGTGAATAAGTGAAGTGGCAGCACTGTTGTAATGTAACAAAATAACAATACCAGTGATTATACTGTATTTGTTTACTGCTCAAAGTTTCTGTATCTATACCTGGATTTGGATTTAAAGCTAAAGTTGGAGTAACCTAAACTTGAACTCTGACTGATTTAGAAGTCAAACTCAGCTATATCCCCTTGAGACCTGAATGTCCTCATATGATGACATGACCTTTTCTCCCATCTTCATAGTCTATATATATATATATATATATATATATATATATATATATATATCCTCATATGAGG
>JAOVVB010000011.1:15311071-15330747 GCA_028570985.1 Heterobranchus longifilis | reverse complement strand
AAAAAAATATATATATATATATATATATATCCTCATATGAGGACTGTTAGATATAATTCTTTTGCCAAACTTGAATATATAGTTATCAACTCTAAAAATAGATGTACATAACAGTATATCCGGTTTTCAGGACGACATCATTTCAGTTCTTAACAGGTCTCAACCACATATGTGTTAAAAAATTTTTTAAATGATTAGTTTTGTTTGTCCCTTCTTATAATAATTTCTATTGAATTTAATCAGGCCTGTTCCAAATTTCCTTAAAGCCTAATTTAAAGCACTATGACCATGACCAGGTTAATGAGTGAAAATGAGTGAATGCTGTTAATGCATTATATGTAGTGAAAGTGTCCTTATAACTTCATATCTGAATACTCAACTTTTTTTTCCTGTTCTGTGGAATCCCAGTCCTAATGCTGCCCTCTAAGGTCAAAAAGGTGCCTTGAAAACAGTTCTGGCAAACTAGTTTATATATGATTCATCTCCTATGTGTATTCATATTCATTTAAAACACATTATCTGTTCATTGTAAATAATATTTTAGTATTATATCCAAATAGAGGACACTTGTAGGACAAGTTCCTGAACCATTATACAGGTATGTACTGGATAATGTGTAGTTTTCTTGTTGGCTGATGGGTGACAGCGGAAAAATACTTTATTGCTTTTCTTTATAGAAACAGTTCTTTGACATTTCTTTTTTCATGCTTTAAACAAACCCATAAACTTAAATACCAGGTGTGCTCTTTCTAGGAATAAAAAAAAAACCACACACACAGAGAGGGACAGAGGGAGAGAGAGAGAACGTTCTGTCATTATAGAAGCAAATATCTCCCAAGATTCCTATATTTTATATAATCCATTCGTATAACTGTCATGTCAAATATTGAGCCCTGGCTCTGTGTCTATGGTGCTTGGAAATGAAACTCTGACCAATGAAGTTTATCAGCACTCTTTCAGCCTTATGTTCCCCTCAGGTTTTGGGTTCATTTAATTATAATGTACATCAAACCAAATGCCAAACAATTCAAAAGTATTTTAAAGACTAATAGGTGTGAAAGCATCCTTAGGCTTTTTTCTTTCTTTCTTTCTTTCTTTCTTTCTTTTTTTTAAGAGACGTTTGATCTGAAATGCCAAAGAGATGATCTAGGACTTAAGAGAAAAGCTAACATGAGCAGTCAATCAACAGTACACCCTTTTATGACTTCATAATTGTGGCTTGCGTGTCAAGGTTTATAGTGTTGTCTGATATGATGATTTCCCTCCACCTGAATCATGTGCCTTGCCCTTCATCTCTTTCCTGGAATGCTTGTCTAACTTCACATTCATTGTCAAGAATTGTGAATTGCCTGGTGGTTCAAAAAGACGGAGATGAATATCACAGTTCTGGGGTATACAGTGAGCTTTAATACATTGTATTCTTCTTTTTACAGTGAAATGAGAAGAGCAGTGAGTCAGAGGGTATTGGGTTAAACTTACAGAAACACACAAACATCCTCAGGGATGGCAGCTGTTGCGACAAAAGGGCAACCGCTGTTGAGATGTTCTGCCATGTCTGTTTGGTTTAAATTAACAATAGGAGGCAGCTGAAAAGGAAAAAAGAAGGAAAAAACAAAAGAACACAACTTGCTTTATGCAATCACTGTCAGTGTGACTTAGCCAGAAGCAACCCGTGCTATGTTTACTAACCAGGGCCAATTATATAACCTTTTAAGTGCTGCTCTAACTATTGTAAACTACATATATCAGCCTGACTCAACATCCAAGTAATTGGTTGACAAAAACAGATGGATGACAAATGAACACTAAAGAGGCTAAGCCTACATCCAAATCCATCCACCAAATGTTGGTCTATGGTGTTTAAGCTATTTAATAGGTTTCCAAATGGTTTTGGACGTTGTCTAGAGTTACCAAGCAGTTAAATGGTGTAAGGTGATGCGTTTTGGATAGCATTGCCTTTCACAGGGTGGGAGAGCGTAGGAGGACGTGTCTGGTGTCAGCTCTTTGTGGTTTGGGTGGAGCGGTGGAACAGAACAAGTGCGTGTTTAGAGGTAGATCAGTGAGATAGGAGAACTGACCCTGCTTTTGAGCTCGTGACTCACTCTCGCAGCTGACAGCTGCATCGGTGAAGCTTTGTGAGGATATGACAGTACAACATGTGACTGACGCTGATCTGAAAACCACTGATTAACCGTCTGGAAGACACCATAATCTAAAATGTTAGAGAAGGAATACCAAACCTGAGATAGAGATTCTGATCCCTGACTTATATAAGATGAAATGAAAATGGTGTGATCAAGAAGTAGCTTGATTCTAATAGTGAAACCAATTAATTGCACTTTATATATAATTTAATAGCTAAATGTGGGAGTACATTATTTCCGAACATGTCACCTCTACCATGGTAGTTGCCTGTACTAGGAGGTGGTCCACACTTCTACAGTTAACATTTGATACACACATTAAATGATTAATAACAGATTAGCTATTATTATTTACTCAAATCAAAAACATGAAACTCATTTTCCAAGATTCCATGTTATGTCAATCAACAGTGATATGTTTGTTGAACCGGAGCTTGGTAGCTATCAAGTAATGTAAACGGTGTGATGATTGAGACATGTGGTGTGCACGCTTTATTTTGGTGGTCTTAGGTTTTTCTTACTTGTTTGTACATCAGCCTCATAGCTCCAAAGCTTTGTGGCTCCATAGCTGGAAAACAAATGATGCAAAATTTTGGATACTGGACTGGATTAGATTTGCTAGTTGTTTGCATGTGGGAAAACTGTGAAGAATCTTTCTTTCTCCAAAGCCATTAATTTAAACCATATTGTAATGAGTGTATTTAGTTGTAAAATACACTGTTCAGCCATGACATTATAACATTATAGCCATCTAGGTTTAGGGTTCTGCTTGTGCCAACAGGGCAGCTCTGGCCACTTGGAGGATGACTATGCAGGGCCTCGGGGGAAGTCCTGTGGTATCTGGCACCATAGTGCCTGGCACATTAGTGTTGGATCTTTTGGGTGCTGTGGGTTGCAGGGTGTGGCTTCTGTGGATCAAAATTGTTTGTCCAGTTCACTTGGGCTTTGTGCCTGCTGGGACCTGTGCAGGACAGCTGTGGTACACTCTGGTGGATTTCTTACATGCCCACTTTTGTTGATGATTTGTGCTGCATTGGCTTTTCAGTGGGATTGGAGCAGACTGGCTGGCCTTTGGTCCCCATGGGCATGGGTTTACTGGTGTATAATTGATAATTTAATGTTAATGTTTTAATGTTATGCCTGATCAGTGTTTCTCCCATTGGCCTCTTAAACCAAAGTCATCTAAATAATCAAACTATTTAAATGCTTTGTTTATTATTCAGATGTTCAATATTCTTAATATTCAGTGAAGCTTTCAGGAGCTTTCCAATGACAGAAAGCATTAAATACAAGTTATTATATGACCCCCTTTGGGGTCATATAATAACTCTTCAAATCTAGGGGGCAGGTGTTAGGGATGACTTTACATTCTATAGAGTGGTCAACTTTCATGTTTTGGTACAATTAGCCTCCATATGAGATCCAAGCTCTGCCCGAGTACATCATACCATGCTTGAGTACACCTTTTTAAGTGGACCCAGGCATGTTATCCTGACATATGACCATGAAAAGTACAGAGTCTTCACACTAATTGAACAAACAGAACTTTTGGGTCAAGTGTTCTCAGATCTAGGCCAAAGTCCTGAAGGTGGAAACAGCCTAAATCTCATTGTCATTGATTCCAAGGCCCCTTTATATAGTTCAAGTAGTGTTAATTACTGATATTGGAAGTTTTACAATAGACACACAATTGAGTAAATATATTGGCAAAATTTAAATTGTAGTCTCAAAAGCTCCTGTTCAATTAATGGTCAAATCATCAAAATATCCAAGGTTTTAAACACTATGCCACTAAATATATAAACAGTGTTTATTCTATTTGAAAGCATTGCCATTAAAAAGCTAGAGTCAAATATTGTAATGTCATCTTCATTTTACTTTTCCTGGTGGTTTTCACATTTTTGTATTTAAAGCGTGTCTTTATAAAATTAGGTGTTGGTTTCAACTGGATCCCACTTATACATTCATGAGCTGAAAGTTCTTGAAAAAGCCAAACCCTGGTGCAATCTTTCCTTCTGTCTGGATCCCCATCAATCTACTTCCTTCTGCAAATGGAAATCCAAGACTTTGTTTAGCACAGTCCATCTCTCATTCTCATGTTCTTGCATTATTAGGCTTTACTCCTGCCCTCTTTGGCTGACTTTAGTCCAGCTGTTGTTTTGGTAGCAGCTGCTGCCAGCGCGAGGGCAAGAGGGGGAGATGGAGAGCAAAGAAAAGTAATAAAGTAAGAGTTCACGTCGGTTCAGCGTCAGAGAGACACGCAGAGGGAGCAAACCACCACAAGAAAATGAGTCAGCGTAGGAGCGAGTAAGGTCAGGAGAAAGAGACATGCATTCATTTGGACTGTCGGATAGAAGGAGGGAGTGAAAGAGATGGAAAGCGGCCAAGGCAAAGCAAGAGAGGAACTGGGAGTCGCAGGTTGACCCATCTGGACCCGCACAGATTGGCATGTCTTCCTTTAGACTGACGTGAAGTCCCAGTGACCTCAGTTAGGGTTTTTCTTCACACAACCCACACTAAGAAGTTTGATTATTTCTTATTTCTCTAAAACTGAACAGATACTCTCAAGGGCTGTCAGGACACAGTATGGAGCTGTCCTCCAGTTATAAACATTCACATTCCACTTTTAAACATAAAATTATGCAGGGATGTGACCTATCCTAAAATATAACAAGACAGTATACACCCAATGCATTGGAGTCAGCTTAGATAAAATATGGATAAGATGAAAGACAGAGATCTAAACATATTCCATAGCAAATCAGAAATGTGCTTTGTGAAAACAACAGAAGGAGGTACTACAGCATTCTCCTACAACAAGAGGGACCATACAGTTAAACAGTATCTTTATACATGAGTGCAGCTGACCCGAGTGAGTATCAGAGAGCATTGTCATTAAAAATGAATGGCAGGTAGTATGTATTGGTTGTACAAAAATGTATTAGTGGGTGTGGCACAGTGAAGTGAGCTGTGATGCTCGGAAGTAGCAATTAAGTAATAGCGAGTAAAAAGTTCTGTGAGAACTGAACACATCAACATGGCTGTTTGATGCCATCTAGCTCACTACAGTCTACACTTTGCTTTTGAGTAATAATGCAATTCAGGAGGTGGGAATAGAACCTGGACCCTGGAGGCGCAAGGCAACATTGCTATCCACTACACCACCGTGGCGTCAGCATTGGTATTGACCAATCATATTTCATAAAGATTGGTGTTCATGAGAAATAAAGCGATTGCATAGAACTTTTAACTCAAAGCTTAAACACCTATTACTTTTCAAATATGTTTATGCTATCCAGTTCTCAGACGAGCTCCCAAATACATTACAGTATGTCCATTACAATATATCTTAAGCATCCCAGCAGAAACACATCCTAACCCCTCACAAAGAGAATTTTTCCATCCTTCCAGCCCTATCTGGATCCCACTAGAGTCAATCAACCCTGATCGACAGGACATTAAGGATACCCGACTGGGTCCTGGAAGAGAATGAGACCTCTGGTAAGGAAATGGCTGCAGGAGTGGAACCCTCTGTGGCCAAATCTAGCTGGAGAAATGGTAATAAATGTAAGGAGGTAATAAAAATCCCCCAGGAAGGTGATGAGGTCTGTGGTAGAAGTGCAGAAAGGTTCGCAGGAAGGTCTATATCCCCTTAAACTAATCCACCAGAACTTACACAGAATGGCCTTGCCCTTAAACTCTGGGAATCCTGCTGATACTACTAAACAAATGGTTATTCCAAGGGACACGGGATATAAAACAAACTGAGCATTTCTGCCTGAGGTTTGAGGGTGGAGAGTATGCATAAACAAATCCTAAAATAAAAAACCAACCCCCTGTTAAATAATAGGCTCTAGTAAGTGATGGACAATCAGCTTGACAGTCTGCTTTCGAAGGCTTGACAGTGCATTATACAGAGGGATGTTAGTAAATATGTATTTATTACAAGGAGTATATGTTTCATAATAACTACTGTGTATGTCAACTGTCAAACCTATTGTTTCGCTCTACAGTAAGTATTGTTTAGTGTTGACTGCAGTGTATGGAAATATAGCATTAAGCACTTGGTGAAAGCTATCTGCCACTTTGTTTAGCACAATTCAAGTGCGTTTGGTTAGGAAATTGCAAGCAGTGCAATCATGGTAGGAGATCAACTGACAAACTATTGCACAATGTGTTTTTTAGTCAGGGGTATTTTTCACAACCACATGCTGCATCTCATTCACTTAGCTCCATAAAACAGAGGACTCATGTTGATCAGAGTGGAGTGTGTGTGCTATTAATAATCAGTCTCAGATTTAGACCATACTATGCAAGTGCCATTATTCATCTCCACTGACATGCTGCTACAGTTATGGATGTTTTGACTGAATTTCATCAGTTCTGGGAGCCGTCACACTGACTGCAGTGAACGATGGGAGCCAACTGTTGATTTAGCTGCTGGACTGTGTCCAAAGTATGGTGTCCATATCTAAACCATAGTTGAGTTTAAAGGTTTGAGTCCAGTGCCGAAATCTCCTTTTCAACTTCGGATTATTAGGGGTGATAAGCAACGGTTAAAATGTTAAATAGCTGTTGCAACATATTACAAAAAAAATTGACTTTTTTAAAAATATAAAAACCAAATCCTAAATGGTATCCAGACATGGTTAATTAAAATTAGCAGTAAAACATTAGTTGGCTTAGTGGTTAGCACTGCCAACTTGCACCTCCAGGGTCTGGGTTCGATTCCTGCCTTAGAATCTGTGTGCCTGGAGTTTGCATGTTCTCCATCCCGTGTTCCAGGTTTCCTGCCACAATCCAAAGACATGCAGGTTAGGCTAGTTGGTGTTCCCAAGTTGCCAGTAGTGTGTGAAGTTGTGTGCCCTGGGATGGATTGGCACCCTGTCCCTGGTGTACCCGCATCATACCATAGGTCTCTTAAGATCCTGTACACGGGATAAAGCAGTATAGATGGTGAGTGAGTAAAACAAAGGTTTAAAAACAAAAGAAAGGGCTCAAATTACAACAGATTACCACTCAATCACTCTCTTCACTCTATCTATAGCAGAATCAGGTTAAGGCTCTGGATTGTGAATTGAAGGGTAGGGGGTTCAAGACCTGCCACTGCCACTGTTGGGCCTTTAATCCTACTTGCTTAAATTTAACCCAGCCAATGGAATTCAGTGCCAATCCAGAAATGGAGAAATTGGGTGCGTTGTGACAGGAAGGCCATCTTAGGTAAAAACCTGTTCCAGATCAAATTATTTGATTCAGCAATGACCCCAGGATGAAAGGGACCAAGCCCAAATTAAAAAATCACTTCCTAAAGCTTCTGCATTATATGTCTGATAACCAAGGGCAGGAATTTTCACTAAGGAAAAAAACACAATTGCCTATGTGTGCTGTAGTTTTGAGATTTCCCTTTATAAAATATGTTGTGTTAAGGTTAGAGTGGAAGAACTCGAATCTCCTGCACAGAGCCCTGACCTCAACCCCACTAAACACCTCTGGGATGAACTGGAACACTGCCTGCACCCCAACCTCCACACCCAACATCAGTGCCTGACCTCGCTAATGTTTTTTTTTTTTTTTTTAGATGAATGAAGACAAGTCCCCATGATACTAATACTTAACCCTCTTTCTAAGTATCTCCTTTACAAGAACATCACCATCTCTTTTCATGTGGAGCACCCACTGTACAAGACCCTGTATGTTGTTACTATAGAAACAAGAAACGTCATAGATGGGATGTATAAATACAAAGCTATGATTTGAATTCCAGTTGGCACTAATGTCAGAACTGTGGTTATAAAAAATTAATCAACACCTTCTGGCCATTCAGAATTGAGAATTGAACAACGGTCTGGTATAAAACATAATAATACCTCCTGTAGCCTGTGATTAAAGTATTCTTGCCCAGCTCATATATCCTAAGTCTTTCCCATTCAAGTCACTGTACGTTGAAGATGAACAGGCCCGTGCTACACTCACGGAATGCATTTGTTGAAATAAAATAAAAAGCAAGGCACCATGAGCAGTGGAGGGGTGGAGGGGCATGAAAATGTGATTTAGCAGGGTAAAGGGCATGGGGCATTTGATTTCAGACTTCCTGCAACTCCATAGTTCGGCTAATGCTTAGCTGGCTAAGTTTGTGCTGAGACCCAACCCGGCTAATGGTCTTATTGTGTTATTGTGTTAGCTTGTTTCGTGTCCTGTCCCTCCCAGTCACTCCCCATGTCTGTAATCTAATATTCCCTTTACATGTGAAGCGCTCTGCACTTTTCAGTGCTGCTGCTCTGTAGGAATGCCAAAAGGGCTTATGTCAATCCGAGTCAGCAACCCGGCAGACGATGCGGAATAATTTATTACTCGTGCACTCCTACGCTATGGAGAATTTGCTCTTCACACGCATGCGTAATTATGCACACCTCCACACAAATATACAAAGAGACGGAAAATGACGCTTAGAGAAGCTGAAACAGTCGACAGCTGTCATCCATCAGAAGCTTGAAGCATTCCTTTTCATCACATACACATGATAAAATCACAGCAGCTCTCTGAGTGGCACTGAAGTTTTTAACTTCCTCCCCACTGTGAGTGTGTCCTTAAATAATAAATCCACTGGGGGCTTTTCTTTGTGTGATGCTTCTTAAAAGACAGTTCTTTCTTTCTTTCTTTTTTCTCTCGTTCTTTCTTTTCTTTTCTATTATATTCTATTTGTTGGTGTGCTTATTCGTTGTTCATAGTATACAACTTTTTATTTATCCTCTTAACTGTCAACCCATGCTTTCCCCAGGATTTCATATCCGATTTCAAATGTTCCCGCATTCTTTGGTCCTCATGCATGTGGCTTATCTCGTCTGAAATCTAAGACTTTGACACTTTGTATACAACAGTTGGAAAAATGGTGGCATTCACGGCACAGAGGCTAGCATAACAAATTTTGTTCCTGCCTGCTTTATACACCTCTGAACAGAGCTGTGCCAATTGTGTCAGGTCAGTAGGGTGACCTTAGGAAGTCTAAGGCCACAGGCACAGGCTTTACACAGCTCTTCTCAAAAATTTCTCCAAAAGCTATTAGGCAGGTACTATTAGGAAGGTCCATGTATTATATTATTGTTATTGGTGTATATAGACTATATGCAAGTGCTAGCTCATTCAGTGACAAATGGAGCTATTGTAAATTCTATAGATCGATAAATTCAGTAGATTCTAAGCTTTCTAATAGTATATTGTGTTACTGTATTGCTCAACAATTTGATGCTTAAAAATGATGCAAAATATAACTGGAAGTGTAGGTAACAAAAATGAGGGCCGGTGACAATCAAGTGGTCATTTTTCTTTTTTAGCTTTTCTTTTTCTCTAATGCTCCAGTGAGTGTTTTTTTTTTTTTTTTTTATTTGTTTGTTTGTTTGTTTGTTGGTTGGTTGCAATTTACCTTCTTTCGTTCTTTGACATTTAACTACTGTCTTTCTTTACAACGTACTGATTTATTTATTTATTCATATATTTATTTTAATTCGGCACGGTGGCTTAGTGGTTAGCAATGTCGCCTTGCACCTCCAGGGTCCAGGTTCGATTCTCACCTCAGTGTGCATGGAGTTTGCATGTTCTCTCTGTGCTTGGTGGGTTTCCTCTGGGTACTCCGGTTTCCTCCCACAGTCCAAAGATTGCAGATTAGGATAATTGGCGATCCCAAATTGCCCGTATTGTGGGAATTAGTGTGTGTACTCTGCAATGGATTGGCACCCTATATAGTTTGTACCCCGCCTTGTTCCCTGTTTCCCGGGATAGGCTCCAGGATGAAGCGGTATAGACGATGAGTGAGTGAGTGAGTTAGTGATATTTATTTAAATAATTGATGCTCCCTCGTTCCACTTTCTTTTCTTTTCTTTCTCACTTTCTTTCTTTCTTTGATAGATGTTTGTTAGCTTTACACAAAATTTCCCAGTCTTTTTAATATTTCTTTCTTTCTTGCCTTTTTCTTTCACAATAAGACTTCTTTGTTAAGTTTGCTTAAGTTTTCTTTGTTTCCTATTCCTTCCTTCCTTCATTCATTCATTCACTTATTTTTGAATGTTTTATTCTTTTGAATGATGTTTCTTTCCCAGTTTACCCATTTTTCCACTTTCTTTATTGATTTATTCATTAATTCACTCATTTTTTACATTTGATATTTTTGAATAATGTTTCTTTTACATTTTATCCCATTTTTCTATTTTCTTCCTCTTTTCCTTTTTTTTTCAACTATTTATGTGTAATGTTTCTGTGATAAATTGACTGAGTTCCTTTTATGAGCAATTTCTATGTAAACTATATTACTGTTTATTTATGTGTCCTTAACTGTGACTTACACACAGATCTCGAACCTGTTGCTAAATCATGCTTATCGAGCAGGGTTTGTGCTGTATGAATATAAATTTCATTTGTGCAGTTCAGGCCCTGAGGATAATAAACAGAATAACTGAATAGAAGAGAAAGGAGGTCAGATAAACAGTGTTGCAGAACTAACATAGGCCATTACATCACACCCATACATAATGTCATTTAAGGTTGTGGCAGCATCCTGTTTGTGTTTTCATGCTGCCTTGCCGGTGCCATTAGTAACCGTTTGGCTCTAGCTGAGATTTTCCATTCAGACGTCAAACGAGAAGACGTCTTTCCGTTTCTGGCATTTGTCACGTCGGTTTCTCCGAGTATAGAAGACAATATGGTATGTCGAGTTGAAAAAAAGACTTTGATTCCAACAGCAAAAATGCAGAGGAACGCTTTGAAGGAATGGAAAGGGATATTAAAGGGAGCTATATTTAAGTGGCTATAGATGAAAGCCTGCTGGTAAAGGACGTGGTACAAACCCAGCTGAGCGTTTAGATTATACACTTATTACATGCGCCCTCTGACTATATACCTCTGTGTCCAGCACTGGATTCAAATTAAAATATTAAATATGATAAATATCATTTTGTGATGTGAAAAGGCTTATCCTTAGGATTCCATGTAGTGAAGTGAAGTATACAAAGAAAAAAAAAAGGAAAAAAATGGATTCCGATTAAATCCGGAGAATACTTATTAGCTAATTCAAGGCTAATTCATTGTTGAAAGATTCAAGAACATTTAAAAGTAGGCATTAACTGCTGAAGGTTTTTAGAGGACTGAACCAAGTGCTTGAGAAATTATTGCTGTAAAAAAGTAGCGACCATACTGTAGTTCTCTACTTTTGTAGATATGAACCATCTCAGCTTAGTTGGGTTTTATCCAGTCATATGCATCTACAGTACTGTATGTACAGAGGGTGTTCAAGTCAAACCAGGACTTTTGATAAACAGAAAACACCTATAAAAGTAAAAACTCCCTTTATTTCTCTATATAATCCCCTGCTCTATAATCCCCAATGCATTTATCCCAGCATTTCACTCGTGCTTGGATACCCTCAAGATAAGAACGTTTTCTCAGTACGCCGGAGTCAAGATCAGACTGCCTGCTCCAAACGATGGTCTCCCAGGAACTCTTTTAATGGCCCAAACATGATATTGATCAATGATTGTGTGTACAGTTTCACTTGCTGAATGTTGACGGGAACAATAGAGTATCATCATCGTGCTTGAAGTCTTCTGTCTATGTTAATTGGTTTTATGCTTTTATTCACAAGAAATCCTGGTTTAACTTGAACACCTCTTATAAATGATACAGATGAAAGCAGATCATCAGACCAGACACTTTCTCCAGACAAGTTACAAAGAATGTTCCATTTATTTACCTTCTCTGGTCTGAACAGAAAGCCATTCACAAAAAAAGTCAAGTATGAAATCTCATTTAAAAACGACTATACGAATAAAATCCATTTTTCTCAAGGCCAAAACATAACTAACCTATTTAGCATCTATGGAACTAGACAAACGTAATATCTTTTATGTATCCTCACTTGTGACATTTGTTTATCAATATTCTATCTTGATTTCTTTGCATTATACCAACCAATCTATACTGTATGTCTTCGGACTGTGGGAGGAAACCGGAGTACCTGTTGAGGAAACCCATCAAGCAGGGGAGAACATGCAAACTACCCACACACAGACTAAAGGGGGGACTCAGATCCTTAACCATGGAGTGTGAGGTGGTAGTACAAATCACTAATCCACCATGCTGTCGCAAATTTCATTATCATATTCTCTTTCATAAAGCAATTTACAAGGGCTATACAGAAAGTAATGCTAACTTTTTATTAACTGACATAGGTCATTCAAATTGTACAGTACATGTTGGTAGAGTAATTCTTCCACTATACGATGGTACTACTCAACGTAGTTTTGTGCCATTGTCGCGAGCTGAACTCTGGAATCCTCTTTGAAAATCCCCTTAGTCACAGTCGATGTCTCCTATTTTGCGCTACAGAACGTTAAGAAGACGACACCATTTTTCAACACCAATGTGCACAGATGGATGAAGAAATTAAAAAAAGATCAAACCAGCATTGAAAACAGACAATGAGAGACCATCAACTGCAACAAAGGAGAATTTCAAAGAGGATTCCCGAGTTCCATTCAATCATGGTGCAAATGCGTCACTTGTAATGGAGACTAGCACCTTTTGTACGGAAGAAGAGTTACAGTACTTCACCACCATGTGCAGTTTGAACGACCTGTGTCTGTCATGGCCACATTTGCATCAATTTCTGTACTTTTTCTGATCAGGATGGCAGTGTATCTTGAGTCACGTGAGATATCAGGAAAACTGGGTATGAAGCAGGAATACACCCTGAGTTTATCACTGTCGGATATTTTAACAACAGCACTGATTTGTATTAATGTAAGTATGATTTAAACACTGTAGACACTCCCTAGGGTTTAAGTCGCTAGAACCCTACAACACAAAGTTTCTATATGAGACTTTTTAGACTATTTGGTGAAATAAAGCGAGGCCGTAAGAAATATAAAGTTTTGGCACACCCTG
Organism: Heterobranchus longifilis; assembly: GCA_028570985.1. Lineage (NCBI taxonomy): Eukaryota > Metazoa > Chordata > Actinopteri > Siluriformes > Clariidae > Heterobranchus > Heterobranchus longifilis. Next base: position 15,317,671 of record JAOVVB010000011.1, on the reverse strand, counting down.
AAAACATTGGGCTTATAACATATACAAAGTTAAATGAAGAGAAAGAAAAGGCTTTTCACTGTGTTCATGCTATCAGAAGAGGCCTGGTTCTAATTGTGATCAACGGTAAACTGTGTGTGTCACTATTTCAGTCTCCGTCTTGAACAATAGAGCTTTGATGAGCAATAATCTTCTCGATTTGGGGAAAGCCGTAACCTCCATCAAGCAAACATTGTGGTGATAATTAGCAAAGTGTCTCACATGAGACAATCAGAGAGGCTAAACCTGGCTTATATCTCCATGGACATGATCTCAGAATGTATGTAGTTCCCTCTCTGGAGGGCTCTTACTGTAAGCCTGAGCAAACATTACTGTCACGTTTTTTTACTGAAAAAGCAGAAAACTCCGACTCAGTGACTCAAACAACATCTTGATGAAAATAAGTCTCTGTGGCCTGCTGTTTCTGGGATAACAAGTGAGTAAGACACGGACACGCAACCTACTGTGTTTTTCGGACATCAGACAGAAAGAAAGACGGAAAATCGGGAAGACAAAAAAACAAGATAACCGAGTCATTCAAGTCCCAGCACATCGTGACAGTGATCAAACATCCTCCCAGATACAAAAACACGGCTTGGGTTTTGGACCCAAAGAGCAGCCAGTAATTAAAGCTGAGCTGGAAAGCCCACAGCACTCCCAGGAGGATCAGTTTTTTTTTTTCTTTCCTTTTTGCTTTTTTTTTTTTGAGAAAATGAAGGACAAGACTTTTTTTGCACTTAACTGAATAAGTGCTGCCTGGACTTTCACACAATTGTCGACTGCTGTTTTCTCAGTGTCTCTTTAACATGACCTCATGAGTGCTATGTGAGAAAAGGGTTCGAGCCACAACACCGAAGACCACAGTGGATTAACGTATTCATGCTTAAAAGTAGGAGTCACGGCCCTTCAGGACGTGACACCAGCATAACTGTCGTCATGACTGACATATAACGTACATAAACATTTGTAACTGCTTGTTCCAGCAGGCACCGGCTATCATAAATATCACAAATTTCCTTTCATCAATTTTGATGTTGCGTTTACATAACATATTTCTTGTTGACATAAAAGCTTTTAATGGCTGACTCATGTTAGAACGTTGGAGCTCAGTGTATTTCTGCTATGCTGTGAGTTACACGTGTTGTGAAACAGCCAAACCAAACTCAACAGGGTCAAAAAAAAGACATTCTTTGTGACCTTGAAATTGCATTTTGCCAAAACTAAAATTTTTCTTTCTAAAGAATGCCATGTGCTTTGTCCATTCATAGGACACACGGAATGTCCAAGGAACAAATTACTTCCTCTTATTATATACGTACATTATTTCTTTCTTTAACCTAATAACACAAAAGCTGCATCATGTAATATTATAAAAAATATCATAATATCTATAGGGTTTAATATGATGTTGGCCCCATCCACTTTGCAGCTATAACAGTTTCAACTCTCCTGGGAAGGCTTTCCACAAGGGTTAGGAGTGTGTTTATGGGACTTTTCGACCATTCTTTAAGAAGCGCATTTGTGAGGTCAGACACTGATGTAGAACGAGAAGGCCTGTCTCACAGTCTCCGCTCTAATTCATCCCAAAGGTGTTCTATCGGGTTGAGGTCAGGACTGCAGGTCAGTCAAGTTCATCCGCACCAAACTCGCTCATCCATGTCTTTATGGACTTTGCTTTGTGCGCTGCTGCGCAGTCGTGTTGGAACTGGTGTGGAGTTGTTTTTCAGGAGTTAGGCTTGGTCCCTTACTTCCAGTGAAAGGAACTCTTAATGCGTCAGCATTCAGACATTTTAGACAATTTCCTGCTTCTAACTTTGTGAAACGGTTTGGGAATGGCCCATTCTGTTCCAACATGACTGCTAGATAGTGCAAGTTGTCCCTGTGCCTGATGGGTTTCCTCTGGGTACTTAATTTTTCTCCCACAGTCCAAAGACATGCAGATTTGGCTAACTTAAATTCTGGTTACTTTGTGTGTGGCATTTGTTGACATCTTTGTTTGTTATCCATGTGTTTTCATGGGTTTCATCCAGGTGCTCTGGTTTTCTTTGACACATGCTGGTTGTTGCTGGATTGTCAAATGAATGTGTGAAAATGAGAGCCAAAAAGAGTCCTTCAGGAAGCCTGGAGAACGATTCCTCGTGTCTACATTTAAAATACAAGAACGCCTGGCTCTTTGGAAGAAACATATGAAGAAACTTGGATATGAAAGAAGTGCACTGAAGTTAATTTTCATGCTTGGGAAGCAAAATAATGCGACAAAAATATCTTCCACACTGAATTCAGGTTTTATTCGAACTTGAGCTCAAAGTGATCAACAAAGCAGCCTTTTGTACTAAAGTAAGATTGAATACATTTTTATTTTCATTAGTCTTAGTTACCAATTGATGATGATGATGATGATGATGATGATTATTATTATTATTATTATTATTTGCTACTCTTTAGTTAGTGTCCAGTAGTTTCTAACCTTTCAGCGTTTTGTTATCAAAGACAAAAGATCTGAAAATGACCTCATGACAGAGGAATAACTTTCCCCTCCTGAACAATGTGGGGAGACACAGAGAGAGAGAGAGAGAGAGAGAGAGAGAGAGAGAGAGATGTCAGTCCGTATGTGAGCTGTAAGCTGGGCGTGATGTGTTGGCCTCCTGCAGGGGCTGATGGGAGGAAACAGCTGTGGTGGCCAGGGGGAAAACAGAAGCATTCCAGAGCTTCATGCTTCCTGAAGAGCAGCACGCTCCTTCCAAATCAACAACAGTGTTGGAAAGAGAAGCTCCACTGCACAGTTATTTGCAATGTCCTGCCTGGGCTCCTGCTGTGCTCTTTACTCCTCCTCCTATTCTCTTTCTCTCTCTCTTTCTCCACATTGTCCTTCACCATCACCCACCTGTTGTTTGACCAATTCTAAATGTCCAACAATGGAAACATTGCTTAATATGTTATTGTTATATTTGGTACACGTTATGTAATACATGATGATGATGATGATGATGATGCAGCAACTTACAGTAGTTCCCTGGTTTTAGATAACATCATTGTTTGCTCTTCCATCTTATTATATTGTAAAAGGGAAACTATGCCAACGCATGACACTGTAATTATGGGGGGGGGGGGACATTTTTACCTTTGCATGTGAAATGATGTTAAATCTATTCAAATTGATCTAATGTTTCTTAATATATGTTTACCACCAAATAAAAGACATTTTTATTCATTTCAGGCTTTCTTATTCTATTAGCAGATCCGTTTGCTTCATTTTAAAAATAAATACTTGGATTTAGCCAAATATTTGCCGGTAGGTGAAGCTTGAAATTGAACTTGGACTAGAAATAAGTTTAATACCAATATTTGTATTTGCTTTATTGTTATCTTAGACAAATTAGATACACTTCCTGTTGTATGCCTATCTGAAATTAAAGAAATTATACTGTATAGTTTTTCAGAATATACTACATAAGATGCCTTCAAATGAATAACTGTAACTATAGTGTTATTCATTAAAAATGCACAACCCTAGTGCGACACCATTACAGAATCACATACTTACTTCTACTTCTCAAATGAAAATCCTCTTAAAGCTGAAGACAAATGCAAGTGTATTTTTATCAGAAGCGCCGTTCACACCTCCTCCCCAGCCGGCATGTTAATCCGCTCTCGTTCAGGTAGACGAGCCCAGAGGGAGGGAAAGATGCATGTAGAGGTCAGTGAGTTCGTCTGGACCACTGCGGATGCTGCAACTGTCTTTCTACAGACAGCTTATATAACGGCATGTGCTTTCAAACCTCCTCCTGTGACAAGGTCAGTGAGGTGTGTTTGGGATTGTACCAGCTCGCTCTTTCTTTGTCTCTCTCTCTCTCTCTCTCTCTCTCTCTGGCTGCTAGGAAGAAGAAGAAGAAAGGCTAAAACGGCTCACCTGAAGCATGCAAACCGCATTGATTATTTTTCTCCAAAGCTGTCAACAAGTAGCTCTTTGACATACTCTATTGCTTAATTGGACAGGGTCCCACATCTCCCACATGTGAAGAGGAGATAATAATTCTCCACTCTATAGAGCGAGGACAGAGGAGTAAAAGGCTCGAGAATAGAAGTCCTGACAGAGTGACACAAACCCTAGAGCATAAGACTTTCCGTTTGTCAGTATGCCACCAAAAACATGATGAGCACAGCATTACGATCAGCCCCAGTGGAGGCTCTTTCATCCTCTCCAGCTCCACAGCAGCATCAGAGAGAATTAAGCTCTCTAATTGCCTTTGAGACATAGACCAGCGTGGCCCTCATGCCGGACATGGCTGTAAATGTTTCATTTGAGAGGCGTCATGTGCACGGAGACGCAGTTCCCACTGGAGTCTCTCAGAGGGGGAGAAGAAGAAGAAGAAGACGCTCCGCTCAGACACGGCTGGGTAAATCGATCTAAATGGCACCACATCATATTAATTATGGCTGTACGGACACAAATGGTCCTAGTACGCATTCCTCAGCTATCACAACTACAGCAGCACTTTCCCAAATCTGAAGGATTTCTTTTTAGAAAGTCTGCTGTCTTTTGATTGTTGTTTGAAAGTTCCTGAACCAGATTTAATTAGCATTTTTACTGATATGCAAATGGAGATCTGTTTTCTCAAGGACAGGACAGCTCCCTGAAAACTTTATCATATATTTAAGTAAGTCGTTCTTCTGTGCAGGACACCTTCTCATCAAATGGACAGAGTCTAATGCATCCTGGTGCACAACTTCTGGTTGAAGTTCTCAATTTGTGGAGGCCTCTGGTTAGTGCTGAGGATGGCCCATGTGGTCTGCTTTGGGATGATTGTGGTAACTGAGGATCATGAAGATGATCATCTACTCGGCTGATGTGTGCAGTTTTTTTTGTGATGGGCTGTGACGTGACCGGATTTGCAACAGTCTTCATCAACAAAGTGTGCCTTACATCAACTCAAACACATTTCCTGGTATATTTTACTTTTAAGTTTATAGTACAGAGATATACTGTAGCAGGAATTGTTTTATGGTTGTTTTTATGGTTTTATACCTAATGAGCATGGGTCCCCTTTTGAGTCTGGTTCCTCTCAAGGTTTCTTCCTCATGTCGTGTCCAGGGGATGTTTTTTTTCTGCTCACCACAGTTCATAGTTGATGTTTAGTAGATAGGGCCAGTGGAAGCTTAGTGGATGAGGTTTTAGGCTCCCAGGTTTAAATCCCACCTAGCTGCTACTGTTGGTCCCTTGAGCCTTTACCCTCAACTGCTTATATGTGTAATGAGATAAAATGTAAGTCATTGTGGATCTGCACATTTTCGTGGGTTTCAAACCTAATCCAGAAAGCAGAAGCCACACCTGATTCCACTTGTTTAATTACTTGTTTTTGGCTTAGTAGACTACAAGGTGTTGTATCTCCTTGGTTGGAGTGAAAACCTGCACCCACAGTGGCCCTTTCTGAATACAGTCTGAGACACCTGCCATAAATATAATGCAAATATAGTAATCTACTATACCCTGCTCAGACTACTAACTCACCACGAGTCCCAAGTTAGTTCATGATTTCTACAGGTGCTTTGAGAGTTTCTTCGGCTGTCAAGGATGGTTTCAAGTGGATAAAGTAAAGGGCTTTACTTTACCCAAGTTTTTCCCTTGCACCTGTCACCTCAGGCTTGCTCCTTAGGATTTTATTTTGCTGTTAGATGGGCTTGAAATGTAATTGTTTATTAATGATGAGAAATATAATCACTTTATCCCATTATTCAAACGGCTACTTGATTCATCAACAGTGCTGGTTTTATTAAAATTCCATCCCTGGATAAAAAATAACTGGAGAGAGGCACTCTGATTAGCTCGCAGCCATGGGCTGAGAGGCTGTGGGTGGTGGGTTGGAGAGGATAATTAAGCTTTCTTTACTCGCATACTCTAACGGTAGGTCTGCGCTTTGTCCATAAGCCGCCTTTTCCCCCTTGCTGTTTCCCTGCAGTCAGCATGACCCAGGCCTCTGTTGTTGTTGTTTTTCATGCATGACTGACAGAGAGTCATAACTGTCCCACGTTGCTTCCTCCTCCTGCCTTCCCCTGCAGCAGGGCACAAAGCCGGACCCTGTGTTTGAAATCCATATGCCTCGGAGCAGAGATTCGGCTTCGGATACATAGGAAAAGCATAAACAACCTGTTTAACAGCTTACATTCTGGACTCGGCTGGCTGACATGCATGCACTGTAGTCAGTGTCAACAAGCAAACAGTGCTGGGCCACTGTTTACACTGCTCGAGGCGGAACAGATTTACTCTTTACACAGGATTCCACACCACGATTGGCAATGCCAGCCTATAGCAGACCCCTGTGGGTTATTTTCACATGCCTTTAGGGTCAGTATGTAACATAGCCTATACTGCCCATGCTGTTTTAGAAGCTGTTTTTAAACAGATTTTTTTTTTTTCCATTTTAAGCAAATGAGCACTTTATAATCTCAATGCATTCATTCAGTCAATCTCTATAGCTCTTATCCGGCACAAAGTCACTAAGGGGCATTGAGCCTGTCCCAGGGGACTCCCGGACTGGGTGACTGTCCAATGCAAAAGTTTGGAAACACCTTCTAATTCTATGG
>JAOVVB010000011.1:15271891-15287199 GCA_028570985.1 Heterobranchus longifilis | reverse complement strand
CAGAGAGGGATAAATGCTAGACAGAGAGGGATAAACGCTAGTCAGAGAGGGATAAACGCTAGACAGAGAGGGATAAACGCTAGACAGAGGGGGATAAACGCTAGTCAGAGAGGGATAAATGCTAGACAGAGAGGGATAAACGCTAGTCAGAGAGGGATAAACGCTAGACAGAGAGGGATAAATGATTCAGAGAGGGATAAACTATTCAGAGAGGGATGAACGCTAGTTAGAGGAGGATAAATGCTAGTCAGAAGTTGGTAAATGCTAGGCAAAGGTGAGAAATGCTAGTCGTAAGTTGGTTAATACTAGCCAGAGGTAGGGAAAAACGCTAGTGAGATGCACAAATTTCAGAGGTGCATAAACTCCATTTACATGCATTTAGCCTCAACTATAGCCCTGGTAATGATAGTATATACAATATTTTCTGCTTTCGTTTACAGCGCCCCTGACTAACCTGAGAATGGCTGGCTTTGTTAAACACCCTGATATTGTGTTGGCACTCCTGTCCTGGTCACTTTACAGGTTCAGACTTGTTCCATCAACAGGCAATTTATCATAGTCTTTAATTAGCACTACTCTAGCACAGCCATTCTGCCGATCAGTGTGATTATTACCTTGTAAACCATATCCTCATTTAGTGATATAACCCCAAAGGCAGATCGTATACAGCAGTGTATGCAGGAATGCATCTCAGTAAGGCTTATCTTGAAGAACGAGTATAGGAATTCATTAAGAAATGAAGGATTTTGTGTGATTACATATAACAGCACAAGATAATTGACTGTCACAGAGAAAGAGAGTTTATTTTCTATCTGTTACACTCACTTCCCTTTCCTGTTCTCCCTGTGAGAGAGCGCTGACAGCCATCAGCGAGGCACATCTAGTTTACCACTGTGACATTTTTCTCAGCAGCATTTCAAGACATGCTACATGTATTGACTTACACTTAGTTTCGCACTGTCAGTACTGTAGGAGCACAGAGAGAAACACTCGGACAGCTCAGCTGCAATGTGATATTGACCAGTAGGCCTAATACATTTTTTTTTTTTTAAAAAAAAGGTCAACTACTGTACTTTACCAATAGTCATAAACAAAAAGTTGTTCCCTATTATCAGCTGTTCATCAAAGTACAATTTACACTTGATTCATAACCAAGCAATGAATTATATGTCCAGCTTTTTAATATTAACAACCTAAATAATAAATAATAACAAATCTGTGTGTAATTTTACACTATTTACAGACCAGTACTTAAAATTCACTAATGGCTTGACTGGAAGTGAGAGCACGCAGCATGGAAGTCCATCAGCAGAGCTCTTTATTGGAAGGGTGGATGTGGGAATAAAATATATACAGTAGTTTATAGTATATAGTTGAATAGTTTATGCAAACCCTGGTACAAAAGTAAAATTTTTTGCTCTTATTTATTTATTTATTTATTTATTTATTTAAATAGGTCTTAAAGGTATTTGCAAAAAAAATGATCAGGTCATATTTATTATAATGTATATATATTTAATAACGTATTACAGTGGTACCTTAGCATACGAACTCCGCCTTAAGAATTTCCACCTTAAGAACTGAAATTTTGCAAGAAATTTGCCTCGGCATACAAAGCATTTTCAGCATAAGAGCGAATGAACCGAACACCGGCTAAGTTGTGCGTACATCCGGGAGCCGTTCAAAACTTGTTTGCATCAATGGAAAGCCAAATGAAGTGAGTTTATATTTTTTGGTGTTTGTTTTTTTTGCATTTTGTACAAGAAGCAAGTACGGTAGCAAGAGGAAAACGGGGCCATTTTAAGTTAAATTTTTAAACAGTGGCAAGCAGATCATAAATAAAGGTTAAGTGAGGTTTAATGTCTATTTATGTCATATTTTACTCCATTTACATGCCTTTTCTAAATGTTTTGATTGTTTTTATATGCAAAAATATAATTGAAGTGTTGGAAATTGGTTATATTGGTGATATTATTTTCCTGTGGCTGAAACGGATTATATGCATTTACATTATTTCCTATAGGAAAATGTGTTTCGCAATATGAAATACGCCCTAAGAACTCGCCTCTGGAACGGATTAGATATATTGACAAAATAGAGCGGATAGAATTCGGTTTATCAGGAAAGATCCGAACATGTTGGAAAAATCATGCTTACTTTTGTCCTAATTTCAGTTAAAAGCGGGAAAAAAAAAGAAAAAGGCGAAAAAAGGAAGCCAGCAATAAAATAATAATAATTATCTCATGGGTAATTATAAAATCAAGACTATTCAAGGGAATTTTGCCTCTCCTCTCTCAGACACACACAGGGACATGCATGCACATAGACAGAAACAGAGAGAGAGAGAGAGAGAGAGAGAGATAGAAACAAAAAAGCCTTGTGTATGAATGCTGTAAAAGACAGCTTAGTAAGCACATCACAAACCAAAATGGTGTTTTACAGTCAAAAGGAAGAGATTTCCAAAAAAAAAAAAAAAACCACACTGTCTCTCCCTTAAGCCCCCTCAAACACCCCCCCACACACGCACACTCACACACACACACACCCTAGCACACGCAGATGTTTAAGAAATGCAGTGACCCAATTATCAACAGGGGAGGAGGGTGGAAAGAAGGAGATAAGCCTGAGATCTGTAAACATCGCCAGCTTTCTTTAACCTAGCGTGCAAATCAGCTTTCAGACATCCCTTTCTCCTGAGTATACATTTTGACATGTCGTAAAAGTGGAATTACTTTAACACAGATCCTCATGAAAATACTAACATGCCGTTCGGTGTACGCGGGCTGTGGAATATGTGCATGATTAATATGTGTTAATGGCAGGAAGGGTGTCATTCGGCTGCCAGTGGCTTGTCGAAACCACGTGCAGTATGTAAACCGCTGGCAGTTGGCCCTTGAATATATGCAGAGCTTTTAGAAAGTTTGTGCTAGCTGAAGTTGCCAGTGCTGATGCGAGCTGTCACACGTGGAGAGCAGAATTCCGCTCGTCTGACGAGAAGGAGACTTTGTCTTGTTGTTTGACACTTTTGCGTTCTCACTCCCACTAGCTGTTTCCATGCTATCAGACGTGGGCTGCAGGAGACGCTCATGTCCTCACAGGCCACAAACACGTTATATAAGCAAGAGCTGGCTGAACAGATGGCGTTCGGCACACATCTGATCAGACAGATTATCCTCCAATGTTCATATTATTTTATGAACATTGGCAGCGGGGCTGTGAAGGTAGAAGAACTGATTAACCCCGACACAGAAAAACACAAATAAAACAGATAAAGACAGAGATCAGTTCAACGCTATTATTATCATTATGGTGATTATTATACAAGGCAATGTTTGATGGATGGTAAGAAATATGTAATTGTTGACATGGTGAATTTTATTGTAATAAATTAGCTTTTTTTTTGTTTGTTTGTTTTAAAGAAGTCAATGGTAATGTCACACCTGGTTCAAGTACATTCCACATTACAAGCAATTATCCTGTTTCTCTTTGTTTAATAAAAAAATATATATTCATTGGCAGATTGCAGAGGTATAAGAGGAATAAAACACTGCATGGAATGCTTTAATTTAAGCAATATCACACTCAAGGCTGTGCTGTTGTACCGAATATCAGCACGGCTTTGTTTGTTGTTGTTGTTTTTTTTGATAGTACTGAATGCATTGCAGACGTGCTGATATTCGGAACAACAGCACGACCTCAAGTGTGATATTGCTTTTATACAACCGTTCCACTAACACCATTTATTATCAAAAGATTATAATTGGTTTGTTTATTTAACCAGTCATTTTGTTCCGCCAACACATATCCTTCTGCTATTGGCAGAACTAACCAACCGCGACTGACGGAGCTGGCGACCAGCAGTTAGAGACCAACATTTAGTGTAATTAAGAGGAGTGGAAGTATTTAGCAGTACTACAGTGCATCCGGAAAGTATTCACACATTTTTCCACATTTTGTTATGTTACAGCCCTAGTCCAAAATGGATTAAATTCATTATTTCTACAAACAATACGCCATAATGTGAAAGAAGAAAATCACATGTACTTAAGTATTTAGGCACATCCTGTTTCCATTGATCATCCTTGAGATGTTTCTACAACTTGATTGGAGTCCACCTGTGGTAAATTCAGTTGATTGGACATGATTAGGAAAGGCACACACCTGTCTATATAAGGTCCCACAGTTAACAGAGTGCATGTCAGAGCACAAACCAAGCCATGAAGTACAAGGGATTGTCTGTAGACCTCCGAGACAGGATTGTATGGAGGCACAGATCTGTGAAAGGGTGCAGAAAAATTTCTGCAGTATTGAAGTTCCATATGAGCACAGTGGCCTCCACCATCCATAAATGGATGAAGTTTGGAAAAGAAGCTTGAAACCACCAGGACTCTTCCTAGAGTGAGCCACCCGGAAGGTCCTTAGTCAGTGAGGTGACGACCAAGAAGCCAATGAAAGAGCTCTAGCGTTTCTCTGTCGAGAGAGGAGAATCTTCCAGAAGAACAACCATCTCTGCAGCACTCCACAAATCAGGCCTGTATGGTAGAGTGGTCAGATGGAAGCTACTCCTCAGTAAAAGGCACATGACAGCCTGCCTTGAGTTTGCTAAAAGGAACCTGAAGAACTCTCAGACCATGAGATATAATTTTTTTTTTTGTTGAAGCACCTTTGGCACCAATTACTGCTTCAAGTCATTTTGAGTATGTTGCTACAAGAAGATTCTCCTCTCTCCACAGAGAAGCGCTGGAGCTGGGGGAGGGAGGGGGGCAATCATGCTCAAGGGGCGTAAAAGCAGTCCTACCTAGTGTGAAAGCACCCATATAGATAGATAGATAGATAGATGTCACAGAAATACAAATAAAAATACAGAATATTATTACAATCATTAAACACTTAAACAAATTAGCTCTCGGGACAGAAATTCTGCATATTCAGCATCAGTAGAGTTGGAACTGTGGGACAAAGGGCTTAATAATGAGCCTGGTGCTTATAAGCACATTTTCGAATCATATTCCCATAAGCGTTGACGACTGCACTCTGGCCCACAGCCTGTCTGTCTGCCATGTGTGTGAGCTCATATAATAAACTCATGATGTTCTCAGATAAATACCTGTCAAAAGCAGGAATTACACACTGCTAAGCAGGTGCTGCTGGGAAAACTCAGGCTAATGTAAATTCTGGTGAGTGACATCTGATGAGGCATGCTGTGATTGGTTGAGGCAGATTTAACAATTGATTTCTGTGGCTGTCTTACGCCTGACAACGGCCATATGATTAACAACTAACCACCTATATATATGTCTGGTGTGACACATACTTACTTTAAGCTCTAATGATTGTAAGGTGTTTTGCATGACTGAAAACGGTTCTCTGTGTTGTCCTCTGTGACAGGAGAAATGGATAAATATGTAATAACCAGGTCACGAGACATGGCTTTGACACTGTGGACAGATGGGGTTCCTACCACATGCTGCTGTCTTTATCCGAACCTCAATCAGTGCTTGTGCAGCTCATACACCCTCTGGATAGACGTCTGACACTGTTCTCTGACAAACACACAGAACTGTCTCATGATCCGCCAGGCAGAGCTATAAGGGTGTAAAGCTTCTCTGTGTACTTCATCAATAATGACATAAAAATTTCCCTGTGTATGACTATGGAATTCTCTATTCAGGGTTGGCCACATTTAAAAGGGACTGGCTATGTAAAATGACATTTTAGTGATTTTTTTGACATTTATATGCTTCATGAGTATGTGTTTTTTTTTTTTTTGTAATGGTCAGGGTTTAAATATACCAATTGGATTTTTCCCCTTTTGTGACCTCATAAGGAGATACACCTCTCAGCAGTAGCTCATTTACATAAACACTGAAATAGCATATTTGAAAAAGTTTAAGGTTTAAAAAAGTGTATTACCTGAGAAATATTTCAGCTGGAGCATTATTAGATCCACTTTGGGGGATCTCTGGGAATTATGTTAGGAATAGTAAAATATGGGACATTTAAGTATACTGTACACTGGGAAAGTTCTGTGTATTCAAGGTTGGGTTACGCACCTGCTTAGGTTTCATGATTCAGATGATTATTTATTTATTTATTTATTTATTTATTTCAATTTACCATTACGGTTTCTGCCCTATTATAAAATAGCACTCGATCCAGAACCATTGTGCGCTAGACTTGATAACCGTCCCTGGTAAGTGTGAGTTAGCAAAATGGGGGAAATATATTAAATTTTTACAATAAAAAATATATATTTTGGGATTTTTTCTTAAATAAGTTACATTTGCATTTGTTTCTGATCTAGTAAAATTGTTGTTTCCTGAATGGTGCGTATACGAAAACAGTCCTTTTTGGGAATCCATCATCTCACGTTGGCGCCATTGGTGTTGCCATCATCCATCATTGTCACACTTGTAATATAAGTTGTAATTTAACCAAACCTTCGCAGAACCTTTACTAAGAAACATATAGATGTGCATTAGCTATTTTATTTTGCAATAAATGTAATTTTATTTTTTCTTTAAAAAAAAATAAATAAATAATTTAAATAAATAAATAAAAGAAACGGGAAGTTTTGGCAGATGTCATGTCCTCCTCGGAACAGATCTATATTTATCATTAAGTTTTGTTATAGTTAAAAGTTATATAGTTAAGCTTCTTGAAAACGTTCTACTTGGCTTTTTAATGAAAGCTTTCCGTTGTAGGGTTAACCTTCAAGATTAGAGTTTAGCAAACTAGAATGAAGAAAATAAAGCACAATAATAATAATAAGAAGAAGAAGAAGAACCTCTTTCTTCTTTAGATAAAATGTTTAATTAGAAATTAACCAGAAATATAATTTTAGATGACCCTTAATCCAGAGAGGATTTAAACCTATAGAATAATGTTTTGTTCTTTTGCTCCAGAATGGGTCCAGGGTCATTCCTGCTGCTTTTGTTTTACATTAATAAACAGTGAGATAATCCTTAATAAATATTACACATTAATGAGATAATAAGAATTCATTGAGACGTTGAGACATTTCTTTGATTCACTCATTATATGTGCATAAAATCTACCACACACACACACACACACATGCATAATGTGCTGGTAATCACAAGCGCTACCCCCTTTTTGCAATGACAGACAAGCACCAAAATTAATCTTAGGCACACAAACAAAAAAAAAATTTAATCTTTCTTTTCTCTCAGAACATAGCTATCTAAAGGGCACCTGCGTTCATGTTTGTACAAAGTGTAACGGACAGGCCGGAATTTTTAAAGCGGAGATGCTGTCATTTGGAACAGGGCTGTGCCATCCAGACAAAAGCAAACGTTTTGACTGGAGATTACAGCCGCCAGGCCAGGCTGGGAGTCTGTCGTCATGGCAACGTGCAGTATGGTACTGTAATCCCCCACCACACGCACACGCACACACACACACATGCACACTATGGAACGGAGATGAAACAGACATTAGGCTAATTTTCTGCCTTATTCAAATGTAAAGTCAGCAGAAGAGGAGCGCAGCAGCTCAGAGCATGGATAAAAGAATAGTACTCAGTTTAACACACTCCCTGCACATGTTTGAGAGAGAGAGAGAGAGAGCGTGTGTAGACTTTAATGTTCACCGGTGACCAGAAAATGTCCTTAGTTCATTTCAAATTCACTGCTAGGTAAAGGGTGCGCTGATGAATTCAAATCATTTTAAAAGTGTATGAGTTCTATTTTCATCTAAGCGGAGGCTTATTATTAGTGGATGAGGTGGAGTGTTGCATCAGAGGGTGTGACATTACAAATCCACCAGCACAGTGGGATTCTCTAACCCACTTTGGTTCAAAATTGCTGCCAAAAACACCCATCTCAAAACCCTTCGAAGCACAGATGCATGGCCAAAAATATATAATTTAATAAAAAACGCTTCTACCATTTTTTTTTTTACAATCAGAAATCTGAGATATAATGTAAATCATGAAAACTTTCTATTAATGTGCATGTTCTATTGTTTCTATATAATAAAAAATAAATAAATCAGCTTTGATTACACTGTGGCATTGTTTTTGCCATAGTGGAATTGACCTAATGTGATTTTACAACATTTATTTCCTTCCTGAATGTAATATGTTTTTAGCTGAGGTATTGTGTTGATGTCTAGAGAGTGAAACCATCTGTAAAGTCTTTTCCAGCACATTCCAAAAACTTTTAAAAAGGTTAAGGTCAGGACTCTGTGGGGTGAAGAAATGATTCTCCCAGAACAACTTTTTCACAATTTGAGTTCTGATATTTGTCCATGCCATCAGGGAAGGAAAACTCCATTGATGTGATAACCTGACTTCATTTTATTGCCACATAACGTTTCTGAGCCCAGACCTGACCAACTTGAAGCAACCCCAGATGCATCGTTTCATGCTTTTCCCTTCTTACCCTGATGCACCAATTTCTCATCAGACCACATGACCTTTTCCCATTTTGCTCCAACATTCAATCTTTGTGCTCCATTTTCCCCAATTAGTCTCACTAATAATTAGTTTTATTATGGCCACACAGCTGTTTAGTCCTAATCCTGTGTGTTTTCAATGTGTGGACATGCTCATACTTTCCTTATAAAACATAGCTATGATTTCTACTGTTGATTTTGTCTTCATGATGAAATTCCACCAAGTGATCTTTAATCACAGTCATTCATGATCTTTTCAACATTATTTCCATTAATTAGGTGGTCCAGCGCTATCATCCTGGGTGTTAATAATGCATTGTATACAAAACCTGTATACAGTGTCACGGGGGGCCTGGAGCCTATTCCAGGAGTTTTAGTGCATGAGGCATGGTACATCCTAGACTGGGTGCCAATCGATACATACTGTATAGACTGTGGGAGGAAACCGGAGTACCTAGAGGAAACATACCAAGGATAGGAAGAACATGCAAACTGCTTGACCACAGAGGTCGGACTCGAACCCTGGCGGAATTGAACCCGGAACGTGGAGGTGCAAGTCGACAATCCTAGCCATACTAAGCCACCAACTAACTGGATCAGTTAGGGTTAAAAGAATAATTGGTGACTTTTTAGATTTTCATCACTCTTTACCTGGTTCCTCCCTGGTACCGAGATGATGGTTGTTATTGTTGTTATATGTGTTTGTTGTTATTAGTACTGCTGGATTGGTATTTACTGGACAAAGTGTTGAGAACAGCTGGTTCTCCACTTCAGCTAACAGTAGTAATCCTGCTTTTGCAGAGACAATCGCCGCGGATTTCAGCCTCACTTAGCAGGTCTGTTAGGATTACCACAGCTCGTAAACACGGTCTGCTTTATCGCATGCCACCACAGCTGTTATCAGCCTGTGTGTGTAGGATGAGCTGATATCCAATCCACCTACTGTGGGCTTCTGTTTACTGTATCATTCCACACAGTGCGTGAGAGTGTGTTGTAACTAAAGTCCAGAGAGTAAACATACACACAAGCTCACTCAGAAAAAGATACATATACAGTATATATATACCATACAGTACAGTCTTGTTTTAAAAAGTGCATGTAGGTCCATGTACGAGGGGTGTTCAAGTGAAAACGGGACTTATGATGAAATTCCTAGTAGGAGCCAAACTAATAAATTTACATAGGACTTCAAGCACAGTCCATGGAGAAAATAAAATTGGGTTGAATTGAGTTATTGCCACATCCCCTATACAGTCCTGACCTCATGCCAAGCCATTTCCATATTTGGGCCATTAAGGGGGTTCCTGGGAGGCCAGCGTTTCAGATGTGAAGCAGTCAGTCTGATCATGGCTCCGAAATACTGAGAAAACTTTCTACCTTGATGGTGTCCAAGCACTAGTGAAACACTGGGAGAAGTGCATTAGTGTAGCAGGGGATTATATAGAGAAATAAAGTAAGGTTTTAATTCTCATAACTGTGTTCTGTTATTCTGCACAATCAAAAGTCCTGGTTTGACTTGAATTCGAGTCATATTACCAAATTTCAGAATTTATGAACACACCCAAACGTGTGCACACACACACACACACACACACACACACGTCCAAAGCCTGCTGAGTGTAATGTGAGCGAGTGGTAAGGCGGCTGTAATTGAGGTGTAATCTGCTCACCATCTCCAGCAGAACACGGTGAATGGAGTCTCCCATCAGGAAGAAAAATGGAACTTCTCTCATCCCATTACAAATGTGTCCTTTTCAGCACTCTATAATTCTGAGGAAAAGTATTTTTTTTTTCCCCCTTCTGCAGGTGATGGCTGTGCACTTTGGAGCCACTACCAATCTCGGCTAACCGTCAATCACACACACAAAGCACCGGATTTAACAGTAGACATTAAAATGTCACTGCTTTAGAAGCCCCGCAGCATGGCCAAACTCATTTAGGTCACACCAAATCACAGCTCTGTGCACTCTCTCTCTCACACACACACACACACACACGCACACACGCACACATACACCAAATGTGACTGTATGAGAAAATCAGTATCAAAAATATCAGGCTATGTAATAGTGTATGACATTTCCATGCTACAAAATGTCTGACATAAAATTCATTGGCTAGCTTACTGGACATGTAAAAGCTCCAAATATGTTTCCCGGCCCCGTGTTGTTTTGACGCACAGAAACCTGAACCTCATCGTAGGTAATGTCACAAGTATACTATATAATAAAATTATTGATGATTCATTATTTTCTGTTGATAAGCGTTACCATTCACAAACTTTATGTTCCATTAAATACCATGTATCTACTAAAAAAATACATGAATTAAATTATAAAGTCAGCAAGTCCTGGAAAAGTAAAACTTTTAATCTAGATAGTTTGTGTTTCCTCTTGATAGGTTGCGGTGGCGACATGTTGGGCTCAGCGACGTGTCTATTTTGTTCAGCATTGTCAGGGTTTCCACATCTTTGCATGGTCCTTAAAGTGCGTTCACTGTCCGAGCAAACTCATTAATCTGCCTGGTAAAACATGCTTTATAGTCAGCTAGATCGCACATCAGTATAGTGAAGAAAGAGTTGGGATTTGATATAATTAGTGAGTGGGTGCTGATTTTCTTTAATCATAGAGATACTGTAATGTACCTTGAAGCACATTTTAAATAGAGGTACTGTACAGTATATAGCAAAAGTCAATAGTAGGAGTCTGTTTTCTTTTTTTTTGTCTTTTCCTCTTTCCTGAACCTACTTTTCTGACAGACTATTACAAAAATAGAAAATGAATAGCCCAGCCATGAAATCTGCTTGTCCAGGGCATCCAAGCTAGTGATTTGTCTTGTCAGGAGAACCCTGGGAAGACTGGAATGCATATTGTCTGGACATTTATTGTTGTCAGCCATGCTGGATTCTCCAGTATATTATATAGAGTCAAACCTTTTTCCACTATAAAAATGCTCAGAACATTGAGAATGCTCAATACCTCATTTTATTTTCCCCAAGTTCCTCCATATAACTCCACGAAAATCCTGTAGCTGCCTGCATTAGACTTAAAACTCAGATGGTTGCCATTGTACATATGGGGCTCACTATTGTATTTATTCTCATTGTACGACCGTGATGGGACCTCCGGTCATTATTCACACACTACGGCCAATTTGGGAACGCCAATTGGTCTAATCTGCATGTCTTTGGATTGTGGGAGGAAACAGGAGCACCTGGAGGAAACCCACCAAGCATAGGTGAATACAGACCCAGAGGCAGGAATCGAACCCAGACCCTGGAGGTGCAAGGTGACAGTGCTAACCACTAAGCCACCATGCTCCCCATTTATCCATCCTTATCTCTACCACTTGTCCGGTGTAGGTCATGGGGTTCCTGGAGCCTACCATATTTCAGACAACCTCGAGCACAAGGCAGGATGGGGTGCCAACCCATCACAGGGCACAAGCATATACACACACTCACACCCACACCCATTCATACACTGTGGTCAACTTGGAAGCACCAGTCAACCCACACCACATGTTTGGAAATTCAACAAGCACAAAGAGAACATGGAAATTCCATGTACAAAGACCAGAGGCATGATTCAAACCCCAAGGCCTGGAGGTGTGAAGCAAAAGAGCTAACCACAAGGTTCCTGTAGGTTTGGTTTGGTTTGTCCAAATGGGGAAACTTCAAGGGTTCCACATACTGTATAACTATATATAGGAGCACAGTTTATTTGTATAGTTTCATGAAGCTTAGAATTTGTAACTATCTAAAGAATCATCATACCTCAAGATCCTTATTTCACAAGTACAGCTCGGCTTGACAAAACTGTTTTTAAGACATGAGGAAGACGAGCATTAAGACTCGTAATAACAAGCAGGTGGTGGAATAAACTTCTCTTGAGTGCCTTAACAGCTGAAAGCCTATTTCCTTCTAATGTCTTCAGTTTATGCATCAGCACTGTCTCTTGTTTCTTGCAGAGCTTGAGTTGATCTGCAATAACACAAATATATATTTCTATGTAGACAAGAAAGCACTTTGGAAAACATAATAGAATTCTCTGAAAAATAGAAATATTTCTGGAAACACATGACTGACTGAACAAGTACCGTAGGTGGTATACGGGCTGGGCATTGCTACCTCCAGTGGTGCTGGCGGGTCTCCATGGGGTTTGTGTGGCCCAAAATCCAGAGTGCAATAGCTAGAGATATCACCAGCATGGCAAGCTCAGAAGCATGTTCCTGATGATAAGAAGATTACTTTTGTAATGGAAAGACCCTCAGACCATTACATGGACATCCAGGCTCACGTTGTTCCCAAGGGCTGCAGGATTTCTTATCCTCAGCTCTAAGGTTCTGCTCTGGTGCGCTGTTGTGCTTTATCAAGGATCTGCTGCGGACATGTAGACTCTTCTTGTTGAGAAATTGTGCTTTCTCTATGTCTTGATTAGATCTGTCATTATTCTAGTGTTGTTCATCCTTGCTATTTTTATCTTTCGTACCCCCCAACCTATTTGCACCGAGGTCCCTTTTTTGAATTAGCACTTACATTCATCATCTTGAAAAGCCTTTCGAAGAATTTCTTCATAACTGCACCTGAGAAATAAATATTCTTAAGTCTGTTAAAGATTGTTTTTAGTTCAGGATAAGACCAATCGGAAAAGCTATGTGTGGGACAGGGTACAGAGCAGACACTTCTAAAGCTTTAACCTTTAACTGTGCACTGTAGATGAAATGCGCTACATGTATACACACGTAGTCACAAAGGCAACCATCGATAGACACCTCTCCAAATCCTGACTTTAATCCATGGTGGAGGATTCAAGCAAGTGTACTGGCTTTCAACTCTGTCCCAGGGGACACGGAAACAGACAAAACACGCATGTCTTTCCCACGGCAAGGATAAAGGTGAAAGCCAGGATGCTTGCCTGAATAAATATGTGTGTATGTGTGACTATATAGACAATTTGGATTCCGCGACACACCGGAGATTACAACCTCGTCTTATCATGTTTAGAAATCAATGAGTTTTCCTATAGAGTAGAGACGCGCAAACACATGCAAACATGCATCAATATACAGTACATCTCTCTGTGGCTCTGATCCATATAGCATGCAGGGTAACACCCTCCTCCTTATACACCTACACTTAAACTCCCATCGCTTTGAATAGTCTTCTTCCTCAAGCTGTAAATAAGATAACATTTCCCTTAACTACAGAGCTGCAAATCAATGGCAATCGTTTATTACTTGACGAATGCAGTTCAGTGCACACAGACATCATCAAAGCTGTCCCAGTTGATAAATTAATGAGGGAAATAAATAGAGGCTCATCACTCAAGCTGAGGCTCAATTCAAAGAACGCTAAGCAGAGATCTATGGCATGGATGCAGTAGGAAAAAAAAAAGACAAACAAGAAGTCTTGATGTGTAAAGTAGTGCAATTACAAGGCTAATACTGGAATTGCTGGAGATAACAAAGCAGAATGTTCAACATGATTGTACATGAAATACACTCACTCATTGTCTATAGCGCTTTATCCTGTGTACAGGGTTTCTGGAGGCCTGAAGCCTATCCCAGGAGACTTGGGGCTACAAGAAGTGGGGTACACCCTGGACCGAGTGCCAATCCATCGCATTCACACACTACGGACAATTCGGGAACGCCAATTATCCTAATCTGCATGTCTTGGATTGTGGAAGGAAGCTGGAGTACTCGGAGGGAACCCATCAAGAACATGCGAACTAGATAGATGGATAAAGAGGTGAATATGGTGAAGGTAAGGCAGACCACGACATATGGGTGAAAAAAATATTAGCGATATCTTTGAAGAAAATGTGAATTGAAGCTGAAATCACAAAAGGAATGAACATAGCTGACAGCCATTAAGTTTATTAATCACCATTAAGAGCATAAAACAATAAAAGATATATTGTTTTTGGAAGATTTTTTACATCAACCACCAACAAACTGAACAATCCATCATGCAATACTTTGTATTTGAGGTCTTTTGCCAGAGGAGACGTTCCATTTCCATGCTTCAAAAATGATCATATGTCCATGTTGATAAACTTTAACTGATTTATTCGTGACTCATCTAATTAGACAGTTGAGGTAGAGTAAATGCTGACTAAGCAGCGCAATATAAAACACACTACAGTTTGATCTGGCAAAACAATATGAATTACCCGAGCTGTTGAGAGACTGTTCTAGGAATAACTTTCCTAGAAACTTTAATCATACAGACCTGACATAAAAAATAAAAAAAACACACACAGCTGAACTTTGACCAACAGTAAAGCCAGAAGATTGTCTTCTCAAGCTGAGTGAGTGCATGCAGAGATTCATTGCTATCTTATTCTAAACAAAGAGATACTAAAGAAAGCTTCACTACTACAGGTACTGCTAGTTTCCCGATTACCCCTGATCTTCTTGTTCCTGGAGGCAGACACGTTTCTGCAAGTGCTTGCACATGTTCCTCCACAAACAAACACTTCATAGGCTTCAAAGTAGTGTATGTGGAGGGCTTGAGGAGACGATGCACAGTTCAAAAACCTGCAGAGGAAACCTTGGGGAAATGTTCTCTAAACAAGCATGCACAATTGGCCTCTGGGACACACACAAGGACACACACACACACTCACACATACAAACCATGCATTTGCGTTGATCACCAAACAAATAAAATGTTTTCTTAGATACCAAAATCTTATTTTTATTAAAAAATAATTTAATTCTAACAATTTACTCTTAACTTATTGTATACTTTTTTTCCTAAATTAAATAATTTAAGAATAATAATTTGCGCAACAAGGCACCTCCAGCGTCCGGGTTCGATTCCCGGCCAGGCTCGATTCCTGTCTCTGTGTGCATGGAGTTTGCATGTTCTCCCCGTGCTTGGT
>JAOVVB010000011.1:15258715-15271791 GCA_028570985.1 Heterobranchus longifilis | reverse complement strand
AATATTGTTTAACAGGACTGGAGTGTTTAAATGTCTAGAGAAAGAGTAGTGTCAATCAACGTAGGCAGTAGAGTTACGTTTGCTAATCAAATATAAGTATAATTAATTGTTTTATTTAGCATAAACCAATATCAGATCTATCTTTGCACATCACTAAAATACGCAAGTAGTTATGTTGTCTGCACAACAGACTGTCCATTACTACCCGGCAAAATTGGTCCAACGGCAACGTCGTGTCCCTGGCCAAAAACAGATGTGGTTAAAATATGACACAGAACGTTTCCTAAAAATGCATTCAGATACGTTTGTACATGTCTACAGTTGTCTGGGGTTGCATGTTGACTTTTAGCTAAGTGTATTTCAATATATACTTTCTTGTGAATCAGTTGTGAGAGAAGGTCCACTCATGATCCGTTATTAAATCAACTGTAGAATTGAAAAATAATATAAAATATGCAAAAGCAATGGTGCTTGAATTGCCCAATGTGGACAAATAAAGTTTTTTAAATTAGAATTTGAAAAAGTGCCGCCACGCGATATTTCACGTTATTCTAGATTATCTTGAGGGAGTGTTAACGGATTTTCACTCGTCTTTTTTACTGCGACGAGGAGAGGAGGCCTTGAGGAGGGAGAAAGTTGTTTAAAATAAATAAATAAATAAATAACTACTTTTGGGTTAGTACATTTTGTATTGTTTTATTCATTTTGATGAGTTTTACTTGTTTCACACGAAGGAATTGAAATATAGTTTGTGTTTGGCTAAAATTAATTAGTAGGCTAAAAGTTAGTAGTTAACATTAGGCTTGTCCTACAAAGAAACTCTGTTAGCATGAGTTCGCCAGTATAAAGCCCCATGCGGCCTCTACACTTGAGTTGAGCTATTTTATGCCATTGAGCAAACTTCTTGATGGGAAGACCAAAGACCCCAAACTGGTAACATAGGCTGGATTTCGCTTCACTGCCTAAAAAAATAATTACAAATAAGCAGAGCAGTTTCAGGCGGCGGGTTTTCGGGTGATGTAGTGGTTAGCACTGTTGTCTTGCACCTCCAGGGGCCGGGTTCGATTCCCGGCCAGGCTCGATTCCTGTCTCTGTGTGCATGGAGTTTGCATGTTCTCCCCATGCTTGGTGGGTTTCCATTGGGTACCCCGGTTTCCTCCCACAGTCCAAAGACACGTAGATTAGGTTAATTGACGTTCCCAAATCGCCTGTAGTGTGTGAGTGTTTGTATGTGTGCGATGCGATGGATTGACACCCTGTCCAGGGTGTACCCCGCCCTGTGCCCTAAGTCTCCTGGGATAGGCTCCAGGTCCCCGCAACCCTGAATACAGGACAAAGCAGTATAGAAGATGAGTGAGAGTGAGTAAATTTGGGCAACATGGCGTCAAGCTCTTTAGACAATATTATAATTTCAATAAATCAAAAAGAAAAAGTATGAGAGGACAACACATCTACTGTAGGTTGTCTCTCTCCTTGTGCCCCAAGTGATGCTACATAGTGTAAGGATGGATGGATGGATGGATGGATGGATAAATGAAAAAACTAATTTTCTTCTTCCTGTGATCTTCAGGACATTCAAATGATTCTCAAACTTATTGTTCGGTATGTGAATTGTAAAATATTCCAAATATTTTATGAAGGTCAACATGTTCAGAAAATATTTTTGAGTGAATATTGTTGAACTAAAGTGTATATTTGAAATGATCTATTAAGGACGACTCCTGGAAAAGATGTTAAATGTATTTTGGCATTAATCGTGAAATAATATTTTTTTATATAAAAGTTTTTTCAATAAATATATTTCAAGGTAAAGTGAAGTTACAGTCAGGGCCATGCAGAGACCTTCAGAGGGACAGGTGCTCAAAATCAAAGGGGCACATGGATTTTACAACCATACACCGACATAATATACAGCAAAACTTTTTTAATGGCAGCGGTCCGTATTCAGCAGAATGGAATTCCAGTTGTTACACAATTTGCTACTCAAATCTCACTCGTCAACACCGCTTTATCTTGTGTAAAGGGTCGCAGGGTGCCTGCAGCCACTAAGACACCATGCTGCCTACGCTACTCAAATCTATTGTTTTATTATGCATAATTAACAACTCTTGCACCTAATCAATTTGAATTTTGAATTAGAATCAACTGAATTTATTTGCAATGTAAAAAACATACATGTGTTATTATAACCTGTTGTGTGCTTTCTAAGCCATCTGTTCAACCATCTAGTGGCTTCTGCAGCATCAGGGGGGCCCTTTTTTTTTTTTTACTTTTAATCTCTTCTCTTTAATGTATTTATCATTATATTAATGATATAGTTTTATAGTAAAACTATAAACGATACAGATAATGATATACTGCAAGATATACATGAACTATGACACAGTGTTGAACTATGACACAGCTGAACATAGTTTGTGGCAACATTTGGGGCGAGTCTAAGTTTCAAAAGAAGTTTAGGGTTTAGGGTTAGGGTTAGCGTGCCACATAATGGCATATTTAATTCCGCCTCTGGACACCACTAGCTGACCTGCAGAACTAAAACACTTATCAGGTTTGTATTCGGCCAACATATCTATTATAAGTATTATATTCGGCCCTGATCTACTTTTCTCCCATACCATTGAGTGACTTGTAAACGGTAGAGTCTCCAGTGCAAGAACCTAAGAATTGGAGAAATGTCTTAGCTGGCAGCATGCATGACAATATGCATGTAAAATACAGATTGCACATAACAATGCACACATAATCTCCCAAATCCCAATGCAAATCCCACTTACTTGCAGCTAAATTTCCTTAGAGGAATAATAAATAGAATTTTCCTCCACTGAGGGTCTGCATGCGGCATCCTGGCACCTACAAATCTGTTAGCCAGGAGGCATCAAAGAAAGGTCAGAGGTCAGCATGTCATCACTTTATTTAGCCAGGTCACTTTATTTAGAGATACATTATTATTGGATGATAAGCATTGTTCTTGATAAGTAGGCCTTCATTTAAAAAAAAAGTACCTGACAAGAGGGGGCCTGGGGCATCAATGGACAAAGGTTTTAATAAAAGGTGCTGTAAATACATACACAATGTTTGATGTGAAAGATCTTTGGACTGTGCCATGTATTTTTGTAGATGTTATAGCAGTGGGATGCATACTGTATGGCACCTTGAACACATACTATGCTTCCACAAGCTTATCAGCATCGCCAGAAATCATGATAATAAAACAACAATAATATCTATTCAAATCTTCTATATAAGTTTACATTCCTAAATATTATTTTACAGTATTTTGAAGCACAGCTTAAACACAAGGCGGTATTTGCTCTGCGATTACCTCTGTAATCTGTAATTGAGCAAGATATCACATGCCATTTCATTCCCAGGCCCTCTGTTTGCTTGTTTGCTCACGGTCATGGAGGCAGCAGCATGAATGCATTTGAGGGAAAAACTTAGTCATGCCATCTTCTTCATATCTTTTCCTTTTGGCATTGTTAAATAAACTAACCCCAGTGCCAGCTCCTCATTCTGAAACGTTACTCACTCTGCCATTGCCGTTCTTTGTTTATGTGCTCTTTGTTTGACCGGTTGCATAGGCTTTATGGCAACAGCTGTCCAGTGGCCACTTAAGACCAGTCTAAATCCTGCCCAAAACCAGACCACAAACCAGTCCAAAACCTGCCCAAAACCAGACCCAAACTAGACTAAACCCAATCCAAAACCAGCTCGGTACCACTCCCAGCCCTATACATAGCTTTTCAAACCCAATAACATGACAATCCTTTCAAAATGTATTTTAATACTAAAAACTAATGTCATGCAACAGTGTACTGTAGAAAACACACACGTTTCCTAAATAGTTCATTCCCAAGGTCCAGAAATAAATAATAGTTATGAGAATGAGTAAACCAAATTGCCGATGCACAAAATAATACAGTCATGTAATAACACTTCTCAAATATTAATGTATATGAAGTTTAGGGTTCAAGACTAGTTCTTTAGATTTTAGATTCTAATGGTTTCTCACAGTTGAGTTCAAATCCCATTGATGCCATAGCCATCCTTAGCCAGTGACCCAAGAGAGCATAATTAGCTTTCTCCTTTTGGAGGGAGGGATGGCAGGCTCCATCTCCACTGTCAATCAGAGCAGCATTAACCAGTTTGTATGTAGGTATTCAGAAGAGGGTAGTTAGCATGATTTATTACCGAATGAACGCAAGGAAGCCATGCAACAATCCTCCTCTGTCTCTCCCCTTGACTGCCCAAACAGCTGTCTAACTCTGCTGAGACTTTTCAGTGATGAATGGGAGTACACGTTTCTAATTTTACCTTTCCACAAAATCATATTTTTTTTAGGTTTGACATTATTCCATGATGTGATTTCAGCAAACATGGTTCATGTGCTACAGTTACAATTTCAAGCAATGTTATTATGGACCTAAGGCCTGTCCTGAAAACACAGGCACAACCCATGATAAAATTTACTATCGCATGTATTGTAGTTTAATATGGTGCATAATAGCATATACACCATAATATAGCATAGTGCTCTGATACAGTTTTTCAGACATTACAATGGTAGGCACCATAGAACATTATAGAGTACCAGGGTTGGTACTGTAGCCCTACAGAGGGTACTTACGTTGTGTAAAATAAGATAAGATAAGATATCCCTTTATTTTTGTAAAATTGTGCAAATGAAAATAGGGACAGTACAATGTATAAATACAAGAGAAAAAGTAAAGACAAAACAATAATTGCACTTTGAAACAAACAAATTGCACTAGTTTTAACAAATTGCACACGGGTAATATTGCACAGTTTCAAAAAGTCGTTATTGCTAATATTGCACAGTTTAAAATGTTATTCCACAGTTCTGTTGCAATGAATTACACTAGGATAATGTTGCAGTTTCAAGTGGTGTTATTGCTCAGTTGCTATTGCACCCAAATCTAAGATAACGGTATTGTAAGATAGTATTGTAATGTCATATTTAAGATATTGTAATTATTGTAAAACAATTCAGATATTGTTACATTAGTTACAAAGTTACATGCATACAATCATAGCATACAATATAAATGTTACTTTTATGATCTCTATATAACATAGTTTTGACAGTGGAACATGTACTATACCAACACATAAGTAGCAGAGTACTGTAAAAAAATAATAATAATAAAAAAAAACATGGCACTATATACCATGGCACAGGTGCCATCGGACAACCATAGTACCTGTACCCTGGTAAAATTCTAATGGCAAGGCACACTGGGTTGGACAACAGCCTATGACAAGGCTTATTCCTTTCTACATTATTTTATTTCTAGTGCTGAATATCAATTATCCAAATCAGCATGAAGCACATAAAACATAAGCTCTAGCATACAAGATCTAGTAGATTTAGCACATTTCTAAGCTATACGGTATACCCTATGTGGTGAGTATATACAGTACCAGTCTTGTGGCAAGTTTGGGATTTATTTTCTAAATCCACAACTGGATTTTTTAAAACTATGAAATAACACATATGGCATTAGGTAATTAATTAACAACAACAGCAACATGTATTTGCAAAACCATTCAAGCACCATGATGAAACTGGCTCTCATGAAGACCATCACAGGAAAGCAAGACTAAAACGTACCACTACTGCAGAGGAGAAGTTCATTTAGAGTCACCAGCCTCAGAAATCACCAATTAATGTAAGAACAGCACCTCAGATTAGAGTCGTTCAGAAGTATTTATAGAGCATAAGTAGCAGATACATCTACATAAATAAAAATAAGAAAAGATGATGAAATGTGAAGGTGTGTCCAAACTTTTGACTGGTAGTGTACATTATAGCAGATATGTTTATTTTACCTTCATCTTTATGTTTAGAGACCTTACATAAATGAAATGTTTTATGAAATGTACATACTGTGTGACGTTTGTTTGATTTATTGGTTTTCGAGTAAGAGTATTTTTTTACTTGTACGACAAGTAAAGTCTTGGAGTCTTCTGCCAAGGCACCTCGTGACATCAGTTACAGTGTATGCATCGAGTGGCCAAACAACCCAGCTGTTATTTAAATTGCCAGCATCCACAAAACACACGAACTGCTTATGAACTTCGAGATGTTGGCCATTAGACCAAGACAGATATTTAAACCTGGCGTTTGCAGTTTGTGGTAATTTTCTGAGCCCTTCTTCCTGGGGGGTTTCCAATCTGAAAAACCCACATATATCATTTTGACATTAAACAGTGCATCAGCCATTAAAAAGAACATTCAAACCGCAGTATCCGCTTATGGCTCCACCCCTTCTGCTGTGTAAAAGTAGACTGTGACCGCCAAGCACAAGGAGCATCCAGAGTCCCATGTTTTCATCTTCCAGCAGATCAGGTTAATCATCTGGTTATTAAATAGACACCACGGTACTAAATTTCCCAGTGTGAGCACATGTTTGTTCCCTGTTGTCTGGCCTCTATTTACCATTTTCTTGTTTATACACAGTTCCATTGTGCAGTCCATTATGAAGTGATGAAGCCCAGGGGACTTCGAAGGCGGCACACCCACAAACAGCCATTTGCAGATTCATAGCATACTGAAACACTGTGGAAAATGTTTTTTTTTCCAAAGGGATAGATGACACTTACAGTATGTAATGTTTGCCACTAAGTATTATAATATAGGCACTGAAGCTCAGATACTGTATAATATATATGGATATACTGTATATGAAAAGTACAATATATTTTTTTGCAATTTTTAAACAATGCCTTACTAAGCACCACATCTCTTGACAATTTAAATACAAACTAACCCAAAATTCACAAGTAAAATATAATTTTATTTATAGAGCTACCACTCCATATTGATCTTTTTGCACACACGTGTCTACCATGACATCGGTAGTTGCGGAAGCACCATTAATTAACATTAATACCATGTTTTTGTTGTTAATTACATTCAAGGTGTATTTCATAGCCAAGAAAAAAAAGAAAGATTAACTGATGATTACCTGATTGCCTGCTGGATGATTACCTGATGCTTTGTCATACGGATAAAAGCAAGATCTAGAAATTAATAGTTTCTGTGCTGCTAATGTTTTTCATATGCAGCATGTTGTGGTGAAGTTCTCTTGTTCAAGAGAGAAACAAAATGGACGAAGAACGTTGATTTGTTATCATAACGTATTTAATTCCGATGGTGTACAAATATTTGATTCCTTCTGGGGGCGGCATGCTGGTGTAGTGTTTAGCACTGTCGCCTTGCATCTTCAGGGTCCGGGTTCGATTCCCGGCCAGGCTCGATTTCCATCTCTGTGAGTTTGCATGTTCTCCCCATGCATGATGGGTTTCCTCCGGGTACTCCGGTTTCTTCGCACAGTCCAAAGATATGCAGGTTACGCTAAATGGCATTCTCAAATTGCTCGTAGTGTGTGAATGAGCAATGGATTGGCACCCTGTCCAGGGTGTACCTTGCCTCGTGCCCTAAGGTTCCTGGGATAGGCTTCAGGTCCCCGTGACCCTGAATACAGGATAAAGCGATATAGAAGATGAGTGAGTGAGTGAGTGGATTTGGTGGCGTTTGGTCAGTGCTTCTGTTACAAGTGAGACGATTCTATGTAATATGCTGTGCTTTATGATGGACATTTCAAGCTTTTTAATTAATAGCTAACAAACTATTGCAGGATTGAATCCCAAATGGAATGATGTAGGGTGTACAATCTCTTGTTCCACACACAAAGTAGTGCCACTGATGGGAGAGATTTCAGATTCAGCTTGTGTTAAAAGTTACCGTTGTAGCTTATGTTAGCCATGAAACACAACACAGACAGTTCATACGCAATGTGGAACGACTCAGAAGCAACTACTAAGGATACAAAGTGTTGTTTAAGATGACATAATGTTATCAGATGTGTTTTCTTGCCAAAAGTGCTTGGGTGACTGGTTTTGAATGTGGGTTTTGGTGCTGACATCCGGGTAAGTAACGTCCCTTTTGCCATCCAGAAGTGGGTGGAACCAGGGTGTCCCATAGGCCACAGTGACCATACACTGGACATCGTACAGTCAGTCGACATCCTTTTAAGATATCATACTGAAAAATCATAAAGGTTTTATAATGGAGTGATGGTTAAAGGACCACACTTTGACTCATAGCAGCATGGCATCCCAGCTTCGTGGCAGACTCTGAAAGCATGAACTGATTTGATCCCTTGGCCATGTCCTGTAGCAAACCGAAAGACTACATAACATCATGTGAAATATAATAAATTGTCGAGAATCCATGCATAAGGTAGTTTTGAAAGACAGTTTCTTAGATCTAGTTATGCAAAGAACCAGTGGAGGCTTATCCATAGGGGCAGGTCTAGAGGAACTGGACTATATATGATATCCATTCAGCAAATGTTAGCGTCCTCATCCATAGCTAACTGCATTTTGAATTCCATTAAAATACTGAATACGACTCCCGAGTGGCACAATGGCGTTCGCCCTATCATTCAAAGATGGCAAGTTTGAATCCAGATAAAGCCACAGACTATCCATGGCTTGGGATCCATAAGAGCAAAACCCAAAATCCTCGTTCCTGTCAATCACACCAACACTAGTCATTAGTGGGCTTTTGTAAGCTCATGTACGATGATGATTGTAAATAAGAAGCATGTTTTGGTCTTCAGCCTTCCCAGATGGAAGGTGTTGTACGATAGGGAATACCTGACAAGTGGGTGGGAATTGGCTCAGACAAAATTAGAGAAGAAATCAATTTAACCAAGACTTTTAAATAATAGATACAACCAGTATCAGGTACACCATTTTAAACCACTCTCAAATAAGAGTCTCTATGGAGCTGTATGTCTACTTCCCCACTTACCCTTCAGACCTGACTGATTTATCCCGATGCTTTATAATTCCTTGGAGCTTTTGCGATTTTGATTGCTTCTGCTGTCCCACGTGGTTCCCCAAGTCTCGCCATTGCTTCAGTGCATAATCTGACCTTGGTTTCCTGTTACCTTTATTTGAACCTTTTGGCTACCATTTTGAATATTATGACGATCATGTTCGCTTTGTGATCTCACCCTCGCTCCGGATTTATATGCCGATTTGTGGAAAAGTGTTCGATTCAACAGGCTCAGTGGGAATGTCCTGACTCTGGCAGACCATCGTAAAAATGTAGCACACCCATCAGAAAGCCATAAAACACAGCATTATGAAAAGGGAGGAGGCAAATCCTGAGCAACAGCCAGCTGCAAAATTTATATTGGAAAGCTCGCAATATGATTACAATGCTTCACAGATGGATTATACTCTTAAACGTGGCCGTGATTTGCTTCACTACATTTCCTAATCGTCGTGTCGATCAAAGAAAGATTTGATTTAAAAAAAAAAAAATTAATAAAAAATTCAGAGTAATTGGAAAGCAGATTATAATGATTCCTCCTTTAAAAAAAAAAAAGTCTGATGTAAGTCAGATTTAATCCAAAACCTGCTAGTTCTCACAGCTGTTTACGAACAGTCCGTGCTTAAGAAAAGCCGGTCTGTTAGCACAAGGCGAAATGAAACGTGCCAGCACTGAAGCAGATGGAAAATGCAGAGGCAGCTGCTGACGGCTGCAGTCTCTCGGAACAGAGCGAGAACAAAGTTCTGTATATTTCTCAAAGTTAACCAAGTAACAACTCAGTGTTCTATGATTCCTTTTTTTTTTTTTTTTATGATGTCCGTCACTGGTCACTGGACGTCACGCAGAAGACTCAGACGTATGAGTGGTCTCTTTCTGACTCTGACTTCCCTGTTCTGACGCTCTGACACTCGAAAACAGGGAGCAGGAAGGCCACACTGACGTCAGCCTCGACATTCTGAAATGCAACACGGCTACATCTTAATGACTCAGCATTAAAGTAAACACCATTTTATTCACACACACACACACACACACACACACACACACGGAAAACGTGGACAGAGATAAAACAAGACAGAAAGGGAGTAATAAGGAGTCAAACTTTGCGGGGGGAAGAAAAAGAAAAAAAAGGCAAACCTACCCAAGCTTCACTTTTATTAAGTGAATGTTAAACTTGAGTGATGAAACCGAATTAAGGGACGTTGCATCACATAAAATATCTTCAATTCCCTGTGTAAATACATTAACGGCACCGTGAGTGTAGCTGAGAGCGTATTAAGACCGATATGACTAATGACATCAGTAAGAAATAGGTCGATAGGGAATATGGAAAATAAGTATCATAAGTGAAATAAAGCTAAAGTGTGCAATTGAGAGCGTCTCTGTCTCAGTTTTTTTTTATTTGTTCTGCCATGTCAGTAATACAGTGCTGCCTCTCCCACAGCCATCTGGCTCCTGTGAAAAGTACGCCTAAAATTTCTCGGAGGATTTCAAACCTATCCGACTCAGAATTACAGGGTGTCACATTTGATTCATATTCTGGGCTGTTCTGCTTTCTAAAAACGTCTGCGTGAAGTGTGTGGGCTAGCGAGAGACATGAGACAACCGAGGAGAACGAGTAGGCCTACAGCTTCATGGACGAGTCGACGAGCGGCTTCACATAAATATGATGTAATGAACAGAGCAGTAAGTGGGAGCAACACTGTTGGGAATATGCGGAGGGGAATAAACAGGCTAACTGGCTAGTGGGAAATAGTACATTTAAAAGTAGGGATGTGCAAAGCCTGGTAAATATCCAGTTTTCCCAAGAAATTGGACTCTTTAAACTTGGTAATGGGGGTTGATTTTTGTTCATTGGTTGTTCTTAGAGTTTTACGTTGTGAATATGACCCGAGTACATTTGCCAGCATTAGTCATGATTTTGGAGTGGTTTGACAGGGTGAGATTTTGACTTGGAGGATGTGGCTTGGTTTTATTGGATATTGAGCTGTTTTTTTTTTTTTTACCAAAAAGACCTGGCAACCCATCTCAACACCAGGCCAAGACACTTTCACACACATACACAAAATAAACAATTTAATTGGATTTCAGATGAATCGAATGAACGCATGAGGAAAGTTACAACCACTAACCCGCCAACTTGTTGGTTCTTAATAACCCCTAGGGGTCGATGGCATCGTCGACGATGTCAATCACGTTTTTTTCTCTTCGCCAGTGTTTTTGTAAAGGAAACTATATTGTAGCAACACAAAACGGTGTACGGTTTTCTTTCCAAAAAATTTATTGACAAATAAATGTTTCTTATTAAATATTAAAACGCACCTAGCGCTCCATTCACATGCAAGATTTATGTAAACAACTCCATTCAGATGTAAGTAAATGCTAATTGCTGTGAGGTTTGGGGTTGGGGGAGTGATGTGCTGATGCATGTCCGCGTCCAACAGAACAGGAAGGGCTTGAATGAAGAAAAAAAAAAGTTTTTCAATATATTCACATAAAAATATCGGCTCATGTCGGGAGCATTTAGATCAAAGGGGAGATGAAAAGTCCAAAGTGAAAGTGTGCGCCGAAGAGAGCAGCTTTATTTCCATAGTGCGCAAATGAGCGTGTGAGTGCGTGTGCCCTGAAAAGATGGATTGGCACCCAGTCCAGGGTGTACCTTGACTCGTACCCTAGGTCTCCTGGGATAGGCTCCAGGCCTCCCACAATACATGATAAATAGGTATTGACAACGATTGAGTGATTCAGTGAGTAACAGCACTCTGTAATACTAGTAAGTCTCCCTGCAAAAGCAAATCACAGGTTTATATTAATGCACTTCTTCTAACATGTTATCATATTAATTATATGTTAATTATGAAAGGTATTATACAAAAAACATTATGAGGTGGTAACATTAAACACTTCACATCATACCACTCCATTACTGATTATTTGCATATAAAACCATGACCTGTCATGTTTAATGCTTTATTTAATTTATAAATTATTTGTTTAATGATGGAACTGAATTAAAAAAAGGCTTTATATGATCAGTGTGTGTGTGTGTGTGTGTGTGTGTGTGTGTGTGTGTGTGTGCGTGTTTGAGTCTTCATGGTCAGGATAGTGCTGGAGTTCACTGGGTCAGGGAGGCAAAATCTGTGTTCATTTATTCATAGCACAAACATCAGGTTTGGGCAGAAACACACACACACAAACACACACACACACAAACACATACACGCACAAACACACATGCAACCTGGGATTAGAAGAGACACACTAAGAGGCTTTGTGTGGGCGGGGGGACGAGCACAACCTGTAACACACTGCTCTCAAACCCTGCCAGTTTGTTTTGCTGTTGCTTTGCCCGCACCCCGTCCCCCCCACCCCCACCCCCAACACTAAATCCAGATAAAGTCTGAATAAAGTGTCAAAACAAAAATGTGGGAGCTGGATGAGGAAATTGAAAGCAAAGCATACTGGGATCTAATTCCTAGCACACTAAAGGCCCTGTGTTAGCGATCCAAGGACTGCTAAAGCCCTCAAGGCCTTTATTAAAAGCTTCCTCAGCTGGTAACCCCGAATGTTTTACTGTAGCGGGTGAATCATTTATAGAAGTTACTGAGTAATATATGCTATGATAAATAGCGAAACAGTGAGCTAGGAGTATCGTATTGGTTGTATTCCGTATTATTTGTAAATCGATTTAGATTAAAAAAATCAATGTTCGAAGTACAGCAAATTTTATTCAAGCTACTCACCAGACTGATTCAGTAGGGTCAAGATATACTTGATACGCACTTCCGGCTGTATTCAGTTGAGTTACATGCCTGTAAGATGGATGTAATGTTAAAAACACATTTTCTCTATTATACATAATACTGACAGAGAACATTATCTCAGGGAGCCCGGTGGCTTAGTGGTTAGCTCTTTCACCTTGTACCTCCAGGGTCTGGGTTCGATTCCCGCCTTGAGTCTGTGTGAGTTTTTATGTTCTCCCCGTGCTTGGTGGGTTTCCTCCCACAGTCCAAAGACATGCAAATTGGTGTTTCTAAATTCCCCATAGAAAATACATAAAACTGTCCTCAGTCCCCCTCATCTCCTCATATTACGTTAAATTAAATGATGTAGATTAAAGGAAATCTATGGGAACTAAAGGAAAGAAATGGGAACTAATGTGTTACTGTGACAGACGGCAAAGTGCCTAAAGATGCAATTT
>JAOVVB010000011.1:15208913-15220863 GCA_028570985.1 Heterobranchus longifilis | reverse complement strand
GGCACCTGGATGTTAGCAACAGATCTTTTGGGCTCTCTGGGTTGCGGGATGGGGCCTATGTGGATCAGACTTGTTTGTCTGGGACAGTCCCTGGGTGCTCGGCCGTACGGAGATCCGTGGAATTTGAAGACCAGATCAACAACCTTGAAATCTTTGCCAACAAGCTGTGATGCACTGGGTGTCCTGATACCTTTCAATTCTAGCCAGCATTGACTTTTTCTACATTGGTTTTTCCTTTAGGATCGGACCAGAACTTTTTGTGCCCATGATATTGTCACCAGTTTACCGGTAAATAAATGATACTCGATTTTGTCCAATTCTCCTGGCAGTGGTTGTGGCTGACTGGTGTTTCTAAACTGTTCTGTACATAGTGTGTGAGTGGGTGTGCACTTGTAGGCTAACTTCTGCTTACAGCAGTGCTCCTTGGCCTGAAGTCATACCTCACTGCAGCCATCATTCAGCAACGAATGCATGAATGAATGAACACAGGCTGTCCCACAAGCTTCGATATCTAAATGGATGAAAGTGAAAACATCCTACTCGCACGTTTTTATGTCCCATGGGATCCCAGTTCTAGTGCTCCAGTATCTCCAGTCTCAACCACATGCCCTGTTAACCTTCCTAGCATGCTTTTATTTATTTATTTTTTTAAAGGGACGTCTTGTGTATATAGTATTTGTACTAAACATTATTTGTTCATTCTGAATGATATTCATATTCAAATCCAGTCTGAAGACATGGCGAAAGAAAAGGAGAAAGCCCAGTATACAGTTTACATGCTATAAGGAGGGCAGCTGTCATGTTTAACATGGTGTGAATAATCTGGCCTGGGATGACAGGGTTGGTCACACGGAGTTAATGCACACACACACACACATCCCTGTGGGCTGTGACAGCTTGGGTAGCGCTCGAGACGAGTGTGCAGACGGCTTGGTTCCCAACACCCAAGGCTACCCTGTGCTCCACTATAACATATCACAAAGCATCAGTGCAATGAAATAAAACATATATTATACACTATATATACTGTGAGAAGATTGCACAAAGGTTACACACTGATTCATTAGGACAATAGCCCAAAGGCTTTAAGTATGTACTCATGTTGAGTCTCTCAGCAAGCTTTAGTGCCATTTGTGCTCTTATTACAGAAATCCACCCTGAACTACTTCCACATCAGTCCTCATAACTAACATGACCTTCGCTGGCATTCCAAGATTTATTTATTTATTTATGTTTAAAGGGGACCTATTATGCAATTAAATTACTAGGGTCTCTAGTGTGCATGAACAAACAAAAAAACATGAACATTCCCTACTTTTGGTCCCTTTTCATTTTTATTTATTTATTTTCTTTTTTGTATTGGCCAGGCCTTTAAAAAAAACCGGCAAATAGGTTTTCACCCTATTGTGACCTCATATAAGAAGAGCCCCTCCCCCAAGCTTGTTGCTCAGTTCTGCTGTTTTCATTTACATGAGCCTTTTTTCTAATTAGCCTCACTATTTGTTAATATTATGGAGGAGTGGTGGCTCAACTGGTTAAGGCTGTAAATGTCAGATTGGAAGGTCAGGGATTCGAGCCCCAGCACTGCCAAGTTGCCACTTTGTTGAGCCCTTGAGCAAGGCCCTTAACCCTATCTGCTCCAGGGGCACTGTATCCTGGCAGGCCATGAGATCTGACCCCAGCTTCCTGACTGGGATATGCGAAAATTACAATTTCTCTTTGGGAGTAATAACCTTATAATGATTATGATGATTATTATGGTTGTTGTTATTTATGGACGCACAGCTGTTTAGTTCCAATAATTTGACCCTTCAGGAAAGACTTTTTTGGCCAGTCAGTGTATTTCACCTTTCTATGCATATACAGCACATGAGCAACACTTCCAAACAAATTTAATTTCCTATTTCCAATGCCGTTTCAATAATTCCGATCTGGTTATTATTTCCACTTCCGTTTCATTCATGAACACCTTCGTTTTCTTTAATGCATCACCAGCACTTGCATTAGATAATGTATACTTGTGCAAGAGTGAAAGTGGCATTCTCCTTCCTCAAGCCAACGCACTGTTGAATCCATGCACTGTTTTCATCTGCAGGGAAAAGACCTCGTCTCGTGTATGCTTATTTGATGTATGTTAGACATTTGCCTAAAAAAAATAGGCATGTTTTATTCATTATACTGTCTTCATCACTATATAGCATTTCTTCTAAGACTTCCTCTGATTTAAACCTAGGATTCTCTAAGACCAATGCTGACCCAGACCCCACACCCCACAGCTGTCTCCAAAGGAACATATGAGCACTCCGGAGTCTAGAATAAGCCTATAATGAAGCCAGATTTCTTTACACAGAATAAAAGCAGAGGTTAAAGCAGCTATCATGTTTGTTTTTTTTTTGTCAATGCTAAGCTGAGCTACTTATATTACAGCCATGGCCAAAAAGTTTTGAGAATGGCACATATATTAATTTTCACAAAGTCTCCTGCTTCAGTGTTTTTAAATGTTTCAGATGTTACTCTGGTATACTGAAGTATAATCACAACCATTCCATAAATGTCAAAGGCTTTCATTGACAATTACATTATGTTCAGAGTCAATTATCTGCAGTGTCGACGCTTCTTTTTCAAGACCTCTGCAATTCGCCCTGGCGTGCTGTCAAACAACTTCTGGGCTGCATCCTGACTAATGGAAGCCCATTCTTGCATAATCAATGCTTGGAGTTTGTCGGAATTTGTGGGTTTTTGTTTGTCCACCTGCCTCTTGAGGATTGACCACAAGTTCTCAATGGGATTAAGGTCTGGAGAGTTTCCTGGACATGGAGCCTAAAATTTCCATGTTTTGTTCCCCAAGCCACTTAGTTATCACCTTTCCCTTATGGCAAGGGGCTCCATCAAACTGGAAAAGGCCTTGTTAGTCACCAAACTGTTCTTGCATGGTTGGGAAAAGTTGGTCTCGGAGGATGTTTTTGTACCATTCTTTATTCATGTTTGTATTCTTAGGTACAATTGTGACTGAACTCACTCCCTTGGCTGAGAAGCAACTCTACACATGAACGGTCTCAGGATGCTTTACTGTTGGTATGATACAGGACTGATGGTAGCGCTCACCTTCATACATCTCAAGAAGGGCAGCAAAAAAGCCACTCCTCTCCAGGGACAGACTGATATTCTGCAAAATGTACAGGGACTGGACTGCTAAGGACTGCGGTAAAGTCATTTCTCTGATGAATCCCCTTTCCAATTGTTTGGGGAACCCGGAAAAAAAGCTTGGGGGGGAAAAAAGTGAGCGCTACTAGTGTCATTCTCAAAACTTTGGTCCATGGCTGTACTACAATTTGATGTAAATGAAAATCCTAACATTAGCGCTCTCTCATTGCATTTGGGCCTAATCATCCTGGAGCAGACCGGTCTCATTAGGATAGAAATGTTTCAGAATAAAAGTGATCATTAGTCACTTGTCTGTATATTTAATTGTCAGATAGTCGAAAGCTCAGACCCTCAGCCCATGGACCACAGAGTTTCTGGTATTTTTGCACAGGTTTCTGGCCACAGCCTTTAGGATCTTGAAGGTTGGGATCTCAGTGAGGTTCTTGTTTTCATCAGGAAAACAAACACAAAGGTACAATCAGCATTTTGTATCTATGCACTAAAAAAAATTGGATATCCTCTCAAAATGATTAAAGACAACAGATTAAAGACAACAGACAACAGCTAAAGCAGTTAGTTTAAACAAGATCATTTTCTATAGTGAGGCATCTGCCTTTTCATTCAAATTACCTCTTTTTGTTAAAGTAGATGGTTCTTGGCTGCATTCTTTTTTTTCTCAACAAAATGTACTAGGTACTCTTGAAGCTGCAAGAGATTGGACTTGAGAGACAAGAGGTAAGAACTCTTCCTGTGGGAATACTGAAGTAGAGAAAGTGCCAGGTTTGATACTAGAACGTGACAAATTAGACGTAGCCCGGCTCGCACCCGAAAAAGGTGTGATGAAGAATGCATGCCTTAGTAGAAGAACCTGTTCCTCATCAGCACCCTTCATCACTATGCTGGATTTAACAAATGAAGGCTTGAGATGGAAAGAAGGAAGGAAGGAAAAGGGTAATACAAGATTAGTTTGTTATTCGCCGAAAACGTAATTTATTTCTTGAGTAATTTAAATCCGTTAAGAAGATTAGGAAGCTGGCTTTACCAGGCCTTCAATGAGAATGAACGAAAGATGGCTTCCAAAAGGAGCAAATTCTGTACGACCCCTTCCTTTAGTGTTAGGGTTTAGTGTACTGCATGTTAAAAAGGATGCAAAACATACTGCGCTCAAACATGTACATTTTCTCCAAAAACAAGCACACTTTCTCTAGTTTTCTTCGAACTATGTCTGATGTCAGCGGGAGAAGTCTAGTCAAGCTCTGAAGTCTCTACATTACCTAATACCAAAATCCCTTTATTTATCAAAGCTGTTCTCTGATCTTGCACCTAATTTAATGAATGCGTCACTGTTTGGACTGCTGAGTAAGATTGATCATGCTGATAAGCTTAAGACCCATCAGAGCCAAGCCCAATTTTTCATCCTTATGAAAAGCATGACAGGACATCCGTACGCGCAAAAGGCTCCTTGATTGGAAACAGCTTGCGCATCCTGGTCCCAAATGCATGCTAATGTATTCTTCTGGTTATATTGATAATATGCTTAATGAAATTAATTGCAATCAGAGCTTGGCAAGGACGCAGGCGATTAAGGTCACCTATTGGAGCAAGCTCGACAAAACTGTTCTTATGCAAATGAGGCGCAAACTAAAATAAACTAGTTCATTTGGCCTCTTGACATTCCCAACTGGCTGAGCTTGGTAGAGAAGAGGAGGGTCGTGTAAGTGTATGCAAATCAGATGCAAATAACAGACGCAGACTGTTTTTGTAATGTCTGAAATACGGATGCACCAATCCCGTTTTATCTTTCATGTCGAAGGTCAGAGAATCACCTGATACCCAAAACTGACATCCTTTCACTGTCCAAATGGACTCTCTACAAGTTTCTGTTGCTGTCTTCTGCAAAAGCATTTGGTGTCTCATGTCAAATTGGAAAACCTTGTGGTCATGGCACCAGTGGATAAGAATGCACTGGGCTGCTAAAGTACTGATTGAAAAGTTGTGAGTTCAAATCCCAGTTCCACCAAGCTGCCACTGTTGGACCATCAAGCGAGACCCCTAGCCTGCATCTGCTCAGTTGGATCCTGTTATACTGTGCAGAGAATAAACCAAGCTTAGAATCTCGGAACCGGGAACAACATGTTCTTTCTAAATACCTATTGAAATAAATCACAATTTGTGACCTTACCAAAAAAAATAAAAAAAATTCAGAATTACAGAATTATAAAAAACACCCTCTGGCCAAAATTGTATAAATGCATGTGAACGTCCTGTTCCGAAACCATGGGTATTATAATTTATTGATTCATCACATCTTCTATAACTCTTATTCTGTCCCTGGCCACAGTGCTAACCTCTACGCCACCGTTCCTCTGGTAATATAAGTGATCATTTATAAAAGCCTCTAAATTACTGAAAAAATGTTGGAATGTAGCTGTGTGGATTTGTCTATGCAGTAGCAAGCACACAAGAGTTTGGGCAAGGACCTGGTGTTCAAAGGTGGCGTTCCCTTTCATCAAAAAAGTTTTTAGATCAGGTCACATAACTTTGTTTACACCAACCTTCATAGAACCATGTCTTGTGCACAGGGGGTAGGGTCATGCTGGAACGTGCTGGCATCAAGTCCTTAGGTCGGGTGAAGAAAAAAATTGCAGACACACAGAGACATTCTAGGACAACTGTCTACTCAGTTCAACTCATGGGTCTGATTTGCAAATGCAACGTGTGGATACTTGCACTTGGGTGTAACCTCTGCTTGCTAAAGGACTGATGCATGCATCACACGCTTTAACATGCGGTTAGACAAACAACACCATGACACAACTGACATTAGCTTATTGTTGCTTATTTCTGATTGCTAACCAATTGATTTGATTCAGTTCAGGGAGAAAAACATTTCTGAGATCACACCATACATGAGTCATAGATGGCAACCAGTTTGTCCTGTTATATAATTGAACCTTCAATCTCATAGCACACAGATAGAACAAGGACAGATTTATGGTCATACTATCTGATATCACCCAAATGAGGATGGGTTTCCCTGTTGAGCCTGGTTCCTCTCGAGCTTTCTCAGGGCATTTTTTTCCTTGCCACCATCACCCCTGGCTTGCTCAACAGGGACAAACTCATTTACTCACTCCCCCATCGTCTATACCAGTTAATTCTGTATGCAGGGTTGCGGGGGGCCTGGAGCCTTAGTTGGAATCTCAGGAGACTTCGAGTGTGAGTCGGGGGTACACCCCGGACAGGGTGCCAATCCAATGCAGGGCACACAAACTCACACACTATGGGCAATTTGAGAACGCCAATTAGCCTAATATTCATGTCTGTCTTTAGACTGTGGAAGGAAACCGGAGTACCCGGAGCAAATCCACCAAGCATGAGGAGAACATGCAAACTTCATGCACACTGAGGCGGGAATCAAACCTGGCCTGGAATCGAGCCCAGACCCTGTATCATTTATGTTCAATAAATTTTTTGACCATGGATTTATGTTGGATTAAACAGATTAAGTTATAACCAAGTACAAATACAGATATTCTACAGGATGCAACACTATATGTCTAAAGTCAGGGTCATTTGGGTTTAAATTCGGTCACTGATTCGCATATATTTTGGGAAATGGAACCATGTAAACGGTTAAAGAACCAACCAAACATCTACCCTTTTCAGTATTTCCAGCATTTCTGTATTATTTGACAATAAAAATCATCTGAAATAATGAGTATTTGTTTATTTATTTATTTCACAACAGCCTGCAGGAAAAAAAAAAACACACTCATAGTTGCTTTTCATAAGGACATATATACAGTATATACACGACCAAACTGGTGATGAAGCTTCATGCCC
This sequence comes from Heterobranchus longifilis, assembly GCA_028570985.1. NCBI lineage: Eukaryota > Metazoa > Chordata > Actinopteri > Siluriformes > Clariidae > Heterobranchus > Heterobranchus longifilis. The sequence goes on along the minus strand of JAOVVB010000011.1, from coordinate 15,213,873 downwards.
GAAAGGCGAAGATCAGCGGTGTGCCAATTTACACTGTCCTCTGAGCAGCTGCTAGTGAAGCAGGGGGCAGACGTTAGCTCATCTATACAGGAACAGGTCACCTGGAGAGAGCGAGAGTGTGTGTGTGATAGAGCGAAAGCACTCGACCGGAGGGGAAGTGTGAGACGAAGCTCAGTCAGATCACAGGGTTTAAGCAGTGGACCAGAAGGACACTCGACTCCCTGCTTGAAAAGTCATACCAGTAACTCCGTCCAGGGAATTAGCACATTTCCACAGTCAAGAATTTAATAAGAGCTAAATGGCAAATTCATTTGTTTGCCATTAGCATGAGCTGCGTGAGGAATGCAAATCCATTAGAGCCGCACCGCCATATTGATCAGCGAGATCTTTGGGAGGACTTTGGGCAGCACTCAGAATGGATATGTTCCATCAGATGAATGGAGATCTATACAACAAAGTTGGCTTGTGACATTATGGTATTCTTTTCTTCTTATTATTATTATTATTATATATTTTTTTGTTATTTAGATTCACTATCTGTAGGCTCTAACAAGATGGACGCAGAAAACTGGCTTATGTGAAGCATTTTATTTAACCAGTCTACATTCAAATCTGATTAATTTTTTTTTTTCCAGAAACAACTCAATACATCAAATCTGATTCACGGATGATTCATCAGTCAAACAGACAGCAGCGCGTCTCTGTGCTTTTCATCAGTCCGACGAACAAAACAAAGCAGTAAAAAGAAGCTAAAACACTCAGTAGTAACAATTCACTTAACGTCAGCATTCATAAGGCTACATAAGACCATCATGACAGTTGATGTAACACTGAACAAATGTTTACACAGGCTTCGCTCAATCGCTCCTTTCATATTTGATTTGAAAAGTGACAGATTTTTGACATCGCGGCCGTTTATAACAGCAACACTGATACTCATTAAACTGTTAGAACAGATGTATGAACAAGTTTCTCAAGCATGTTACGTGAGTTTTATATTTCTGTTTATAAGACTTTTTATTAACGCGAAGTAGATTTTCTCTAGTTTTATTTCATAGGAAAAACATCATACCAGCCTTAAAAATGTCATAACCTAATTAAACCTCTGTCACTTGACTATGACATAACACCTGAATGACAACAAAACTGATAACAGCCTTTTTTTTTTTTCCTGATCATATGTTATAAGGCATAATTATAAAAATGCATTATACTTAATAATGATAATAAATTCAATAGCTATAATCATTAAAAATTGCTATAAGTGATTTTACAGAAAATGCCTAAGCTGTAACTCATTTGTTTTAGAGAAAAACTCAAGATGGATCTTATGACGGCATACATAGGCCCCTTATTTCATATGTATTAGTGTTATAATGTCTTATAAGCACTAGTTCTAATACATTTGTGTTATTATAATGCATCCACATCCAGGATTATAATATCATTATATATAATTATATATAAAAGTGCATTACACTTAGCAATATCTATTACGCATTATGAATAGTTAACGTAGCCTTCACAATGCGTTACGATGCAAACACCAGAGAAACCAAGTACTTTTGTATATAGACCTGTTTATATACAAAATAAAAAATCCAGTATGTCCACGACTAAACATAAAGTAAACTGGTGCATTATAACATGTCATAAACAATACATAACTGCATTGTGGTAACAAGTTAGAAATGCACGAAGAACATTCTGATAAACTGTAACACACTCTTAGTATGGAAAAAAACGAATTATTATAACAATGTTTATAAGGCAATATGGACGCATTATAACATGCTATGAATGTTTTTACATTATGCATATTGGCTTCATAGAAAGTGTTTATGCAGTTTAGGACCTGATGGAATAAGCAATTATATCTATCTATTAAGGATTCATGTTTTTGTTTTGTTTTTTGATCAAGAAAATATTTATTATATTTATTCGAGCTAACGACTGATAACGGCAAACCGATCTTATTAACAGCATGTTTGCCGATTTATTAATTTATCAACTCCAAATAATTAATTGTTGGTTATTGATGTGTTTCTTACCTATAATAAATTGAAGACTTTTTTTCCCAATTAAATAATTGCACAGACCCATACTGCGATTCAGTTTATTTATTTATTTTTATGCAACTAATTATGTAGATGATCATGAACGGCTTATGGTATTATGACCTAGGGTTAAATATTCAGCACATGCATGTTATAATACCTTTATAAGGCATTATAATGTTTGTTTTTTAATACATACACATTTCCATTAAAGAAAGTGCTAATACACACGGTCACCTGCTGGAACGAGCTCTTACAAGCATTTATATAGATTCAGACTCAAGTCGTGATAAAGGGCTTATGTCACCTTATGAATATTGAAGTTAAATGCTAATGATACCTTTTTTTTATTCTTCCACGTCTCCTGCAGGCATTGCACTTATTATGGACTATAAAAAGCTGACAGTCATGTCAAAATAAAAACGGGACGGCTTTTTAGGAAGGACTCTCATAACCTAACAGTGAATTAATCTGGCTCAACACAGGCACTGCCATAAATAATGACGCCTGAATTCCCAACACGAACAGAAACGTCTTTAATGGATGGTAAATAGACTCGCACATGCATTCTCCCTGAAGACCTGCATCATTCGGGCACACAGACACGATTTTAGGCTTAACATGCACGCTTTGATGTCAGGTCGAAGGAAACACACCACAATGACATCGATACCTGCCTTGACACTGATCACCGTAGTACAGCGTCCCAGTTAAGGCAAGGATTTGCGTACACTAGACTAGAACAGGAAGTCACCAAACTGGCTGCAATTTGACTCGCCGCAGTCCTTTTGCTCCACATTACCCTCCGTGCTTACATATAAAGCGCTCAACCGCTGCTCGGTGTGAGCGAGAAGGCTTTCCGGCACCCTCTCACTCTCACTGCCGCAGCCTAAACATACCGAACGGAGCTCGGCTCTGATTGGCCACGTCTCGCAGCGTAGCTGATCCCCCGGCAAATCAGCTCCGACCAAAATACGGCGAGTGAGTTTTATGAATGGGGGGAATAGAGTACGGCAGGCGTGTACGCGTGCACTCGGGTTTTACAGCACGCATGAATTCCGACACGGTCCTGGTGCATAACAGTCACGGAGCAAAAGATTGTGATTTTTTTTTTTTTTTTTTTTAAAAGAAAGGGGGAAAAAACCAGGACTGCATTAAAAAAGAAAAAAAAATCATAAATTAAAATAAGCAGAAATATAAAAGACTGACAAACAAAAATTCCAATGTAGGATAAGTGAAATAACTTCAAACACGGTGTAATCACCGAATCTGACGTGCTTGCATTTATAATGACAATTCTCTCAAATTCGATTAAGCAACATGATCTACATCAACTTTCCATGAAGCGAAAAGTGGGGAACTGGGTTAAGTGCGTCTCGCACGCCTTTCGGTGTAGACACAGTGCCACCTACGTGCAGACAGACGCAATGGTCCAGACGCTAAAAGAATTACATCACAGCTTCCCCGTCCATTCACCGCTGCGCCCGACCAGACAAAGAGCCGAGGAACATCATTCAGCTACGAGGCGAGATAAGGGAAGGCTGCACCCTACGCCAGTCATCCGGCTCCGTTCTAATTACGCCGTCTGCTCCCGTGCCCCGATTCACAATGAGACGCCTGGCGCTCGGCGGCCTGCGCCCGAGACGCCGCCCGATGACACGGTGACACGCTCCAGCTGTCAGGAGACGTGGACATGAGAAAAAAAAATGAATATGGAACATGCACGGGATTAAGGACGCGTTGCTTAAAACAGAGCTCAGGTTCACATGGAAACGCAGAGAGAAAAAAACAATGTCGTGAAAAAAAAATACTTAATTTCTGAATTTTTTTTTTTTTTTAATGAGGCGATGGAAGCTTTTGGATGATATGTTTTCAGAATTCTCATTTCACATCTCGGTTTAAGGACATTCAATTACAATTTTCACTCAAGCTCCTTTCATTTGGAGTGGCTGCCATCTAGTGGCAGGGGGGAAATGGGCAGATTGGGAAATTCCACCATATCATAGAAATTAATAAATGTTAAATAACACCTCGGAAAGACTTGTGCCTTCTTGTGGAAAAGAAAAATAAATAAATAAATAAATAAATAAAATTCACAATCTGATAACAGAATTAAACAAATGCCTGGAAAATATTAAACAAATATTATATAGATATTTGTACTTTTATACCAGTCATAATTTATTAAATCATAAGGATCTAAGACTTCTGCAACTTAACCAGGAAAGGAAGTCATAATTAGTCATAATTCCAAAAGGCCGTCATAATTGAGCTAAACATCACGATTAACAGATTATCATTTTAAAGATGCATTCGCACTTATGATACACCATTAATCTTCCAACTGAGACGATCACAAAATGAAGAACTCTCAATTATGACTAATTATGAGATAGTACATCAATTATGAACTGCTTGTAGTAATTCAATAATAATCAGGTAGCTGAAAGGTGTTATTCTCATAGAATTGTGACTTCATATGTAATAATTATGATTTTGTATTTCAGAATGATGACTCGACATAGCAAGGTTATGACTTCGTATCTTATAATAAATTATGTTTAATAAAATATGCTTTCGCATATTAATATAATTTAATACAATTGTACTAAAATACAAGGGCTGTTCAAGTCAAACCGGGACTTCTGATCGTGCAGAATAACTGAACACAGTTATGAGAGTAATAACGTTCTTTATTTCTCTATATACAATAATCTCCTGCTACAATAATGCACTTCTCCCAGTGTTTCACTAGTGCTTGTACATCAAGGTAAAGCGTTCTTTCAGTGCTCTAGAGCCACGATCGGACTGCCTGCTTCACTGCTTTTTTTTCCAATTTTCTCCCCAATATTAGTCGTAGCCAATTCCTCCCGGTCACTAGGGGGCTCCCACATTAAGGCTAC
>JAOVVB010000011.1:15178419-15191696 GCA_028570985.1 Heterobranchus longifilis | reverse complement strand
GATTATGAACACATCTGACAACTCTTGTAGTATATGTAAATGTAGTATATCATTTTTCCATATAATAAAGATCAGTCTTTCTTGTTATTACATCAGAATATTTATGCATTAACAAAACACTGTTTCACACATCAGTGATTGGTTGTTATGAACAATGCAGATCAGTGATTGGTAGATGGAAACAGTGCTCTTCAGTGATTGGTCCCTAGTCACTAACTGCTTAAAATTCCTGAAAGACACCTACCTAGGTGCTGATTTGATTCAAATTGATTGATTGATTCTATATCACTAATTTATGAATATCCAAATTCGATATTACACCACGATTTTGAAATAAGTAATTAAATGTAGCACGTTCCTTATAACATTAGTTTTCTCATTTAAAAATCAAGCGTGGCGTTTGAACACTACAAACTAACTTCAAATACAAGAGTTTAACTGAGCAGCACATATCTCTTGTCTTCCATCATAATTATTATTGCTAAACAAACTTAGCAAATAATTCACTCCTACAACATGTGATGCAAATGTGTAAATAGTCCAGAGTGTACCACCTGAAGGAATATAAAGAAACTGCAATGTTTTACCGCCTCAAACGCGGCGTCTTGACAGCGAGCGCGCTGGTTCAGTGGCTATGAGCTCGCGGGAGTGTTGTACCATAGGAGTAAATTATTTGCTAAGTTTGTTTAGAAATAATAATTATGTGTCTTGTAATGCAGGCATGCATGGCTTTCATCGCACGCAATTTCTCGACTAATTAACACACCTCATGGTGATTTGAGACTGGTGTAAACGTGTGTAATGAACGGGTTTGAGACTAATTCACTCAGAGTTTGTAAAAAATGACCAATTGAGGTTTTTAAAGTTTGAGATTTTTGACAATTTAACTGTTGCGCCACTCGGAAGCCTCTGTGCTCAGTACAGAATCGGTTATATCTCAGGCTGATCGGCCCAGACACCGGTCATGGCCAATCAATTGATCGATCAATTGATTGGCACCCCTTTCAGGATGTACCCCACCTTGCACCCAAATTGTCCTGTGATAGGCTCCAGGCACCCGCGACCCCATACAGGATAGTGGGTATAGAAGATGAACTCATTATTACTCCTCATTCTCACAGAGATCTCATTATCCACATATTACTCTCACATTTCACGACAAGCTAATATCTTGCAAAACTCACCAGCATATTGTAGGTTTTGTTACATTGTCCTAACTATGTAGTTAATTTTGTTCTGAGACTTCATCTTGAGAGACAGCAAAATGGCACACAAATCTACAATCAGCTCCAGACCTTTTATTCAAGCTCTTTTGCAGGAGGCGATGTCTTACAGAACAGCTGGATGGCATCTCATCTCCTCATACAGATCTGCATACAGACCACCTTTGTGGTTGTCATGTTCGCATATATCCTCAACTGCCAGTGTATTAGGAACACATACCTTGAACTAACCCTCATCAGCAGAGATGTGAGGTAAAGTAGGTATATAGAATTTCTCCATTCAGCACTGAACACACTTTGGATGGTGGATCCATAATGATCAGTCTAAGTGGTGTGGTTTCTGAACCCAGTATACATTTGTAGACCACATTTCCTTTTTAAAGCAGCACACCACACACACGCTACCCATTTCAGTGTGACTCATATGTAGAGAATAATTGACCATAGTGCACCATTTTTAAAATACTAAATCTACATCGCACAATTTAAGCTAAGATTCTCATATCTGATTGATAGTGTTGATTAATTTTGACAGTTATTGGCAGTTATTGTTGTATATAATGTATATGTTTCTATGGCACCAGCTCTTTCTTTAGAAGATGCTTAAAATAATTTATGTTTTATGTTAGGTTTATTGAATAAAATGTGTTATTTTTTTAACAAAACACTCCATTTTTATGAGTTTACAGAGATGTTTATTTAACCTTTATGAAAGGAGTCTCCAGTTCCAGCATTTCGCAACTCTCAGTTTTTTCAACACTTTTAGAACAAAGAAATGTTTTTTTTTTTTTTTTTTAATCTGATTTCAAAGCATCAAACTCAAGAGAAATAAAAGAAAGATGCAGGAAACACTGGTTGATGCCAGGAACTAACTTGTCTTATTGACATAATAAACGGTTAATAAGCATGCACTGTTATTAGTTAATAAATCAAACATTTTAATCATGGGCAAACTGCTGTTGTATAAAATGAATTAAAGCACTTAAGGCAGTAAACAGTAAACTTTCCGATAACTATAAGCCCTTCCTTACATAATGCTGTAGATACCTAAAATTATACTTTTAACAAAACATTCAGAAACAGGATGAAAACACATATATACACTTTATTCAGGATTTACACATACAGCTATGAAAAAAAGGTCTTAAACCATCCTGAAATGTCAACACAAACGAATGATTCTGACTCGAAAGGCAAAGTTTTATCTGACCGTATGGAATCAGTGTAAGCGTCTTAACAAATAAAGAACGATCATGTGAGGTGTTAATCATCGTCGTCATCAAATTTGATCTTTTTCCCTTGGAAGGCTGTGATCTGAGACTGCTGCTCTTTCCTCTTCTTGCTGGCTTCCCATGACGGATGCAGGGCCTGCTGGAACGGCTTCCCTGCCCTCTTAACGTTCCTCTGCTCAAATGCAGGTTTGCCAGGTCTATCTCCTCCTGGACCTTTCTGCTGTGAACCTTCTCTGGATCCAGGCGTCTGATTTTTAAACCCCTGCGACCTTTTATCCGTTCCAGAACCTTGACCTTTAACCCACGATGGTCTCTCGTCACGTTTCTGGTTCTGGAAACGTGGTGGCTTGAGACCGGCGTGTTTTCCCTTCTGAGCGGAACTGCCGGATTTGGACAGAGTGGAGCAGAAGACTGACTGCATCTTGAACTGAGGCGCCTCCTCCTGTCGAGCCTTGTTCGGATCGTTCGTTTTCTCCTGTTTGGGCGCCGCGCCGCTTTTCTTCTTCTTCAGCTTGCTCACTTTGCCGAGGAAGAAGTCGTCGTCGTCATCGCTCTGCTCGGAATAAGAAGACTGCTTGTGGAAACGTTCCTCGGTGCTGTCGTCGAAATACTCTTTCTCTCCGTCGGAATCGGACAAATCCGACTCTTCTTCTGCTTTTTTGTTCGCTGGTTTCTTGGAGTCAGGTTTGGAGACTTGTCTCGGTGGAGGTGGGGCTGCTTCTTTGCTCTTGGATGGCAGACTCTGGACTGCTTTCACAGCTGGTTTGGGAGTAGATTTTGTATTTGCAGGAAGTCTAGCAGGTTTTTTCAGCTCTACTGATTTTGATTTCTGTTTTGCAGGAGGCAGCTTGGTGTTCTCTGGTGGCTCTGCAACAGTAGACGTTGGAATTACCTTCAAAGTCGAATGTGTCTCCTTTAATTGATCAACTTTATCATCATCATCATCATCATTGTCGTCATCATCACTGTTGTCGTCGTCACTGTCGTTTTCGTCGTCATCATCATTGCTATGCTCACTAGTCACATCCTCCTCCTTCTCCTCATCTTCAGCCTTCATCATCTCACTATCCTCCTTATTCTGCTCTCCAGCCTTTGCAGCCTTTATCTTCTCTTCTTCGATGGCTTGTCTGATATCTTGGAGCTTTTTCACGAAGCGTGGGTGCGCTGTGATCCTTGCCGTCGCTCTCTCCATCGTGCTAGACCCCGGATCCTGGAACACTTTCTCCAGATCAGTGTTCCCCTTGAGGGCTCTGATGGTAACCTGGTCAGGTAGAAGCGCCCTCAGGACCTGCACTTCTTTCTGCAGCCGTGCCACAACCTCCATGTTCCCTTTCAGCTCAGGCTCTTCGGCTTTTGCCTTCTTGAGGGCGGTGATCTGCTGGGTGAGATCGCGGATAATCAGCACCCGGAGCTTCTTCACCTCCTTCCTCATCCTCACCACCTCAGCTGGAGCGCTGTGTGTTTCTAATGAGCTCTGGGAAGAAAGAAAAATAAATAAATAAATTCCTAGTTAGGATGAGCAAGATATAATTTAGTAACATGAAGCAATTCTGAAATCTGGTTTGCTCAGATGGCACTGATTCATCAATCTTAAAATAGGAATAAATTAATTTATTTGTATTTAACATGTATGAAAGGAGTCTTCAGTGTTAGGACTTTGTAACAGCTAGAAGCAAAGCTGTCCTTTTACACTGTCTTACATAAAAACTCTTCCAAGACAATAAATACTAAACAACTAATAAATGATAAAATAGGTTCGAAAGCAAACCTCTTTTGTTGTGACTGGATCTTTATCCTGCTTCATTTGGTCCTTTAGTTTCTCTTCATCATCTGCTTTTTGGACCTCATAGTCAATATCACAGTCATTGTCCTCCCCTGAATCTTCATCATCATCATCACTGTCTAGGTTTAATTCTCTCTCCTGTTGGTCGGCATCACTAGATTTTTTCTGCTTTTCAGCTCTCTCAGCGCTTATCCTCTCCGATTTAAAGGCTTGTACAGCGGCTTTGATGCTCTGAATTCTCTTGCTGAACTCGGGGTGTGTGGCGATGCGGGCTGTGGCTCGTTCTGAAAGGCTGGCGTCTTTTTTCTGGCACACTTTCTCAAAGCTGATGTCACTCTGCAGGGCAGCCTTGGTGACGCTGTCCGGTACGAGCGCCTTCAGTACGTGGATCTCCTCGAGCAACCTCGCCGCTCTCCTCTGGTTCCTCTCCAGGTCGGCTTCGGTCCCTTTCTTCTTCTTCAGGGCGACCATCTGGCGGGTGAGCTTGCGGATGATGAGCACCTTCACCCGCTTCACCTCGGCTCTCATCTTCACCACCTCGTTGCTGAGGTTTAGTGCTGCAGGCATTTTTCTTCTGTCTTTATGTAGATCACTGGAAGAAGTAGAGCAGAGTGTTACAGCCATGCATATTTAGGATGACAGAAAAAAGTTTGCTAGGGAGCATAAAGATTGGACTTTGGAGCAATGGAAAAAGCTTATGTGGTTTGATACGCTCAGATCGACCTTATTCTAGAGCGATTGTCTGACATCTTGCCTTAGGGTAGGAAGGGAAGCGCATGAAGTGATGCACGCATCATGCATAATGCCCACTGTACAAGCCTCTGGAGATGGTGTTATAATCTGGGATTGCTTTAGTTGCTTTGGTCTAGACTCAGCAACAAAACAAAGTCAGCTGCTGATTTGATTGACAAGGTTATCACATCTATGGAGTTTTCCTTCCCTGGTGGCACAGGTATATTTCAGGATTCAAACTGTGAAAGAGTGGTATGAACTGATCACCACATTTTTAAAGTTTGTAGTTAAAACTAAAGGTAATTGAATGAAAGTGGGTGATTGATTTTTTTTTTTGGGCCAGGCAGTGTATTTAAAGGGTTTAGAGGCTTTTAGTGCCTGAAATAATTCCAGTAGTGATTATCTTACATCACACAGGCTTCTTGAGGTACATTCAGTCATTTTATGCACATAGTAAAGATTTAATATTGCACCAGAATTCGGATGTAACTAGATGGCGTGAAGTTTTGTAAACTTGAACTTAAACAAATTTATCTTGCATGATAAAAGTGGGGAGGAATCATTCATTCAAGCTACATTTTGCTTAAAAAAAAATGGAGTATATGGAGACTTTTGCAACACCCTGTATTTTGTTTACATGTATTCTCCTGACAATAATAGGTGGTATAGTTAAATGAGCTAATTGAATGTTATTCTATTAGATTATTCTTGTTTCTTGTTAAATGATTACTTTTGTAATTTTGACTTACATGGTAAAAAAAAAAAAAATCTATCAAACGTTGGAACATGTAAAGATTCAAGATTCATAGAACTTTATTAATCCCAGAGGGAAATTTCTTGACAAATTGCTTACAGATAGTAATCCATGACATGATTTCCAATTTACTTCGAAAAACCAAAAACAAACCTTTAAATCTATCACTCTGATCGTACTGCAACAAAACTAAAGAAATCTGGAAGAAAGGTCTCTGGGTTTTAGATTGTTTACCAGCATGGCTGAAAGAAGGCATGGGTAGCAGCATGCTCTTTACAAGCTCATTTAGTATTTACTGCTAAGCACTGACGTAATATTTTATACATATCAACTATTTGTTCGCTTATAACGTACGTATCACGTAATAAATAGTATTATTATCATTTACATACCTTTTAAAACTACTGTACAAGCTTTGCATTTACGCATGGAAGTCTGTCGCTCAGGGCGCCGCCATGATCCTTTACGTAAGAGTGGGCGTGGTCAGACGACGTCACGACGTCCACGGACACGTTGGATAAAAGGGGCGTGGCCTTCTTCTCTCTCTGGATGGAGTTGTTTTTATTTATTGCTTTGTGGCTGCTTGAGTCGGAATGATGATGTGACGTATTTCAGTGTTAGGAAGACGCTATTGTGCTGCTACTCAACAGAACGGTTGAGGGAAAATAATAAATAAGACACGTGTATATAGTAGATGTGTTAAATATAAATATAAGTATATATATTTCTAGTCGATTAGGGAGGGGAGAATGAAGCGGCGCAATGCGGACTGCAGCAAACTCCGTCGCCCGTTAAAGCGGAGCCGTATCGCCGAGGGAATACACGGCAGGTACGCGGGGAGGAGGCGCACCTCAGCCCGGCTGCTTCAGCACCACCGCCGCCGCGCCGAATATAGTCTTTTCTATTTTTCCCCCCCTCTCAGTAGAAAATGTTCTCTTACAAATTGTGTTTTTTTTCCCTAACAAGAATTATTAGGCTAACCTAAGTCAGTTGAGGTAATGTAATAACGGCCTAGAGTTAGCTTTTAGCTAAAACAGTCAGTTATTTAACGGTTAATGGAATTTTTACATTTAAATTTGTGCTCGCGCGCAGTGCATGTAAGTGTAATGAAGCAGCGCGTGTGCATGGCAGCACATCTCCAGCTCATCAGGTTGCTCTGAGCCAGCATGGCATGGTAGATATGACTCCAGATCTACTTTCTTAGACCTTGTTTAAGATGTAGACTTTTCACACATTTATTAACGAGCCTCAGTCTCACCTATAACACATGAGTTGCTTACAGTATGCCTTGACAGCTCTGAGAACAGTCTTGAACAGCTGGTTTAGTTAATATGTGAAGTGAATAAAAGTGGGAAAAAGCAAAGCTCCCTCAAATCATCAAGTTCAAGCTCAAAGTTCAGCTGCCAGCTAATGAGCCTGCTGCATGTTTACTTCTCGTCTTATCTCATCATGATAACAACTACAGATTGTTCCTGGCCTTGCTGTGAATGTACAAACCAGTGCAAAAAAAATTAAATGAATACTAGAAATAATGTCCTTGCTATGTGATTCTGTGAACGGTCTTCCAACGTGACACGTTTTTACCTCTTGTTTCGCAGTACCTTCCTGTACCTGAAGTTCCTCCTCGTGTGGGCTCTGGTGCTTCTGGCAGACTTTGTCCTGGAGTTTCGCTTTGAGTACTTATGGCCTTTCTGGCTCTTCATCAGGAGCGTGTATGACTCCTTCAGGTACCAGGGACTGGTGAGTATCAAAATATTTACCAGCTACATCATACGAGGGTGAGACAAAAATAATCCAGTTTCATTAAAACTTTTGCTGTCCGCTGATCAGAATCTTATCTCAAAATCTCAAATCTTATCAGTATTGTCCATCACTGCTGTGCAGATGTGAACTGTTGCATCAGTTCATTTGTAACTGTGTTACGAGCAAAAATGGATGCCCCACTTGTAATTTGAATGAAAGAAGAGCGGCATTAAGCAATCTGTTTTTTGTTTGTTTGTGGTCTGAGGGTGTACCCGGTGCCGACATAACTCACAAAAGAACATAAGCAGAAGCATTTGGATAGTTTCAAACTAAATTTGCAGTGATACTCTAAGGATGGTAAAAGTTTCTTAAAGAGAATCATTACTGGTGACAAGACATTGATTCATCACCTCACGCCTGAGAGTAAACAGCAGAGTATGGAATGGAAACGTCCTCAGTCACGACTGAGAAAAGTCAAACATCTGTTGAAACATTTATGCTGTCAGTTTTCTTGGATTCTCAAGGGCCAGTATTGGAACATTATCAGGAAAAAGGTTTAACAGTCAACAGTGCTTGTTACATTGAGATGCTTATTTAAGAACTAAAGGATAAACTTCAGATTATATGAAGATGACTGCTATCCGTGATCTTGCACAACAATCTGCGTCTGCACACTGTTGTTGGGTCCCCTGAAAGCAGCCCTACAAGGATGGACTTTCACTGAAGTTCTTAATCTTTAGTGAAGGTCTTCACTTCTTAATCAGAATTGAATCTTCATCCTTGTAGGGCTGCTTTCAGGGACCCAAACAGGCGAAAGTCTGATAGAGCAAGATCAGCTCAGCCTAAAACATTTTTTAATAATGGAATACACATGCATGTTGACAGATGGACAAAGTATATTAAACAGTAAGGAGATTATGTAAAAAAATAACTTGGCGGACTTTTATAAAAGTTCAAAATAAATTCTACAGCCTGAGTGGGAGTGATTTGCGGCTCACCCTTGTACATCAGCGGCACTTATCTGTCGAAGACAACATGACGCAACATGCCGTAAGAGAGCAGTCGTCAACGTCAGGATGACATGTTTTTGAAAATGCTGTTTTTTTTCAGTGTCCGTATGTCCTGAAATGTTGCATTCGTCTTATCCGACACCAGAGTTCTTAGAAATGATAAGAATAAGTGTGTTCATATAAAACTGAGCAGGAACACTGTCAGAGCTGCTGTTATGAAAACGAATCAGCACCCTCTGACCTGTCGCTGATGTGGTGTAATAGCTAATAATGCGCCATCACGTTTTGTTGCCTTAATGGCTTTATAGCGTCATTATGATGAATGCATTAAAGACATCGTACTGCCTCCAGATCACTTAAGTGAAAAATTAAGTGGATTAGTCGCATATTTAAAAATAAATAAAAACATCACCTTTTAACTGATGTCTCGGTTAGAAATGAGGCCTAAATAATCTGCTTACACCTCCTGGTGATTAATCATTGTCACATATTTAAAGATAACACTGATAAATGGAAAACAGTTGTATCAAGTTTGCAACATTTCCCTGTTTTTAATATCTGCATAACTATCACAGTGTGGGAAGTTAATTACATTTTTAATGGGAATTCTGTTTCTCACAGATTACATAACTAGAGTTTGTTTACAAATCTAAAAACACTTTTTTTATGCTTCTAAAGGCATTCAGTCTCCTAAGGCGAACACATTGTTAACTTTTTTCTTTTATTACTTTTTGTCTTTCAGGCGTTCTCTGTGTTCTTCGTTTGCGTTACATTCACCTCAGACATCATATGCCTGCTGTTCATCCCTATGCAATGGCTGTTTTTTGCTGCCAGCACTTACGTCTGGGTGCAGTATGTGTGGCACACAGGTATGTTTTGAAATATTATTATAACCTTGTTATTTATATATTGTGTGTACAGCGACAAGTTATCAATTGATTTCCCATTCACTGAATGTTCATGGGAATAACTGCCACCTCAGCCAGGATGCAGAATTCCCAGTTTGACTTGAATGCCCCTTGTATAATAATTGTCAGGTTTTATTGATTATTACAGTTGATTATTACAGCAGGACATGTTGTAAACTATTGTTGAAATTGTTCAACATTCTCATGTTAAAAAAAAATCTGCATCCCAAATGAATTGATTAAGTTTTTTTTATTGCCCTTTCTTCATTTTTGTGGATATTTAAAAGCCTCTGCTTGAAATGCAAGCAATTTCACTACTTTTATTTTTGTCCTACCTCCACCCTCTTCATTAAACATTTAGCACACATGCATATTTAACCTCACATAAAAAAAAACACAAGATTTTCTCTGATAATTCTCTATTAACCAGAAATGAGGTGCTGAAGAGTATCTAAAAAGACTAAAATTTCCAGGAATAAATCTAAGACGGTTGAGGAATTGAAATTATTCATCATTGTCACATATTTAATATTCAACACAATTTCTGCAAGAGTTTTGCTGTGTATGTGTGTGTGTTTGTGTCTGTGTGTATGTGTAGCTGGTTGTTGCTACTATGAGAGCACTGTCTAAGATGGAAAGTGAAAATCTTTCCGTTGCTGTTCAGGAGAATGTCTTCAGCTAATGGTGTGTGGTTTTGTGTCCTTAGAGCGAGGTGTGTGTCTGCCCACGGTCTCTCTGTGGATCCTCTTTGTCTATATCGAAGCCGCTATCCGCTTCAAAGACCTGAAAAATTTTCACGTGGGCCTGTGTCGTCCTTTTGCCGCTCACTGGTATGTAGGGATGGGAATCACCAGGGGCCACCCAATACGATGTTATCACGATACCTACACTAGGTGTAGGATCAATTTGTATTGCGATAATGTGACTATCATGATTTTATAAATATCTTGGTTGTAAATTCATTTTTTTTCCCCCATATTTTATTACAATTTTGAACACACTTAGACAATGATTCGCTCCTACCACAAAGGAAACTGAGCTGCCTGCCTGTGCGTAAATAGTTTGGAGTACACCCCCTCTTGGATTATATAGCGCCTGCAACCACCTCAAATACAAGATCATAAAAAAAATCGATTTTGGAGTCAGCGTGGCAATAAATGAATTGGCACACAAAAAATCGTGATATGTAACTGAATCAGTTTTCCCCATCTCTACTGATAAGGCTGTTTAACGAGATGTCTTGCGTGTATACATCAAAAACACAACAAGCAGTCAGGTGGCAGGTTTTATTGTCTTTTATTTCCGCAGATAGGTCACTTATATGTGCCATATTATTATGATATGTGCTCCTTAGCATACTGGTAACAGATCTGTTAGTGCATATGTGTAGCTCTGGTTAAAGTGTTGGTGTGTTGGGGTATCATGATTGGTTATGATGTGTGACCGGATATTTGCCACACTGGATTTATAATATATATATATATATATATATATATATATATATATTTTTTTTTTTTTAAACAGCAATTAAAATGCATTTTTGTCTATTCCCACTTTTTAATTTTTTCTTGGGTTGGGTTCCTTACTCCTTATAGTACACTCAAACCATCTGGTCATCGTAGCTACGTCCTATTCATTATATCTCCTCTTAATTTTGTATGCTTGTGTTTATGCATGTAAACGAGTCGGTGAGGAAAAATGCTGTTTGTTTTTTGATAGGCTCACTTTCAGGAGGAAAAAAAAAGATAAACATGAGTCAGAAGGGGATGATGAGGTGTGTGGTATTCTTTAACAGCCATTTGCTTCCAAGAAATAAAAAAGAAAACAAAATTTGAGGAAAAGTGGACAGGCATCACTTAACATGCGTGTACAAAACAAACAGTACCCATAATGCATTGCATATAAACATTAAGGCATTACCTTCCCTTATGTTACATTGCTATCATCGTTGCCACTCTAATTAGATATTTTTTTTCTAAGACACCTGGACGCTATTTTTGAAACACCTTAGTGTTGCTGCTGGACTGAAAGCTGTAGGAAAAAAGGCAATCAGAAACAATCACTTGAAGCAATAGACCTTGATTAACACACTCTGGCTAAAGGAAAACAAGATCTAACTGTAGCTAGAGGGTCCAGAAGCATGATGGGTGTGTGTACCAAAAAGAGCTAGATTCAGGGTTGGAGGTGGAACAGCTATTGTAATATGATAGATAAATGAGCTACCTTGTTTCTGGATCATTGCCTGTAACCGAATAACAAATGTAATGTTTTGTACCACTTATTGTACATCAGTTTGACTAAGGTGGCATCAAACCAAGGAGCTTTGTCCTCTTTGTTTTCTCCACAGCATCGGCTATCCAGTGGTGACGCTGGGCTTCGGCTTCAAGAGCTACGTGAGCTATAAGATGCGCCTCCGGAAGCAGAAGGAGGTGCAGAAGGAGAATGAGTTCTACATGCAGCTCCTGCAGCAGGCCCTGCCTCTAGAACAGCAGATGCTACAGAGGCAGGAGAGAGAAGCAGAGGAAGGTAAGAAACACTTCATTTTATTATCTTTTTGTTTGTTTAACCTTTTATCCGAAGACCCATCACTGTTATTTGGATAAAGAAGTATTAAAGAAGTTATCGTATACAGTACTTTTTTTTTTTTTTTTGAAACTCTAAAAGTGACCATGAGGATGAATTGCAGAATGTCTGCTCTTTATTACAACATGCCCTTTTTTCCCCACAGTCCTCTAAGGATGAGGAAGTTGGACATAAAAATACTATAGGACCAACATAGATTTAACTTAATATTTTCCTTCCTCCTTCTTCCCTTTTTTTTTTTTTTTTTTGAAAGACTTAGTCCAGGTTCTTATTTTAGTCACCCCATTCTGCCACATTTACTGCTGCTGGGTGTTTTAATGATGTCTGTATTGACCTGTTTCTGGCAAACTGATATGCTAATGAACACGGTGGACACACCGCATTTAAAATCAGCATCTCCTAAGCTTAGAAGTGGAAATCTAACATCACACTGCTTTATTTTTATTTCTGATTTTATGAGGTGGTGGCCAGAATCTTCACGCTGTTCCTCTGTAATATATAGACCAATCACCCCTTCTTCTTCTTCTTCTCCATCTAGGAGCGTCTAAGTCCATGTTGGATGCAGATCCAACGCATTTGGCTCAGAACGGCACCAAAAAGCTGCCCATTTCTTTCCCGGAGCTGGAGCAGCGGGCCAAGAAACAGCACCAGCACAGCATAGGAATCAACAACAACATCCTACACACCGTGGAGTCGAAGCTGCAGGACATTGAGTACATGGAGAACTATCTGAGCAGCAAGAGACTAAACAACGAGCTGAACGGCTGCACGGAGGACGTGGGTGGCACAGATGCAAGCACCGCCTCCTCTTCCTCCAGACATTACAAAAATTCCTCCCCACGCAGCCACAGCTCCACCAATGGCAGTGTGCCATCCTCATCCAATAGGAACGAGAGGAAGCAGAAGGGCTTAGGGAAGAATGCCCAGCGAGAGCTGATGGAGAACTGTATACCCAACAACCAGCTCAGTAAACCTGACGCTTTAGTGCGGTAAGAAGCCTCCTGATGTGCGGCTGTTTATATGTAACCCATTTAGGGTGTTTTTATTTATTAAATTTTTTTGTGGTGTTTATTTAGCATTATGTCGAGGATCTCAAGTCTCACCGCTTTGTAACAGAAGTACTAACTTTTAGATTTTGTAGTTGCTGTGGTATAAGAGGAATAAAACATTTTGTGGTGTGCTGTTATTAAAAAAATAATCAACTTTGCAGTGGTAACAGTAACTCCACTTCCTGTCTGACTACATCACACCAACCCAGCAGAGATCAAATACCAGCTGTATTTAGTCTTAAGTGCTGTACCTGATAGAT
>JAOVVB010000011.1:15125440-15140644 GCA_028570985.1 Heterobranchus longifilis | reverse complement strand
GCAGAGAGAAAGACGGAGAGATATGGGAAATAGCTTCAGTTTATCCCCTTCCTCCACGTATGATCCTGTTTCAGCACTGATAAGAAGAGAATGCTTGGAGGGGGAAAAAAAAAATTGTTCCTCTTCATTCATAGCATGATTCTGGTTTATTATCGTCTTCCCTCAACGGCGATGACACATTTTGCTTATCTGTGCGGGGTGGCGCTGGAAGCAGAGTGTCCTGGGATTTCTAGCGCTCTCTTCTCAGAGCATAGGGAACGTCTCGGTTCGGAGCCAGACCCCAGGGAACACCCGGTCATGCACTTTTCCATTCTCAGGTCTTTTCACTTTCGGCCTCCAGATGTGCTCAAGTGTACTTGTCAAATGTGCTCGAGTGTGTCATTGTGTTTTTTATTCTTCGTAGACAAGCACCAAGGGGTCCGTATTTCTTGATAGGATGGGGTATTAAAGAGTCCTTTCAGATGAAGATGGGCACTCTTGTTTCATAATAATGTCATTTGATGGCTTTCTGGTGTGTCTCAGCACTGTTGGAGGACACAACAACAACAACAATGAGGATTTCAAAAGCAGTGTAGACAGAATTTGAATGAGATCTCGTTTGTAAACAGTGCATCCGGGTAGTATTCACAGCCCTTCACCTTTTCCACATTTTGTTATGTTACAGCCTTATTCCAAAATGGATTAAATTCATAATTTTCCTTAAAATTATACCAACAACACCCCAAAATGACAATGTGAAAGAAGATTATTAAAAATAAAAAATGTAAAAAAAATCACATGTACATAATTTAAGTATTCACAGCTTTTGCCATAACACTCAAAATTGAGCTCAGGTGCATCCTGTTTCCACTGATCATCCTTGAGATGTTTCCAAGAACCAAGATGTCACTTTAAAAGAGGTCCAGCGTTTCTTTGTGGAAATACCGAACTGGTGCATTTCTTTACTCCTCAGTAAAAGGCACATGACAGCCCATCTGGAGTTTGCCAAAAGACAAAGACCTTTAGCACCAATTACAATCCCAAGTCTTTTTGAGTAGGATTCTACAAGATGGTTGTTCTCCTGAAAGGTTCTCCTCTCTCCACAGAGAAACACTGGAGCTCTTTCAGAGTGACCATCAGTTCTTGGTCACCTCCCTGACTAAGGTTTTTCCCCCCCAGTCGCTCACTTTGGCCAGTGGCCCCCTAGGAAAAGTCCTGGTGGTTCAAAACTTCTTCCATTTATGGATGAAGGAGGCCACTGTGCTCATCTGGACCTTCAATACTGCAGAAATTTTTCCCCAGATCTGTGCCTCGATACAATCCTCTCACGGAGGTCTTCAGACAATTCCATGGACTTCATGGCTTGGTTTGTTATTTCTTATATAGACAGGTGTGTGCGTTTCCAAATCATGTCCAATCAACTGAATTTACCACTGGTGGACTCCAATCGAGTTGTAGAAACATCTCAAGGATGATCAGTGGAAACAGGATGCGCCTGAGCTCAATTTGGAGTGTCATGGCAAAGGCTGTGAATACTTATGTACACGTGATTTTTTTCCCCCAAAGATTTCAGACAAACTCCTTTCACGTTGTCCTAATGGGGTATTGTTTGTAAAATTTTGAGGAAAATGAATTTAACCCATTTTGAAATAAGGCTGTAACATAACAAAACGTGAAATAGGCGAAGCGCTGTGAATACTTTCCGGATTCACTGTAGAATAAAACCCACGGCAACATGGTTTCAGATGTTAAATATAAAATAACAGCATGTATGATATGTCCTGTGCATTTCATAAGAACATTAAGAAAAGAGCTTCTACTGTATACTACATATGTCACATTCTAACCACAAATGATACACACTCCCAATGTCCCATATCAAATTACTCCAGGAACTCTTTCTTTCCCCGAGCTATCAAAAAACTCCAATCCTAACTGTATTATAGGCTTTAATGTCACCTGGAGACTGTAGATTTGCACCTAAGAACTGCTAACATAATCATAAAGATAATCTTAGACCTGTTATCATCTTAGAACTCGTTCACATTGTGCTCATACTGAACATCACTTCAACATACTTAGCACAGGAGTCTGGTTCACCCCAGTCGAGTCTGGCTCCTCACAAGGTTACTTCCACATGTCTCTGTTTTGCTTCTAGGAATCTAAATTCCTACCCAGATTTCCGTGAAGCTGCGTAGTGACAGCAAAATGAAAACGTGTCAGCTTAATGCTGATTCCCACAACGCACTGCTGCCTTCAAATGCGGCTGTTTCTGAATCTAACTGAGTCATTGTTGTACTCACACACACCAGAATTCTGCATACAGACCCTTTAAATTCCACACAACTATATGTAAAGAACCATCAAGGTAGAACGTTTTCCTAGTATGCCTAAGCCATGATCACATCTAAAACGTTGGCCTCCCAGGAACCCCTTCAGCATGTGGAAATGGCTTGTACGCCTTTGTTGATAGTTGTTTTTGTCCTGAGCGCATGAAAAAATGCTAAATGATCACAGGTACCAATGCAGTGGGCTCCAAGCCACCTCAGCCAGAATCGTCAAATGTCTCATCACGTACTGTGCTTGACGTCTTCTGTAAATGTCAATCACTTTTACGCCTTCATTCAGACGAAAGTTCCTTTCAAGTCCCAGTTTAATTTAAATGCCTCTTGTAGTTTTGTCATTTTCGGATACCTTGATACACCGTGTGCCAATTCCCTGACGTTTCTGCCTGTCCTTTGATTCTGTCTCGATCTCACGCTCTTGGAACTGTCTGCCACTGTGCCTTCTAATAAAGCTCGCTTACAACTGTGTTGGCTGTTAGATGAAGATTTTCTATATAAAATGCAGCTCGACAAAGTTTCCCTCAGACAGCAGATGGTATACAGATGGATGATTCTGATTGAGAAAGTCCCCATCTAACTCAAATTGGTTAGATTTAAAAAAAAAAAAGAAAAAAGAAATTTATAAAGCTCCTAGCTGAAAACCACATTCTTTCTTTTGCAATCATTTGCAGATTCATTACATCTAATAATATGGAGCTGATTAAAATGATAAGTTGACAGGGGCTTTAAACATACAGTAAATATACCACATAGACGTACGTGTCCTGAGGCTGAAGCCTGTTATTGCCTGTGGTTGGTTAGACCTTGCTGCGCAGTAGCCCCCCTGTAGGGTGCTCGGGGGTGCTGCACTCCGACGAGTTCTTGGCTTTGTCCTTGTTGTTGTTGGGCTCGTTGTCTTTAATGATGTCATACTGACGGCAGAAGAGAGCTATTACACCTGTAAAGAGAAAGCTATCATTTAACGTGGCCCCAGGTCATGACTCACCAAAGATGGCTAATAAGACCAAGATTGAGCGCGTCTACTGTGCAGGGATTCAAAAATGTATCCAGGTTTGGGCCCCTTTCATTGGGAAAAGCATGGCTCTTCTACAGCTTGGTTGGTTGCAATTTTTTTTTTCATTACACCTTGCGGCATATCCTTGGTCGATGTTCCAAACTAAAGAAATGTAATGTATTTGTCATAGTACTTTCAATGTTGATTTTAATTTAATATCCTCATAATGTGCTTAAATTATACTGTTTCACATAATTGTCCAGGCTTGGCTACAAGGTGCTTTAAACAGGGTGGTGCATGTCTCATATTTCTATTGATTTATGTTTAGCTTGATATTTCCATATACCCTGATCTATTGAATTGTCATTAGGATTTGTTTCTCATGGAGAGTAAAAGGCATTTCTGTAAATCACTCTGGAATAAGAAATGCCATTTAGCAAATGTCATGTAAATGTCATGTCAATTGTGGGAGCTTAAATAAAGAATGTAGTAAGAAAGCAGTAAAAGAAACAGGGAATTACTTACAGGCTGTCCTTATTTTAACCTGACCCACTAACATTGTTTTGGTTAGTTTGCATGAAGCGGTTTTCTTTGAACATGTACAGTACTGTATAAGGTCATAATGTCCTAACTGGCATAATCAATTATGATGTATAGATGGTGTTGTAAATTCCAGGTTTAATATAGAACAAACAAATGCTATGCACAGTTTTTGGCTATGATTACAATCAGATAGAATTAATGAATGAAAAAAATTAGAATAATACTAATAAAAACCTGTATACAATGTCTACAATGGGCTTCTGGGTAATTTTTTGCTCCCAGAGTCTTCACCCTCATCCTTCATCCTTCATCTAACACTCATCTAGTAAACCTCGTTCAAGCTAATTACGATGGTGATTGGGAGTTTTCTCAGGAGGAAATGGCTGGAGCGTGTTATTGGAAAGCCGGGCTTGAAAAAGCCTGAAGTGAAGAGAAGGAGTCAGGTTTAGTGATGGATGGGGGATGTCTGGGGGAGAAAGCAGATAATAGAAAAGCTGAAGATGGATCTCCGTACAAACCAATTATATTTGAGCTCTTGAAACGTTTAAAGTTGCTTTTGTTTTTCTTAGTTGTACCAACGGTCTCAGTTTTGATTATTTTTTGCAAGCACAATTTCATGTTTTCACTGGGTTAACACACTCATTTCAACCTAACGAAAGGCTTGTTAATTAGCCAGACTTGAGTCAGGTGATAGTTCAGGCAAAAACACAACCACACTCAATAAACGGTGGCTTGTTCTCTTTCAGTGCTTGGGAAACACTAATCCGTTTCTTTTTCTCCTGTCTGATATGGACCACACCGAAAATGGAAAACCCCGGTGGTCCAATTAGACCTAAAAAACTCAGAAACTCCATTCTCTCTCTCTGTCTCTTTCTATCTATCACTCTATGTCTCTCTTTTACACCGTTCACTTGGGACACGTTTGGGTTAGTGGGCCTATTTATTAATTGCATCCTTACGAGAGCTCAGCAATATAAATGGCAATATTGTCATAATGATTTACTAAATAATATACTGCACATCCCTATAGAAGGCTATCTAATAAATCTCAGGATTGCACAGCGGGATTCTTACCTTGTTGGCTCATTTTCCTCCAAATAGGTCTTTTAAATCACATTTGGATTGAAAAACAAAATGTCCTTGGGAAGTTGGGTAGAAATTATGACTCAAAGTCACAGGGTATGAACTCTGATTGAGCTCGAAACAATCAGGCCAGTATAGTGAGTGACATTAGGGGCTATGGGGTAGGGGATATGGGATAGCTCAGTGGTTAAGGCATTGGACTACAGTTCAGGAGGTCCCAGGTTCCAATCCCACGACTACCAAGTTGGGCCCTTGAGCAAGGCCCTCAACTGCTCACATGTAAAATGAAATACAAATCTAAGTTGCTCTGGACAAGGATGTCTACCAAATGCAGAAAAATGAAATCACATAAAAACTATGCCTTATTTTGCCATAGTAGGTGTACAGATGCTTGGTTTTGTTTGGTTGTATTTGAGACCGTATATTTTGGAAGGGAATGATATCTCCAATTAGAATTTTAAAAACAGAAAGTAATATTATTAATACTAATGCAAATACCACTAATATACCTACAACTACTACTACAACCACTACGAGGTGGTACCAAAAAGTTTCGAGATTTGTGTGCCACAGATCATGTCACTTTCCCCGCTTGTCCTCCCTCAACCGCCTTAAAACCTAGCAGTAGAATACGCTATTGACGGTCTGTCCTCGACTTCTCAATGCACAATGCCACAAATGTCAAAAAACACGACGAGCATGAACTTGTCATGGAAATGCTTTTCCACTGGGAAGAGGAAGACTGTTGATACGCCCAAGTTTTGTCACCGGTGATGATCCTCGACATAAAGGACGAGTTATCTACGGCATGCTGACACAGCGTCATCTTGGCAGATTTCGACACGATGTTCCTTCTGCTCGTTGGTCAGCATCCTGGGGACAAACTTGGCAGCAACTCGGCACATGTTTAAATCATATGTGAGGATTGCACAAACTGCTCCGTATGACACACCGACAATGACAGCAATGTTGTGGATTGTTCTCTGATGATCATCATGCACAAATTGCTGAATGGTTTCAACATTTGTTGGGGTTGAGCTCGATGAAGGTCTTCCTGATATCTGGTCGTCTTCCAGTTATGCCCACTCAAAACACCTCGAACAACTCATTGCAGCATCGCTATAAACTTGACACATCATGTCAAACGTCTCAGTGTTAGATTTGCCCAGTTTCCCACAGAATTTCCCGTCCGCTCCTTGTTCTAACTTGCTGTCAATGATGAAATAGCAGACAGGGTCAGAATATCACGGGTTGCACAGCTTCTGATGTACACAGGACGATGTCTTTTGGCACACTGACTTATAAAAGTTGGTGCTCCTTGTGACTGTGCGTGCAGCCTTGTGCTGCCATCTGTTGGTAAGTTACAAAACTAGTAATCAAACTTGTCGCTTGTGAAGAGCTGGCAATGGTGACTTCATTACATCCACATAATGGACAGTACATGTCCATGCTAGTTTGAGAAATGGTGGAAAAGTAATATATAATGGTTAGCCTAGTTTTATAGTTTGTGCATATTGCTTCTGATGTGCAACAAAGTGAGAAACCATGAGAATGGCCTGCTTTATAGGTGATGGGGGGGGGGGGCAGCTATTCTCCCTACTATATGGTTTACCCTGCGGTTACCCCAACCCATACCCCCTACTTTTCACTTCCTAAAACTGTGAATGTAAAACCAAAACCACCGCTATATCCATAAGACGCTTAAGAGTGAATCAAACAAGTACTGTTTAAAACTCTAAAGCACACAGTCTGCACACTATCACACCCCTTTTCTGCCAGACTGGCAATATATCAACCATGATGGCATTAAATATCGTAAGATCACTTGGAAAGGATGCAAGCGGTTTTGACATGAGTCAGAGTTTATTCACTCGCTCGTTGTGAATATTCTTTACTGCTTTTCAACACGTATACTCTCTCATTATCTCTCTTACTCATGTACGCTCACATCTGAACCTCTCTTCCCACTCTGTATAGCTCCCACTGACTCACTGAAACAGACAAAACTCTAAATAGACATTTTCTCATCAGGTGCGCATTCCTCTGACCCGACCGACACTTCCTTCTGGGCGTGCACCCATGCCCCGCCCCCACGAAATCACTCTCTGACCCGCTGAATCTAATATTTTTTGGTAATATATGAACCACATTTTCCCCTGGTGTATGTTAATGGAATATTTGTATTTCAACCATGAGACCCTTTTATTTCTTCACCGCTGCAGGTCACAATAGAAAAATTAAAATGAAGGAATGAAAAGGAAGTAAAAAATGTTCTTTAAAATATTGGCAACTTAGTCTGGGCAGGAGGAAGATATGAGGGAAGAAGAAGTAAGCAGAAGATCCCAGAAAAGAGAAAGAGAAAGAGAGGACAGAAATGAGAGAAGATGAAGATGAATCAAAGTGGCTGGTACAGAAGCATGGAGTGATGATGGGACAGGTGGAGACAGATGATCCTGATGTATTGTCTCACTCACTCATCGTCTATACCGCTTTATCCAGTATACAGGGTCGTGGGGGGCCTGGAGCCTATCCCTGGAGAGTTAGGGCATGAGGTGGGCAACACCCTGGACAGGGTGCCAATCCATCACAGGGCACACACACACTTATGGTAATTTGGGGAACCCCATTAGCCTAATCTGCATGTCTTCGGACTTTAGGAGGACATTGATGTACCTGGAGGAAACCCACCAAGAATGAGGAGAACAAGCAACCTTGGAACAAGGAATTGAACCAGGAATCAAACCTGGACCCTGGAGGTGCAAGACGACGGTGCTAACCACTAAGTCACCGTGCTGCACAGTTTGACCTTATGGTATGGTTATTTTTATTCTTTGTTCATTCACAGTTACAGTAATTCCAATGCAGTAACATACCATTTTACTTAGTAAAATAAAATTTTAGATTCAACGATAGACATCATCCTTTGCCATACCTTTGCCATCCCATGTAAAATTTTCTAGATCCACTACTGCTGATCTAAAATTATGGCACTTGTTATATATATATGGAATCTTAGAGAAAGAGTAGAGAAAGCTGGCAACACTGAGATGACGACGACGACTACTACTACTACTACTTTGTTGTTGGTCTTTTCGGCTGCCGGGCAAGGGGTCGCCACAGTGGACCATCCAGTCCGCACATACAAGCTTGGCTTGGGCTTGGGACCCACGCTGCATTCAGTGGCTGGGGTTTGGGCACTGGCTGGGAATCGAACCCGGGCCTTCCGCTACTACTACTAATGATGATGATAATAATAATAATAATAATAATAATAATAATAATAATAATAATAATTAGATACAATTCCAGGAGAAATGGTAAAGTAAGAACTAAAAAATGGTGCTCTGCTTTTTCTAACCAAAATGACTCATCCATAGCCAAAAAAAGTTCCTAAGATCTGGTCAACTCTGCACCAGCACCTGTACTGCTCTCATCCACCTAAAATAGAAACCTAACTCCTCCTATTGAAAAACTTAGGCCTTAAGTTGATATCTCAACCTGATATCTCAGGCCTTAATATTTAGATTTTTTGGAGAAAGGGGGGTTCATTCATGCAGCATGTCAAGTTTGGTGTGTGTGTGTGTGCAAGAGTCTACAAGTAACTTTGGATGAAATTGTCTAAAAACTGTCAGAATGTAAAATCCATTTTCCCCTATGGAGATTACAGTTTATTGAGGGAGAATCAGTAAGAGAGATTCTGAGGTTGTTTTTTGATGCATCTCTCTACACTCTACACCCTACAAGTTAGTTTTCTATGGGGAATGTTTGGGGCAGTTTTGAAAGGGGTAATAGTTTCTTTATTAATGTGATTTTTTCAGAGCACGTCCATGTGATATGTTTCGTTTTTTTGATCGAAAATGAATATCACGCCATACTATTTCTTTTGGAAAAAAATGGGATATAAGGGAAAACTGTTGGTCCAATTCCTTAGAAAAGTAATAGCACCCAATACCCAATAGTGAGGAGGGATTGGGCTGTGAAGCAAACATACATTTTTGTCCAATAATGATAATAATAATAATATAAAGAAGAAGAAGATGAAAACTCTTGGTGTAAATCTGTTACCTGCCCACATGATCAGAACGACTACTATGATGATCAGCTCTCCGGCCCTCAGCTGGGCAGCCTGGCCAACCTCCTTCATTGTCACTTCATCTGAAAAGAAAGACAAGAAACACAGCTGGTACTGTAGTTACAGTAAACATGACACATAATATCTAATATCTAATACTTTCCAAGAATAGCTTTTGACTTGTCCACTATGTTTTAAAAAGGAAGTTTTTGTAATCATCAGCCAGATGTGAAGTGAGCAATGGCTGTACTTTGTTGCCTAATGAGAGGCTGAAAACTTTGATCATGAGCTGTGATCAGCTACTGGAAATTAAAGGTTTCTCTCAGGACATGCATCTCTCTTCCCTGTCTTTAAAGTCCTGTCTGACATCAGGAGACCATCCTTCTTGGCAGCAGATGTAAAGTGCCTGGTGGTAATTAACATCATCTGTGAATTCCCTATTTGTGTTAGCCTCTGATGAGCCCTGGAGGACTGGCCAGCTGGATTGATGGAACAGCTCGTAATGAAGGAACACTCTCATCTTTTTCAGCCAAAGCTGGAAAGTTTATCATTTTCTTCTTTGCTCTGAAGCTGAATTATCTACGGCTTAATTTGAAAAAATTAAAAATAAAATCTGCCTGTCAATGCGGATGCATGTCATGGGTCCAGAACCAAAAGCAACATGAAGCCATTTCACCTTGAAACAGGAGACGTATGGTGAAAGAGATTAACTGTCTATGCTCATTAGCCACCCACAAGCTATTTGAAATGAAGTGAAGCGGAAGACTGCTTACTCGATTAACTGGAGAGCAACTCAAGTGCTAATGGCTGATTATGGAGCAATGTTTCTAGTAAATGCTTGCCTGTCACCATTGACATGGTGCATCAAAAGAGTGTCAACTAGTTGTAAATTATCTTGGTTTACTGTAATTTCTGTATAATTCTATGTACAGTTCTGCTTCAGTCAAGAAAACCAACAGTTTCCTGCAACTCTAAAATGCTTCCATAAACCATCACGTATGCAAATGCTAATGACTTAACTAATTATGATCAACACAACACAGCTGCTTATATACACAGTCAATGTTGTAATTAATTTTGAAAGGAGCAATCAACATGTCTCTTCTTCCTTTATTATTCTGCCTACAGAAAATGTCCCTTTTTTTGCCTATTTATTCGGACTTGACAAGTTCTCCCCAACCCTAAACCACATATATGACTCATAATAAAAAGGTTTTAAGAAAATACCATTTGTGACATTCTCAGAAATGGAAGTGGGAGTCAGAGGAAAAATAGCATTGCGCATTCTCAGACCTTTCATGGTAAAATGATTCAGGCAACATGTCCTTACTGGACCATTTCTATCCTACCATAATGGTTTTGCATTATTTTCCAGCACATTGTCAATCACACTTCACCTCAACTTGAAATATCCACACCAATGTACACTGCCTACCAAAAAAAAAAAAAAAAAAAAAAAGTCTCATGCAATAAGATTTCTATCACCTGCCTTTAGCTTTGATTGCAGCACACAATTTGGTGGCCAGTGCATGTGTAAAAATGATTGCTCATGCTCCCAGAACCACTTTTACAGTTCGAGTCCTGGAGGAGAAAAATGTGCTGTTGGGATAACCTTCAGTATGTTCAGATCGTCAGCTGACTTAATTTTATTGCCACATAATGCTGTGCTGAGCAACTGAAGCAAGCTCAGATCATAACACTGCCTCCAGAGACTTGTACAGTGGGCACTATGCATCACTTCATGAGCTTCCCTTCCTAACCTAATGCACCCGTCGCTCTGGAATAGGGTCAATCTGGACTCATCAGATCACATGACCTTTTTTCATTGCTTTATGCTCTTTAGTAAACTAGGGCACTGGTGGCTCATTGGTACGTGTTTGGCCTGCCATGTGGAAGGTCCAGGTTCGATTCCCAGCCCGAACCCTAACCACTGGATGATGTGCCGGTCCCAAGCCCAGATAAACTGGGAGGGTTGCATCAGGAAGGGCATCCGGTGTAAAACCTGTGCCAAGCTTTCTGGGAACAGCTAAAAGATCACCACAGTTTTTAGCAAACTGATTTTTCTTCCTAATAAGTCTCACTAACAAGTTCTTTTCTTATGTACACAAAGCTGTTTAGTCCCAATCTCCATTCTCATTTTGCTTCTAACCACTACACTACATTCAGCACCATAGTGTTGGACAGTTCCTAACCTAATTCCAGGAATTTCAGCAATCTCCCTATTTGTTTTTATTGCTTGATGCAGGCTATTAATTTGTCCCTTTTGAAACGGTCACTTTTGTTTTTTGTTTTTTTTTCAGTCTGGCAGTGTATAAAATGGTTTATATGCATAACTGTATGTGGGTCACAAAAGGGATTTTAAAACATAAACCTGGAAATATTGTGGGTTTTGTAGATAAGGTAGTCTGTCCTGCAATAAAGGCTGACATTTTCACTTTGAATTAGAGTGTATTTTTAGAGTAGCTGTATAATAGCCATCCTGCTGTGTTTATGCATGAATCAATGTTAACGATCTGGCTGCAAACCATTTTCTAGGCCGCT
The DNA here is from genome assembly GCA_028570985.1 of Heterobranchus longifilis. Classification (NCBI taxonomy): domain Eukaryota; kingdom Metazoa; phylum Chordata; class Actinopteri; order Siluriformes; family Clariidae; genus Heterobranchus; species Heterobranchus longifilis. The sequence continues at coordinate 15,129,087 of JAOVVB010000011.1, read as the reverse complement.
TTTCATTATATGCTGACCTGAACTTCAAGTTTTTAATGCATGTGGTCAATATCCTATTGTGGCGTCTATGGAGAGTAATGCAGTAGGAGTACTTAAGCGTATGTTTGGAGTATTTCTGAGCCTTCATGTTTTTTCAGCATTTTTCATATTTAGAGTGTAAGGCAACTTCAAGAAAAGGCAGCAGTCATTTACATTTAATATTTCAGCATAATTAAGTGTAAAGACTAACATAGGCCGTTTAAATGAATTTAAAAAATGTTGATCTACTATGGGAGAAAACCAGAAACCCAAAGAAAACCCACATTATACATAGAACATTTACTTTTATTTAAATATTTACTTTTTAAATAAATCATCATATTTACTTCTATTTAAAATGTATTACTATTTCAAACAAACTTGTAGTTTTCGGACATATTTGGGCATGATATTGGTCTATGAAATATATTCCTTCTTTGACCTCAAGTGAAGGATCTGTGCTTGCTCCACCACTTTGTCTTTGTCAGTAAAGATGTTAGATAGAGGAAGTGGTTAAGACATTAATCTGTCTATTACACTATATGATTACACTGAGACCATTTATCTTCAACTTACCAGGACTTTTGGAGGCCATTTTCTCAGACTCTTTTGGCGTACGGAAGAGGACGGGGTCACTGGGAGGGCTTGTGCCACTCATGCTGATGGACTGCACGTGCACAATGTACTCAGTATCAGCCTCCAAATCCCATAATGCACATGAGCGTGTGGTAGTGTTCACCTCCTGGATGAAGCGCATCATTCTCACATCCTTCTTCTGAAATAAAAAAGACAGGCAGACAAAATCGTGAGAGCAATAATATTCCAAAAAAAATATGATTTCAAATAGTGGACTTAAAAATCACCATGGGTTATCTTTAAATGGCAGAGTTTAATTGACTTTCTTTTGTTATGATATCTGGACACAACTTCTTGCAGTGCATTGTGGAAATCCAACTTTGAGCCATGTTAAAAACTTTTTCCATGTTAAAAAGTTGACAGTTCAGCACTATCCTTTGAGGTTTTGATTTAAACCAGAATAAAGGATTCTTAATCCAGTTCGTCATTCCAAATATCCGTAGTTGGTTTTGTGGTGGAAAATGGGAACATAGTGTAGTGTGGAGCAAAGTTTCCAAAGGCAATACTAGCCACTGGTAAGAAGTATTGCAGTGCATTGCGTAAGTATTGACCATCTTGAATGGTAGTGTTACAACCGGGAACTAAACTGGACTTATTTTTATTTTATTTTTTTGTCGGACAAAACAAGTCTAGGATGAGGTTCTGATGAAAAAAAAAGTATTAATCAGGGCTTGGTTCTAAAAAAAAAAAAAAAAAAAAAAAAATCCAATCTTTTAATATCCTGCCCAGCACCAAGCCAATATTTAAAAAAACGGAATGGAATTCAACCAGAACAATAGGATTAGAGGTTTATTCTCAGCTTTAAAAAAAAAAAAAAAATTATTCACTTCCTCAACCAAAATGAGAACGGGTAAGAGGATGAGTGTGACATACTGTAGAAAGGGTCTTTTCTAGGCTGTGTATGTGTGGTCACAAGGTGATGACTTTGCTGTTCGTACTCAGCAAAGTAATTAGCAAAAAAACGAAAAACTGCCCTTCATCATAAGGCAATCTGGGATGAAAAGAAGTAGAACAGGCCATTGTCGGCTTGTTATTGAAAGTCAGGGAAAGCGTTTGGTCTGGGACTTTGGTGACAAGCTGTAATGACTTTGTGCTCGAACAGATGGTGATTCAACTCTTCATTACCGGGGTACACAGAGTCCCGGCACACACACACACACACACACACACACACACACACACACAAGCCCACAATTCTACAGGGTGTCTAAAATATTTTCAGTATGTATACACTACTGTATATACACTCTATCAACATAATATAGTACGCCTAAAAAAAAGAAAAAAGTAATTATCTAAGATACTTTCGAATAGATTTGACGCATCAGTAAGCTAACCTGCTGTGTGATGGCAAACCCGATGACCGGATCTCCCTCGAGGATGTCCCATGTGACCACAGCCGTATTGCCCTCCAAGGTCTTGATGGTTACATTCAGTGGGGCGGATAGGCTGTCTGAAGACAAAAAAGTCAGAAGAGCAGACACAGAAAGCTGTTGAGAGAGCACATTTCCTATTGCATCTTTCCACAACTTTGAATGACAACACACACAAACATCTGGAAAAAAAAAAAAAAAGAAGTAAAAGCTGGAAATATCAAAGACATGGTTTCGTTCCTCGTCTCTAACACCCAAATAGGATGGTGTGTGCCCTTCACGTTGTGGAAACACTCCACTGCTCCACCTGGTCTGAGGTCACGCCGAATCGATAGTTCCATTACACTCCACTTTTATTTACTCATGTGGGAGCTCTTAGACGGCTATCTGAATGTACACTGCCCGGCCAAAACACACACACACACACACAAAAGTCGCACACTCCAAGATTTCATTGACATTGACCTTTAGCTTTGATTACGGAGCACAGTGTGGTGGTGAATTCATGTGTGAAAATAACTACTCATGCTCCCAGAACTACATTTCTCAATCTCAATTTGAATCCTGGGATATGCCTGTTCCATCAGGGAAGAGAAAAGCCTGTAGATGTGATAACATTCAGGTCATCAAATCAGATGATTCGATTTCTTCATGTGCTTCTCGTCTTACCCTGATGTGCACATCGCTCTGGGTCAATCTGGACTCATCAGGTCACACGGACCTTTATCCATAGCTACTATTCCAGTCCTTATGCTCGCTAGCCTTTGTTCTGATGAGTCTCACACTCAAGTCCATAAACATACAGTAGCTCTTGTACGGTTGCAACTGTTGATGCAACTTCACCAAGTGTTAAGTGATTTCCATTCATGAATTTTTTTTTCGATCACAATTTTTTATCCTTGCAAGTTTTGATAATGTGGTAAAGGATCCTTTAGTCAGTTCCAGTATCTTCAAATCTCCTTAGTTGTTTTCTTCGCCCAGTGATTTGACCCATCAGAAACTGTGACTTTGTTTTTTTTTGGCCAGGCAGTGTACAGTATCTTACTTAGAATGCTAAATAGTTTGCAAATAAAAAAGCATGCAGCCATCTTTTCTTTGGCATAATATTTGTCTTCATGCTACAAAAAAAGCATCATGCAGAGAAAGGGCTTCGCGTTGTTATGACTGTGTGTGTGTGTCAGTTGTCTGCATAATAAATCAGTGATGAATAAATCACTACAGTTAACACCTAGCTATTTCCAAAGTTCCCGGAGCACAGATAGTCAGCACAGATAGTTGCATTATTTATAAAAGCAGCAGAAATTCACATCCATTAAAATATGAATATGTTAAAAAAAAAGAAAAGAAAAAAAAACAGGTCAGCTCTTCAAAATCTGCATCAAGGAGCCTTCTACACACTCACACACACACACACACACACACAGAGTAGAGTGTTGTTTTTGCCAAAATTCAGACTTTATGATATCATGCTGTGGGGAATGCACATGCTATTTCTGTAACAAAATAAGAATCTTTTATTTGTGTCGTGGTTGAGTCGTTGTGTGTGTCTCTCTCCTCCCTTTTGAAAATCTCGGACCTGTGATTCCTCTTCGCAGATCAAGTAGTGAGTGATTGACCGCG
>JAOVVB010000011.1:15096530-15111952 GCA_028570985.1 Heterobranchus longifilis | reverse complement strand
ATCTATCTATCTATCTATCTATCTATCTATCTATCTATCTATCTATCTATCTATCTATCCCATGCTAGAGCTTTAATCTGACTCTTCTCTCTTTCCTTCATTATCTCTCTCTTTGTCTCTATCTATGGTTGCATATATTTAGCTCTTTGTGTTGTTCTCTCTGATTTTTCTCTCCGCTTTATGACTAATGGGGAGTGTTGAGGACGAACGGCACACTGCAGTACCACACGCGGCACAAATGTGCTCTCAAATAACACACTCACTTCACAGCTGAATGGATTAGGATAGTGCTTGTGGTGGCTGAGGTGAGTGATAAAAAAAAAAAAAACTTAAATCTTGAATTTGAGCCTAACAGCGAATGTGACATCTTCCTGGCTGAATAGTTTTAAAAAGTAAACTAGATGACACCAGATAGTGGGATCATAAATCATTAAAGACAAACAGCGCCAAGTGTGTTCAGGATGTTCAGTCTGAGCAGACAGTGAATAAGTGCCTTGAGATGAGCATTTTGGGCAAGTCCAAATCTTTAGTGTATCCATGTGGGAGCATTCATAGGAGCAGAAAATTAGGCATGACAAAGCTAATATTGTTGAAGTTCATTATCAACTTTTTTATCAACTACTTTAAGAACTTTGCTGAACTGGTAATTCAACCTGAATGTGCTTTTGATGCTTTCAGGAAACCAAAATGAGAAAATCGTTCAGCTTTTGAAGAGCTTGTGGTGATGATAAATTGCCCCAGCCAAAGATGCCAACTAAGGGTTTTATAATCTAAAGTATTAACCCCTGTCCACACATTGTCAACGAGGGAATATTAAATGGCATTCTACCAAAAGCCATCTAGTGTGATTAGTGTTGGAGTTTGAAATATTATGTCTCAGAATTGAAAAGATTTTAAAAGGTCATAATCCAGAAGTATTACTGCCTAAGTTAAGCACTTTAAATAATGACTTCAGGTTTTTACTCAAAGGCAATGTTTACTAAATTATGTTTTTGAATAAATGTTATTTTTTATTTTTGTCCTCACTCATTCAGACTCAACAGATAAGGCTTTTGGTTGTTCAGAAGGTTAAGAGGTAATACAAGCACCGCCAAAATACTTGATGTCCTAAAACAGGTGTGATGTAACCAGGAGGAAGGATTTCCAGGAACCACAAGTGAGAACTGTCTAGAGCAGTAGATTAATCCCATGCATTAACCTGGCACTGGACCAAACCCTTGTGTAACAAAGTATGACGTTTGACCCTATTCCCTGACTCCAACATCCTTACATGCTGACACATGCAAAGAAAAGCATTTTATTACTGACAATAAGGTCATCTTTCGACCCGTTCAGTTATCAGATAGTGATTTTATTGCACATTTGTGTGAGCTTGTGTAACACTGCAGGAATGAAGGTGTTATAACACAATTCTCAGCGTGCCAAAAAGCTGCGTACATTGCTGTTATATCATCTTTTCGCTGATAAATAAATGAATGGTGAAATATCTTTGACACATTCAGTAGATACTACTACTACTACTACTACTACTACTATCAATACTACTAATCAGTCTTTGTTGGGGTTTGGTTTGTCAACAAATATTCTCCTTTCATTTATGAAAAAATTCCCAGTGTATGGTATGGAAGGGTATGAGAAGGATGAGTTAAACGTCATGTCTGTATTGATTTAAGCAGTAAAGATTTCATAGCTTATAATAAATAATTTTTGCACAATTCTCTCCCAGCTTGGTTTTCCCTGAGCCACGTGAAGTCCGCCAAACGCATCCTTTCAAACTGCTTCTTATTCTGCATCACATGGCAGTTTAAGACATTCAGAGAAAAATGCTGTCCACCCTCTTTTGCATACATAAGATCACTGACTTTTACAATTGGCTAGTGCTGCTGTGATTGACACAAGGACAGAGGCTATACTGCCATGAGGCTCCCACCGCTTCCTCTCTTGGACTCCTGGACATAGATTGCCATTTTAAGGATTTGCACTTCTTTGATTTGATCTCCTGAATGTACTTCGATGATGGCTGCTGTTGTTTAAATCTAGCTTGTACCAAAATGTTGCTAATAATGAAAGAAAGAAGAGAATCCTGCAACATTCTTTTGGTAAATCTGTCGCAGTCTGGGAAAATCGGATCGCTGAATTTTGTCATGTTAGTGATAAATTGGCACAGAGCTACAAAATACAGTACAAATCAACACCGACTCCAACAACCAATGATCACACACACACACACACACACACACACACACACACACACACACACACACACACACACACACACACACAAGGGCTCTAGAGCATCTGTTGTGTACCATTTAAATTCTTATTTTTTTTGCATGTTTTTTTTTTCTAGAGTTTAAAAAGAAGTTGTTACCCGTTGTCAACATGTGATCATCTTGTGTTCCTATTGTGCACTTTGTGATCAAGGGCATGTACTCTACTAGCACATGTCCCAGCCTCAAATACCGGAGATGTTTTCTCAAATGACAAATAAGACAAAAACCGTGCTGTTCTTTTGCCTACAACACTTTGACACAAAACAAAGCGGATTATCAAACAGTATCTAGTAGAATTCCACATGCCAAAGGCTTTCCCATGGCTGCAACACACATCCTATCAAATGCATTACTTCTATTACGCAGTTGTTGCTTCGGTACTGTTTTGTGTTCAGCCAGACATCATGATATCATGAATGGCAATAATAGCTGCTGTTAGTGAGTAATTCAAATAATACACAAATCGGCTAAGTGATGAAATCTCCCATCGTCACTTTGCATGTTAGTCTGGTTAAACTCCCAACGCACCTGCTAACCGAGCATTAAACTGTTACACTAATTAAAAGAGAAGATAAACCAATGACACAGCTCTTCTTGCAGTTGAGGATTTTTGCATAATTGATCTGGGACCTCAAGGCTCTTGGCAAAAACAAATTGCAGCACATCGGCCGCTTTTCACCGCACACGACCAGTCAATACTGTACCTCTGTACCTCTAACAATGCTAAAATCTTTAATATATCTCATATTCCGGAGTCTGATTCATTTAAGTCTTGTTTTTTTTTGTTTTTTTGCCAGTCTTGTTTTCGTTCTCGGTACAAGCAAGTGGAGCGTGGAAGAACAAATTGAAAATTACTACATGCGTAATGAGTTGTTCAGAGAAGAACGTGTCTTTCATGGGTAATCAGATCAATGTGCAATTAGTGTTGATACAAGTGGTGTTCAAGTCAAAGCAGGACTTTTGATTGAGCATAATATAATATTGTGCAGGATGCAGTTATAAGAGTCCCTTTATTTCTCAGCTATTTCTTCTCTGGGGATTGATTGAAAGTATTATTGTAGTTGAGCTTCAGCAAGTAGATAAGTTTGTGTGTGTGTGTATGTGTGTGTGCGTTGGGGTGGTGGTTTCGAGTATAGAAATTGGTGTGAAGTTTAATTTGTCTTGCACGACATCTCAACGCACACAAACTTGATAAACAAATATCATATGACTGATGGTCACATGTGGATGCACAGTCAGTTATTTTGTAGCAGGAAATCGGAGGGGAATCTCTCCGGGTGGGAATTTTCTGGTGCTGCTTGAAATGCTTAAAGGAAAAGTCCCCCCTTGAACACATTAAAATATTTGTGATATCATTATAGATTTTTTTCTCATGTGATTATTATCCTAATTTTGGTGTTGAAGCTGTATTTTTGTGAAATGTCACACAAGGAGATCTCAGTTACAACACAATTAATAAAGGTCACAGTTCACTATTGGGTCATAAACAAATAGCACGTCATTTTCCGCTGACCATTTTCCAACAACGTTCTATGTTCTATCAGTGAGAAAACCAATGAGTACTAGGGTCACGCAATGCAATGCAGCTATATGACTCACTAGTGTTTAAAGTTATGTTATATACTGTAGCACAGTGGTTTTAATGGCATCGTGAGTCCAGCATTTCAAGTTTTAAAACCTGATCTGTTTAAGGAGAGGTCAGAAAACTGGGCCCAATTAAGGACTAAACCGCTGCTACAGTATATCAAGGTCTTTAAGCAGAGAGGCGACAATCTCAGCAGGATGTCAGACGGCATTATGGAATATACTGTATAAGCAACTGAGAAACTAGTTGAACATGTCAATGAATAAATTCAACTCGGTTGAAGTAAATTTTTCTCATTACAAAATAAATAATAGATGCCATTGAATCATAGCTGGTAATTATAAAGATTAGTATGCAAGTCATAGAATGAGGATTCTTCATTTAAGGGCACAAAAGTGGCTCTCTGGCAGTCCTTTCCAGTGACTAATACAAATCCCTATCTTTCTTCGTGTTCTCACTCCATCTTCTTCTTCTTCGGCTTTGAACATTTACTACTATTTCTGTCCTCTTGCTTTATTTAGTTTTGTATTTCTTCGGCTCCATCGCTTTGCAGAGTGAGAGGAAGAAAAGTGAGAAACTAGGGCAGTAAATGCTGTGCACCTTGCAGCACAGTCCAGTTTTGGGAACTAGATCAGGACAAGGTGAGTGGAAAAGTGTGAGGGAGGGTTTAGAAACTGGTGTGAAGGTGAATCGTTGTGCAGAGAGAGAAAGTGTGTGTTCAGGTCAGCATTCTGTTGCTGTTCTCTTACAGAGGCATATGTTTTGCTTATGTCGGAAATTTACATACACTCAGGATAAAACTTTATTTCGGCTGCTCCCGTCAAGGGGTCGCCACAGGGGACCATCCGATCTGGACACAACCTTTACGCCGGATGCCCTTCCTGGCACAACCCTCCCATTTTATCTGGGTTTTGGGGGTGGCAAGGTATGCACTAGGGTAGAATCCTCAGATCCCCAAACCAACAACCTGAAGCCTTAGCTGGTTAATTTTTTTAACCACTGCATAGATTTCATGTTAAACTATAGTTTTACCATGTTGGTCAGGACATCTACTTCATATATAGTATATTTCATAATATTGCACAATTCACTATATCACAACATCAGTGCCTCAAGTCGATTGTGTCTTTAAACAGTTGTGGAAATTTAGAGAAAATGATGTCATGGGTTTAGAAGATTCTTAAAGGCTAAATTATATCATTTGTGTCACCTGTGAATGTTGACCTCCACAAATCTGGTTCATCTACAGTAAAATGAGACTGATATTGACTCAACCTGAAAAGCTGCTCAAAACAAGGAAGAAGCCACTGATCCAAAACTACCAGCATGGGGGTGCCAGCATCATGTTGTGGAGGCGCTTGGCTCCAGCAGGAACTGGTACACTTCACAAAACAGATGGCATCAAGAAGAAAAAAGATTATGTACATATATTGAAGTAATATCTCAAGACATCAGCCAAGAAGTTAAAGCCTGATCACAAATGGATCTTCCAAATGGACAATGACCTCAAGCGTACTTACAAAGTTGTGGCAAAATGGCTTAAGGACAATAAAGTTGAGGTATTGGAGTGGCCCTGACCTCAATCCAATGGAGAACGTGTGAGCAGGACTGAAAATGCAGTTACATCAGTTCTGTCAGAAGGATTGGGTTGAAATTCCAGCAACTTATTATAAGAAGCTTGTGGAAGGCTACCCAAAAAGTTTGACCCAAGGTAAGCTTCTGACCTGCTGGGAATGTGATAAAAGGAATAAAAGCTTAAATAAATTTTTATTTCTACTGACATTTCACATTCTTAAAACAAATATAGTGATCCTAACTGACCTAACACAGGGAATGTTTACTAGGATTAAATTTATTTGACTAAGGTGTATGGCTGGCTCTAGCTGTATGCTACTAGTACAGTACAATATGTGTGTGAAATATTGACCTTGTTTTAGAATCCTGTAAGTTACATTTTTAGTATATAATATAAATTTGCTAATAAAATAAAATCTATTCTCTTATTAAACACAGTTTCCAATTTCTTTTCCCTGTTCATTATTATTTATTTATTTATTTATTTATCAATTTATCCATTTTTAACTTTCTAAGGAACGTCAAAACCATGATACTTTGTTTAAGGGCACACATTTTAGCTACTATTCATGCAAACATGGTTATTTACTTGGTTATTGTTTAAATTTTATTTATTTATTTATTTATTTATTTATTTATTTTTTACATATTTATTACATATTCATTAAAAAATAGACACTTTTCATTAAGACCTTAATAAATCTAGATTCCATTTTAGAAATTAAACATGCAAAAATATTTTTATGAGTGTAAAACATTAAAAGGTTGATCTAATTATGTTGCTCAAATAAATATTTGTTTTCCTCCATGTTCCAGTCATCTCCTAATGAATGTCAATGGCTTTAACTGGCCATGAACGGTTAGAGAAATGTTGTTTTGGTTATCTTGGAGTTTTCTATGACTAGAACATAGGAAAATGGATATCCATTTGAGCAACATAAATAAATTACCTTGTGTTTTTGATATTCCTCTATGTATTGTTCTATATATAAAACCCAGCAATTCCATCCCTAACCCTATTTTTAATTGGGAAAAACTAAAAACTGTTATAGTTTTTCTCAGGTACTTTGGAGAGCATTTCCCAAAACAATTGCAAAACAGCACTACATAATGGATCACCTGCAAAAGCCCATGTCTTGCTTAAAGTCTTTAGTTTATCCCTCAAAATCAAATATTTAAGTCAATAAACATGGGTGTAACAGCACAGTATATATGTACAGTATTATACGTATAAAAAAGTTTCAATAAAAAAGGTTTAAAAATATTCAAGGTCGCACTTTCTCTGTATGGCATATAAATATCAATTTCAGGAGTACAAAGTTTTACATTACTCTATCTGGGGAACTGAATGAAAGAGATTGGACAGGACACACATTTATCCTTTTACTGTTTGTACAGTAATTTGTTGGCAGGCGATGGCATTGCAATACAGAAACCCAAAAAAAACAAGACTGGTTTACAGTAATAACAAGTATAGAAAATTACAGTGCATTCTTTCTATATCTCCTGTCATACTTGTTTGTTGGGCCATCCATTTTTATCTACATCACAACGCATATTTTTCCTTTGCAATGCAGCATTAAAAAAAAGGAAAGTCTAATCCAGGTTCTGCAGTCATCTGCTGTGATGTAGTCACATGCTGCATCAATGGCAGCCAGCAATTTTAGAGAACTGATTGTATGAATCATTGATTAATCAAACACTTCTAACATTCCCCTTCATTCATTAAAGTCAAGATCCACCCGAGAGCAGTTCATCAATTCAAGACAAATTTACAGAAATTAAAAAGTCTAATAGAAATGCACAGAAAACATGCTTGGAAGATTATGACAACTGGTTCAATCAGTATAATACAATTTGTTCAACATAGCATAACCAGTTGATAATGTAGCAAACAGCAGGAAATAGTACAAAATAATTTGCATGAATGTGCCACAGCATTTGTAGTTTGCTCAAAAGACTGAGATATGGCTTTTATGATGTGCACAAGCGACCAAACGATAAGGAGGTTTGCAAGTTGTTTTAAGAATTTCAGTTCTGATCTTAGTAATGTACCAAAGTAATTGAAAAAAAAAACCACTGTAAAGGAATGAACTTGAAAAAGGCAAATTAATTGCATTCTTTTCTCTTTTAAATAGTCTCTTACATCATGTTTGTTTTTCCAATGGCATGGAGACCATGAAGATGATTTTTTTTGACCAAATATTCACCATTTGTGGCAATCATTTTCTTAGCACGCAGTCGTTTGCACCGTTTCAAAACGCCTTTTGAAATGTACGCCAGAGGAAGCCTGTGCCAGGCAGCTCAAATCTGATCTTCCAGGTATTTACCGGTGCAGTTCCTGTTTTTCACCTCAATATATTTTCTGTTACAAACCAGACCAGATTAATTGCCTGGGTTCACATTTTTGCGGCTTGGTGGCCAAAGTCTCCTTGGCAGTATGGACTGAAGATACATCTTGCTGAAAGACAACTATTGGACACTTCTCATTGATTTCAACCAACATTGGAGACAAATCCTGGCCACCTCTTTTTTGGCTATGGTTGATCATTTCTTTCTTTTGGCTATGGTCATGGTGGCCATGCTGTTGGGTAGGAAAACCAAGAATGAGATTTAATTCGCCATATTTTTATAATTTTTTTATATACACAAATGTAGTTTACTGACTAGAATTTCTTGATCTTGACATGAATAAATGGCCCCTAGAGTCAGTTTTATTTCTAGAAGACTTTTAACTATAGACACTATCATCAGTCAGCTTTAGAGAAACCTGCATACAGATTTAGATTACTGATGAACAAGCCAGAAATGGCAGTGCCAAGAAAAAGCACCTTGGCGAAGAAACTTTTAAATAAACTAAACTCAAAAGTAAGCATCTTTGGCAGGTTCAGATACTGGCACCAATTTTTTTTTTTTTTTAATTGAAATAATCTATATTCTTTCTGCTTTAATTTATCTCAGTAAATGACTCCCAAGTTGTTCCTTGAGGTGTTTCGGATGATTCATTCACTTTAGAGAAATTCACACATTCTGTAGGAATTAATTGAAAACGTTAAAGTACCAGCATGAATATTGAATGCTAGTCTGAAGGCCATCATATTTCATAGTTAAGGATTATATCAGACATGTCCCACAGCTGTTTCAAGTCTCTTAAAATGAAGAATATGCTTAACTTACTGTATCATGCTTCCAAAGCTAGTTTTTAAGGGCAACTTCAGGAAAATACAGTACGGAACTTCGCCTTATGTTAATAGTCAGGACAGCGGCTTAAAACATGTGTCAAGACCAAATAGAATTCAATTTGCACAACTGACATCAATGAGTCTTTTTTTTTAACCATACTCATTGGATGCAGTATAATATTATTATTTAAACAGAACAGCTTGCATTAATATTTAATGACAAATGTTTCACATTGTAAGCTGTGGTTAGTATAGCGAGAACACAAAGGGGCCCTTCAGCATGTTGCTTTTATTAGGAGAAATTCATCATTATCAGCGTCCATGACACGGGTCAAATGCAACAAATGGGACTAAAACACATTTGAAGCAAAGGTTAAAAGAAAGAGGTACAAATTAAACAGCGGTCCGGAAACAAGCCTCAGATTTAATGCTGAAAGGTCACATGCTTAGACTTAGACAAAGACACTACAGGGTATGACAGGGTTTATACAAACTACATAAAGATCTAAACATACACCAATCAGCCATTCAATACAATGCAAAACATCATGCCCAGTATTGTTTAGGGTCCCCTTGTGTTGCCCCTCAGGCATAACTCCACAGGACCTCTGGGGGTGTGGTGTGGTGTCTGGAACCCGAGGCTTAGCAGTAGATCCTTTGAGTGCTGTTGGTTGCAGGGTGGGGGACTTCATGGATCAGACTTATTTGTCCAGCACATGCCATGGATGCTCGATCAGATTGGGATTTGGAGTTTGGAGGCAGTCTTGGGCTCTTTGCCTGGCTGTTGCACTGGGTATTCGGGAGCCTTTGTATCGTAGCCAGCATTGACTTTTTTTTTTTGTGATTTGTGCTTCATTGGCTTTCTGTGGGTTTCTGTTGGTTCAGAATGGACGAGCTGGTCTTTGGTCTCCACATGCATATGTGAGCCCATGATCCTGTCACCTGTTCACTGGTATATTATTGATAATCAGTGTTAATGTATTAATGTTATGCTGATTATACGGCATAATAAAGTATGACATGATCTCATACCCTCTGTGTCTTTTTATGTATGATTAATGGTGGTGAAATTTGTTGACAGATAGACAATGATGCCTTATTTTATGTAGCTTTTATACTATCCCATTTAAACCAGCCATTTCTGACAACAGTGACTAGATGCATATCCACTGTCCACAGCATTTACAGTTTCCTTTTTAAAATCCTCCAAACCCATTCAAATTCGATCACGATTTCTGTGGACGGTGCACTTCCAGATGGCATTTGAGGCTGCTCAATTGACTGATGCTCTTCCCACAGTGCAAGCAGCAGTCAAGCTTTTCTCCAATTCATCGAGTTCTTTCATCGTTTATTTTCAGCAGTCCAAACTGGAAAGCACTCTTCCTACCGAGAATCCACTGGTAAAGCTTTTATCTGGTGTCAGTCCTCTGGTACTCTTTAACTGTCTAGCATTATAAAAGCTCTTCCCACGCCGAAAGCAACATACAAGCCCACACTTTTCAGTTCCTGTGTGAGTAAGTGTTCCCACAGTGAAAGCATGAGGAGCGCTTATAGCACTTTTTTACTTGTGCGAACGTTCAAGTGATTTGCTTTGCTTTAAAGTTTACCATCAAAGAACAAATCAAAGGCCTTTCTTCAGAGATCATGATCATGTTGATATATGATAATTAGGCTTGTGAGACCGAGAACGGGTCTCAGCTTTCACTGCAGCATACAGAATGCCTGTTATCTCAGCTTCTCCATAGTCATTGCTATTATTTGTTGCTGATTTGGATCATTTAGTTGGAGGTAAGTCACTAAGCCCCCCCTCTGATTTCATTTGTATGGTTAGTAATACATGACGTGTTTCATATTAAAAAATATAATTGGACAGAACACTTTTAAACTTCATTTAGTTGAAATGTCTTGCTTTACAGCATTCAATGGTTATTAATTTCCCTGACTTTAGAGAAATGTCCTTAACATGTCCTTAAGATTTGTGATGTCAGCCTACTCAAAAACTAACTAATGATGGTGGACGTTATTTTTTTTAAAGTAACTAATTACATTGCAAAATTACTGTCTTGAAACAGTAATCAGTCACATTACAGCGTTACTTTTTGATAAAAGTAACTAGTTCGAGTACTTTTCCATTACAGAAAATGAAAACTCCTTCGTAATTCCTCATGTATGATATTTTAGTCAAGACCTTCATAATTATTCTACCATCATCACTCAGCGAAGTTTGGCCCATAATCTGTTAACTACTAATATCATATTATTCATCATGATTCACCGCAAGTTCTGTCCTCAACGACCTTGCAGAACTTCGAGGAACGTCGGGTGGTCACTCGCAACGTGCCTATCACCGCTTCTCACCGCGAATCAAACTGCATAGGTGAGATAGGGGCATACAGCACACACACACACACAATAACGGGATTACTGCTTTCTGGCTTATGGATTACATAAATTGTTTGAATAACAGATTACATTTTTGAAAATATAAGTAAATAACTGACTACTTAAATGCCGGACCTAGGGCGTTAGATTAGTCGTTACATCAAAAAAGTAACCAAGTACTCTAACGTGTTACTTTGTGACGCATTACACCCAACACTGCTAATGAGTGATTGATATGATTGATATGATTGATATGTAACAGTTGATGAAGTATTATGCATGGGATCTAATATAATGAATAAAATGTTCACCAAATTTCATACAATTAATGGGTGTTAAAGAACAACACTAACAAATTTTATATGCTACAGTTTCACACACATTAGTAAATATAGTATAGAAAATTATTATAAATGTATAGCAAATACATGCAATATAGTATAGTAAATCATTCTCAAAGCAAGCTGGTTATTTGTATCATCAAAAATCATTGTTACCTCACACCTACAGGGTTGAAGGTTTGCATTTTCTCTCGTGCTTGATGGGTTTCCTCCAGGTACTCCAGTTTCACCCCACAGTCCAAACACATGTTTTGCAGACTGATTGGTGTTTCCAAATTGCCCATAGTATATAACTGGAGGAATAAATGTATGACTTGCAATGAGTTGGCACTCCATCCAGTGTGTCCTCCACTCCCTGGGATAGACTCCAGGCCTCCACACAGGATAACCACAATGGATAATCAGAATGCAAAATGAATGAATGACTAATATCAAAATTGGTTATTGTATTCATTCTATACTCATCCCCACCCACTTTTGAACAAACAAGCATTGAACAAGAACATTAATGCAAACTTGGGGAGTTGATTTGAATCCAAATATATACTATTATATACTATACTATGAATACTATTCAACAGACCATGTGTATTACCCAAAGCAGTACAGCTGTACCCCTAAACACATGACTATATAATCAATCTGAACATGAAAAGTGAATTATTTTTATTCCAGTTATTTAGAAAAATAAATTAAAGATGTAATTCTGGTGTGTCCAGCTCTGTCTGACATTATTGTGATCATTTAAATGTTAAAGCTATATTTGTGACTAAAGATGAACCTGAGAGTGCTGTAGTTAGGAAAATGCCTTCCATTAAGGGAATCATGAATTCTGCTAAATATCCCTAAAACAGTTACATTAAACAGCAATTTGCAGAACCGTTTAGTAGTTTTATGGACTGGCTATTATAAAAAGAAAAAATGTTCAACTTTATTTGCATTAGTCATTGCAGATGTTGGTATGTACTGTACTTACTCTATAATAGGCTGTTGATATTTAATACTTGTTATGATGTGTAGTGGCAACAAGTATGGGGAAATTTTTGTGCATTGCTCACAGTGTTAAAATAGTGAGTTGCGTATACAGTATGTAGACTATTTCTATACAATAAGAAAACATGGCCTTGGACTTCGCCCAATTCAGTGTTTAATAACGAGGAGAACAAATTTCTCGCTGGTAATTCATGTTTACTTCATTCTACTAATACTTCTTCCCTCAAATAAATATCTCAGCATTTTTTTGTGTGTCTTTATCAAATGCAATGTAATGCATATATGATTGTTGTGAGTATCAATTTTAATATATTAGCATGTGTTGCGAAAAGAACATTAGCCTAATCTGCATGTCTTTGGAAAGTGTGAGGAAACCGGACTACCAAGCAGGGGGAGACCATCAAAAGTCCATGCACACAGAGGCGGGAATGTGTTGAGACTTCCATGTGTTGAGAAAAGAACAGAAAATGTGTTTATTTGACCTTCAATTTTAATAGAATCTAAATTGCAATCAACTCAGTCAAAGCATTTAAAACACATCAATGTACTTAATGATCAACCATCAACCACAACATTAAAACTTCTTACAGTTTAGAAACTTCTTTTCCTTATCTTGTTACAGTTTTACCCATCATGGTGTGAGATATATCAGGCAGCAAGTGGACAGTCAGTGGTTAAAGTTGTTATGTTTGAATCAGGAAAAATGGACAAACACAAGCATCTTATTGACTTTGGCTGTGATGGCTAAACAAATGGGTCAGAGCAGCTCCAAAATGGGCAAGCATAGATTCTTGATGTCTTTCCAGTCTGCAGTGGTCAGTACCTAACAAAAAAAAGTCCAAGCAGGGACAGCTGTTGAACTGAGACAGGGTCATGGACACCCAAGACTTACTGATGCAAGGGCTAGCGCTGGTTCTGAGGTGTCAGAAAACACAGTACATTGCAGCTTGTCATGTATGGGGACTGTGTAGCCAACTCTTGACATAGCCAGTATGATGTTTTGGGCAATGTCCTGGTCATGGCAGTCATGTACGTAGATGTTACTCTGACACGTCCAACAGATCTACACATTGTTATAGACCAAGTACAACAGTAGCCTCTTTCAGAAGGATAATGCCCTGCTTCAATGCAACAAAGTTATTGTTTAGGAACATGGCAAAGAGTGGTGTATCTCAAACTGATCAAGCATCTGTGGGACATGCTGGACAAACAAAATCAATCCCAAAAAAAGACCTCACTTCATAACTTACAGTACATGACACTGACAGCAGATGGAGTCTACAGCTCAATGGGTCAAAAATGTTTTGGTGGGCCTGGGGGATGGGGTGGGGGGCACATAATATTAGGCAGGTGATTTTAATGTCATGGCTGATTGATGTATAATATAAGGTCATAACTGATATAAAGGTGACAGACATAATGAAAAGCTGCTTACAAATTTAACATACTGGAGAAATGCTGTAGTAAGCAAACAAGACGACGTGAGTCTCTGTGAACGAGCCCTCACTATACGAGGAATAATAAATTTCAGCTGGCGTATATATTTATTAATGAGAACTGCATATATCAGAATTCTATTCTGTGGTAATTCCGCACTTTGTAGATATGTGTTAAATCAACATTATATTTAAAACTGCTGGTGCATTCCTTTAATAAATATTAGAACACGACAATGCAATTAATCACTCTGCCTGCTTTCTTGTAATTACTTCCTTGTAAATTTCATTTTTTTTAAAAACTTGTATTCCATTGAGTTTTCCACCTGCCCTGATATAACACATATTAAAGCAGAGACTAGAATGAGAGAAAAAAAATGAGAATGACCTCCTGAATTATTTTGATGAATGCAACAGACCATAACAGGGAATTGAAAAGAAGATGAATGAAGGAGGTGAACACAGTTCGGGACAGAGGACAGAATAAGAGAGAGAGAGAGAGAGAGAGAGAGAGAGAGAATGAGGTACGCAGGAGGCATGACGAATGGAAAAAAGGATGGCTGAGAGAGCTGACAGTTGTGAATGAGGGAGCTGATGCAGCAGTCCATCTTCAGCTTTCTCTTTAGAGCAGTGGCACAGATGGCATGCAAACATACATTCGGTTCTCCGAATGGTGCACTGACGTCACTGCAAAAAAAAAAAAAAGACTGAGCTTGTTTTTGCTCATTTGCGTGACAGAGATTGATGTTCTCTCCCTTCCTCTCCTGCATACTGTACAGTATTATGTCTGTACTCATTGGTGCTCTGTGGCATTGTTAAAAGATTATTAAGTGTTAAAGTGGAAAGTAAAGTTAGCTTGGGTTTGGAAAAGATGAACCGCACATATGACATCACAGATTCCTTTGATGGCCTTACAAGGACATGTGTGGCACTGACGAGGATGATTTTTATATGGTAGCTCAGTTACAGATCAGACAGTCTGGGGTTTAAGTCAACGCTCCACTGAGATGTTATAGGGCCCTTGAGGCAGGACTTTAACCCTGTCTGCTTCAGTGGTGCAGTATCATGGCAGACCAAGTGCTCTGACCCTGACTAAACAGGGATACAAGAAGAATGTGCAATAATGTATATGTGACAAATAATGGCTTTACTTTTTAAAATCTTAAATCTGACCACTGTCTCATGTAACTACATTATATCACATTAAATGTATGTATTGTGCTGTAAATACACTCAGACATTATGGAATTTTATACAAAGGCAATAATCATTGCACAAATATGAAATAAATTATTCATGTATCAACATATTTTAATTAAGGGCTGAATTTCACCGCACCTAAAATAATTAAGTAAATCCAAAATAAATATGAGGATAAAATAATGGTATGCCTATGTTAATTAGACTTAATTGAAGTAAGTACATATATATATATATAACTTAATGTACTGTAGTAAAAATAACCATAATATTAATATTGGGTCAATGGTGGATCAGGCGGTTAAGACTGTGTTGCTTTTGAAAGATGGTTTATAAGATGGCTTATATGATTATAGGATGGCAAGCTGTGAAGTGAATCTTGTACAGTACTGTATATTGTTGCTAGTCCTAAATCTAGATAAGAATGAAGGCGGGTTCAAAACAACAATTGCCGT
>JAOVVB010000011.1:14995299-15006232 GCA_028570985.1 Heterobranchus longifilis | reverse complement strand
ATTTTTTTGTCTTTTGGTTTTGCCCTGTGTAGTCTGATTGGTGATGGCCGACTTCCTTTATTTATGACTTCTCTGCTGCTTATTGCTACTGAATTATTTTGCCTGTCTGCTTTTACTAAAGTTTTTCTTGCACCTGCATCCCCCCCTTAACCACCTGGCACAGGATAATAAAATTAGCTCTGCTTCACAACAGGCCACATCACCCCATCCCATCACCGACAATTTTCCAATGAGAGCAAATGTTTCATTTATGTTTGTTTTTAGGAAAACAAATACTGTATGATGTGTTTTTTATGGGCTGACTACAGACAGACTTTGTTTTTTTATGCTAGCAAAGCCATTCTAGACACATGAGTACGGAATTTTTCACATCTCAAGAGAGGTACCCTTTTAAATAATGGCACTCATAAAGTTCTTTAGAAGAATATATTTTGAAGATTCACAATTTATTACATTCATTAAATGTACACTATATGGGAAAAATAGTCTAACCAAATACATATACCTAAATATGGAGCTTTTACAGCTATAACTGCTTCCACACTTCTTGGTCTTGCTTCCAACTCATTCATGTAGAGCATTTATGAGGTCAGGCACTGATGTTGGTCAAGAAAGCCTGGCTTACAATCTTCGTTCCAGTTCATCCGAAAGGTGCTCGATGGCGTTGAGGTCAGGGCTCTGTGTTAGGGCCAGTCAAGTTCTTCCACACCGATGTACTCAAATTCAAAGTCATTATAGTCCTCGCTTTGTGCACTGTGGGTACAGTCATGTTGGAATAGAAAAGGACCTTCTCCTTGTTAACTGTTGCCTCACAGTTGGAAGCAGAGCATTGTCCAAGATGTCTTGGTATGCTCTAGCATTAAGATTGCCCTTCACTGAGGATAAGGGGCCTGATGGATTGAAACACCTGAATTCAAAAGGTATATATAGTGTATTAATAATTATATATTTAAATAAAATATATATTTATAATTAATATAAATATATATATTTTTTTTTTCTGTAGGAGCAACAAAGGTGTTTATTAAGTTATATTAAATTTAGATCCTCTTGCAGTCAATTCTATTTCAACTGTACAGCACTTTAGGTGTTCTAAATGTGCTTTATAAATAAAGTTGACTTTATTTATCTATTACATCTAAATCAGTAAGCAGTCATATACTGATTTGGATGTAATAGACCATAGAGATTAAAAATCAACCATTTAAATGATTAGCACTAAGCATTTCATAATATTTTGACGTGTGTGTCATTAGTCAGGTGGCCTTTGTCTGGCAGGACATCCTTATTGCTGTGATATAATGAACAGCATGGGATTAGACCGCATTTAATACTCTCATCTTCTGGGACAGTCATCATCATCATCATCATCATGGGGACAAAGTTCTGAAAAAGCAATCAGGTACACCGCACAACTGCTGTCTATCCCTCTGAATGCTTTTCATTCCTGACATATTAAAGCGTTATTATGTCCTGTCAGATGGATATAGCTTGTGAAAGCACACCTGGGATTGCTAATAGATCCTGTCTTGGCACATGAAAATACACTGAGAGTGGGAGAAAGATCTTGAGGTCTCTATTAAGTTTTAATAAAGGGCATTCATGCAGTGTGTGTTTCAAATCGTGTGTCTAAAATCTTATTACTGTGCTGCATATTTATATCAATCGCTTGCGAATAGGGACGCTAATGGCTTTGCGGCAACATTGTGAAATGAGTGGCAGCAACAAATCCAGCATTTCGGTTCCCAGGACTCGCTTCCTGTCGTGTACGTAATGTAACCAACGAGAGAGAATGGAGGGCAAAGTGTCACCCACGCTCCGGCTTTTTCCCCCATGGTTGCTAAGCATATTTCTGGGAAAAAAAAGACTTCATTAATGCATGCTATTAATAGTCTAACAATCACCATGCTGTATAACATCACATTATGCCACTATGGAAAGCTTAAACAGGCTGTCATGATGATAAATGAGCTTAGAATAGTAAATTAACATGCAGCATGATTGGCATTAATAAATGGGGTAATCATAATAATTTAAGAACTACAGATGGATGCGTTCTGATTTAGCAACTTCGGGACCCAACGCGCACACGCTTTCCAACAGTTTGATGATGAGCAAGATACAAACAATGGACCTACTGTAAAATATTCTTTCTCAATCACTGGCATCCTGGTAAGTGTGACAGTAAGTGTGTTGGCTACATTCTGTGCTAGTACTTGAGGGAACGTTGGGACTGTGTTCTGGAGGAATGAAGAGTTTCATAAAGACTGACATTCACAGACAGTCTGGCAGCAGAGAGTGTAATTTACTGTAGTATTTAGTGCATTCGTATCAGGGCTCTCCAAACTTTTCAGTGCCTGGAATCGCTGTGTTTGTTTCCTAAAGTACAGTTATGTTTGAAGGAAAATAATTAAAATGATATGGCTTATAAATATACCTTATTAACAGCCACATACATACTCCATCCATCCATCCATCCATCCATTGAGGAACCTCTATAGTCCACCTAGAGACCATGGAGGCCAATGGTGGTTACCACTGTAAGGTGGTCACCATTGTATTTATTCCCAATTGTACCAATTTGGGAATGCCAGTTAGCCTAATTTCCATGTCTTTGGACTGTGGAAGGAAACCAGAGTACCTGGAGGAAACCAGTCAAGCACAGGGACTATTACTTTCCAATAAAACTCAAATACTCTACAAAAGAAGTAATACAGTCTAATATGGATAATGAACACTGCATATAATTCAATAACATTCATATATAGTGCATAGGTTAACATGGGCATAGAGCCTATCCCAGGCAGGTCGGGGCACAAGTCAGAGGACACCATGGATGTGAGGGGAAAACCTGAAGGAAACCCATAAAAATAAGGGTGAAATATGCAAACTCCATGACCACAGACCAGAAGCAGGATTACAACTCCCATCTCTGGAGGTGCAAGGAGACAGCGATAACCATTAAACTACTATCCCCCTAATATTCTATATACTGTACACCCATAACAGTAGATTCAATGTGCAAAGTACATACATCTCAATGTGGTAAATGAAGTTATGGGTCCATATATACAGGGATGAGAGGGATTAATAGAAGATAACATGCTCAACATGATGTACATATGTACATTGATGAATGTCTATATTGCCAGTTTTCTCTGAGGCAAGCTATGATACAGAATATATATACAGTATAAGTGAAATATATGAAGTAGTGCATTCATAAAAAATAAATTGTGGATTGTGTGAAGATGCAAAGTGGATGAAGCAGTGCAATATAGACTGATAGTGACAGTGCAATAGTGTATTTGTTAACTTTCCATGATCGGCTGTTCCATGTGGTATCAGCCACAGGAGAAAAAGTTATTTTAAGCTCAATATGATATTGCTTCCCCTTGTGCCATCCAAACAGCTCTGACCCCTCAAGGCATGATGCCACAAGACCTCAGCGGGTGTACTGTGGTGTCTAGCACTGGGATGTTAGTTGTGGATCTTTTGGGTGCTGTGGGTTGTGGGTTGGGCGAAATGGTTCAGACTTGTTTGTCGAGTGCTAAACTGGGGAATTTGGAGGCTGGAACAACAAACTTGAACTCTTTGCCTGCTTGGATGCTATACACACCAGGTTGTGGTGCACTGAGGGTTCTGATACCTTTCTATTAAGCCAGCATCATTTTTTTTTTCTGGACTTTGTTTCCCACTGGCTGAGCAAAGACGAGCCTTGGGAGCCCATGATCATGTCGCCTGTTTACTGGTTTGTTAAGAATCAATGTTATTCTATTCACCTGCCAGTGGTGTAAATGTTATGTTAAATATTGAATTTGAAAACTATACCAAAAACCTTTGACAGTTCAAATACTGCCATATGAATGGAAAGTAATCTGCTATAAGTGTTTTGCCTAGTGCCATAAGTTTCCTTCTGACCCGCTGTGATCCTACATAGGATAAGCGGTATAAATAATGTATGGAAGTCTGGATGGCTGATATATTACTGAATTACTCTCTTTCTACTCTACAGGAAAAAAAACTTCATGTTCATCACTGTAGATCACAGACATACATTCCATCTACAGACATATACTGTAGATCTTAAATACTCTACTATATACTATAATTACTCACACACTCTAATAATAGACCTTAAATATATATTATAATACTTAAATGCTCATATACCTATATATAGTATTACGCTGTGGCATTTGACTGTAGTACTTCACTGGTGTACATTTTTACTTTATATCTCAAAAATAGTGGTACCTTGATGTACACAAATGCACAAATTTTAGCCTTAAGGACTGAAATTTTGCAATTATACTGTAAGTTGCGCGCACGTCTGGGAGCCGTTCAAAACTTATTCGCATTAGTTTGTCATGTTTGCATCATTTTTGCCAAGCAAAGCAACTTAACATATTTCTTTCCATTCTTTTTTTTTTTTCTTTTTGTGCAAGATTTAGTGACGACATAGCTCCATGGGTCCCAAGAATGTTATCAAGAACGGTAGCAAGAAGAAAAAGGAGCCACTTCCAGCTTAATTTTTAAAGCAGCCGGTGCCAAGAGGAATCATAAAGTGAGGTTAAATGTCAATTTGTTTCATAGTGTACTTCATTTACATGTCTTTCCTAAATGTTTTGATTGCTTTTGTATGAAGCGATATGATTATAGCGTGTGAAACTTGGTAGTATTGGTAATATTTTGGGTGGCCAGAACGGAATGTCTGCATTTACATTATTTCCTATGGGACAATGCGTTTCACAATATGAAGTTTCACTTTAAGAACTCACCTCTGGAACGGAATGAAGTCGTATGTTATAGTACTGCTGCAATATCCAACTGGATCCCAACTACTGTATTTTATTATGAAAATGTTCTATATTACTCAGATACTTTGCTATACATCTTTAATAGTTATGCAATACTGCATTATACTGTACTGACATATAGCATTTGAGTTAAATTTGAGCTCTTTTGGAAAAATATTGTAGAGTTTGATCAGTGTAATAGACTATTTGAACTCTTGAAAAGCGCTATAGTACAATTTTTTTAGTTGTATATAAGTTCAATGGGAGATGATATGAGTTCTTTTTTCTATATTAAAGTGTGCGACCCTTACATCACTGGAGTGGTACTTTGTCTAAATGGTAGTTTGTCTGAGTAGTGCAGTGTACAGTGTCTGAGCAATAGGATAGCGCACTTTTTGTCCACTTGAGTCAAATGATTTCTATAGATTAAGATATTCAGTAATGTAATTTGACCCAAACATCGCTCCAGCTCTCCTCACACAAATCGTACTCTATCTGTCTCTCACCCACGTACATTCTGTGAAAATATCCCACACTGAAAGCTGATGTATTCCACATTGCCAATAGACAACTTATCACACACCTTCCCTTTCTCTTTCTCTCTCACACACAGAGACACACACAGAGTGAAGGTTGGCTGTAAGTGAGGAGCAAATGAAGAGTAATGGTTGCCATTTTCGGGTTGTCTCCAAGGTCCCTGATTATCCTTTAGCAAGGAGTATCTTTCAGGCCTGTTAAAAAATCTAAACTTTTGATGTGGCTCTGATTTAACTACACACAGTGTGTCAGTCCGCAAATGTGTACTAATGTGGAATTTGCAGCGGCCAATACTTATTTAATGTAATCACACCAAATGGTCCCCCTCGGCTTAATGCTTCTCTTTTTACACAGAAGATGTTTATGCGTTTGTTTATTTACACTCTTTTAAATCAAGTACATTGGTCCGTTTATGAGTCCCCTTATCCTGTTAACTTGAATAAGTAACGTATAAAACGTAACGACCCGTGCTGTTATAGGGAATTATACACGAAGGGGTCGTGTGATTATAGCACAACACAAAGCCCATCATAACAGCACCGTCTTCAAGGGTTTTATACCACACTGGTTCACCAATGGACACACTGGGCCTCATGCAGCAACTTTCTTGTAAAGTTTCGCTGAATTTACTTTTAAGAGAAAAAGTAAGAAAAGTCATTGGCAGATGCACCAAATGTTCTTAACCGTACCGATCTGTTCTTACCCAGGTGAGCCTAATGAGGCAATGCCACTGAAGAATGGTAGTAAGAAGAAAAAGAAGAAGTAGGAGAAGAAGAAGAACTAAAGTAAACTTGTGATCTTCCAGAATATGAGCAACAGTGTTACAGGAAAATTAAAAGTGCAATATTAGCAAAAGATCTGTATTGCTTGAATGCCGTGTCAGCAGCAGGACTCACAGTTAAAGAAATAAAAGTGGTTTGATAGCACATGCAGTGAGGGCATAACCTCCCTCCATATGTTAGATTTCTTGATTTTTCTTGAAGTTGATTTATTTTTTATTTTTTATAACTAGATAGTGGGTTTTCTGGATAGTGCTCATGGCAATTGCTCATGAATGGCTCAGAAGTCATTCGTCTGTCTCACTAAATCTGTGCAATCTCTAAAAACACACTCTCATCGAACGCCCTGGATGGCCAAAGCAGAGATTTTATAGTCTTAATCATGGTCTAAATAATTATTTAACCATATAATAATCATCTAAACATTATATGGTTTTAGACCCTTATTATCTTCTGTTTAATTATACATTATTATACTCTAAATATGATGCATTTTCCCCTTATTTTTTACATTATGTTATTAGACATGCTTTTAGACATTTATAATTAATGTTATGGAACGTTCATTAAGAGAATTACATTCTCAAGAGATAATCTGACATATAGCCCATGAATGAATGAAAGTGAAAGAGAGTTACTAACCCTAGAATGCTACTATCAGTTTTAAGACTTTAACAGCACAAAATTGTCTTCAACACTGAAAAAACAAAGACTACAGAAGAGCATGTAATACTATAAATTTGAACAAATATCGAGAAAATATAAAATAAATCAATATAAGGCGATTGTCTGGTCAAATATTTTATTCGTATTCTACTTGCATGTACGTAGGTGTACAGTAGTGTTTGGTTTCCTGCCTATTTTATAATACGTTTATGTTTTGTGTGAGCCGGCTAAAACTCCAAACGGTCACAACACTCAAGCTGAATAAAAATCAGAGAGCCTTTTCTTCTCCTTCTTGCTGTACAGTTTAGGTTTGTTTTCCAAGTGAATTCCACAGTCTCAACCAGAGGCTACAGTACATAACTAAGACAAGCAGTGGTTGTGTCTTATATATTTTACACTTTGGTTTGTGCTTTATAGTGAATGTTGAATTTGTGCTGTATATTGAATTTTTGAAGGATAAAAAAGAGAAGGAGAAAGAAAGTTCATTCAAGACTGAGCTATTATTTCTATGATTCTATTTCCAGAACATAATTTAATAAAGGGAAGCATGTAACATTTCACAACATGAACAGTGAAAGAGGATAAGAGGGTTTTTAAAAAAAAAAAAAAATTTAAAAAAGCTTGAATCGTGGTATATATATCTTGATTTGCTGTTGTTTTTCATCTACTTGGATGCAACATGTTATTCTCTCCTGTCCACGTTCCCAGGACGACGACGAGGACGTTATCCACTTTCACAATCTTTCCATTAGAAGTACATTCCCAGAATGCTTTCACAGTTCAACTCATTTCTACGTTATTTGTGAAGATGTGCCATTACTGTTCATTACCGCTCTACATCATTCCATAATCCTATACTTTGCGAATAAGTAAATAACATTTTATTAATACTATTTGCAAAGAGGAGGAGATGGTATGTCACTTCATCAGGCAGAAGTTCACATGAGTTTGTAACCTAAATGGTAGAAGTCATATGCTTTACTAATAACCATGCATAGTTCACTGTTGAACTCATATACGTTTCTAAAAGCATGAAGCTCAACTACATAAAGTTACAAGAAAATTCCAATATGCTAATATACAGTACTGTATATTGTTATATACCCCTTTACTCAAATATTGAGTTAAAATATTCTATTATAGAACTCAAATCCTTTCTTATAAAACCCAAATGTTCTACAAAAGAACTCTGATTCTTGAATAAAGATATGAATGTGAATACTCTGCAACATTACAGAAATATTGTCATCATATTCTAGAACTTAACTCCTTTCTGGGACAACTTTAATACTTTACAATAAAACTCAAATTTACATAGTCAATGCTTTTATATATTACTTAAAAATGTACCTACGGTTTAGTACTGTAGAACGCAAATCCTTCTGTATACGACTCAAATACTCCACAAAAGAACTCAGATACATGAATATAGACAGTACCATCTCTTTAAGTTAAATTACTTAAATGGTGTCCTCACATTCTCTAGAATTCAAATCCTTTCTCATACAACTCAAATATACAAATCCAATATCCCACTTAAATATTGACCACAAATTCTCTACTATATAATATACATTCAATTCATTTCCTATGAATCTCAAATGTGCTATAATAAAACATAGATGCTTTGATATACATGCAGTGCAGACTTTGAAATATTCTCCAACAGAACTCAGACACTTGAATATACATTAAATATTTAATACAATGTTATTTTCTTTAAGATGTGATTTCAAATTGTTTATTTTTCAGATGAATTAAAAGAAAAATTATTATTGCTTGATGTGTCCGTCATACTTCAGCACATTTACTGGCCCCAAAAGAGAGCATTTGGCAAGCTGCCCTATGTCACGTACGTCCTGTACATCAAAAGAACCAGTCATTAGCATGTAAGTCATACAGAAACCCGGAGACAGACTGATGATAGGAAAAACATTAGCACTTTCCGGTTAGACAAAAGGGGTTCCAGCGGACACCAGCTGTTTGTATGTATATTCGCCTGGACATGGGGTATAGGAAGTGTTACCATATAAGGAATCAGGAAGCGGGGTGGGGGGGTGGTGGGTTTTTATGGGCATAGAGGCATGGGAAAGTTCACAGCATATTACATAACCTTACACTCATATACCCTATCAAATAATATGTTATAATTCTAAAAACTCAAGCTGTAATAATCTGAAACACTGATTTAACTTTTTTTAAAGGTAAATATTTTTACACAACATTCAAGACTTAAAAACTGACCACACAGGCTCAACTATACAAATATACTGTATGAAACTCAGATACTCTAATATAGGGAATAATAAAAAAAAAACACTTTTCATTCATTTTTGGCCACTTACATACTTTATAATAAAACTTATATACTTTTTTTAAATACAACTCAAATAATCATAAGAAAGGATGGAATAATGTCAGGGAATTTATACTCTGATATTATATATTATTTCATTATTGTTCTCACATGCTCTTCTATAGTACAAAGATCCGCATTCTATGACTTGTAGAATGGAAATATCATAACAGAAATATCAATGTGCCTTTATCCGAGACAAAACCCAAAGCAAACCATGGAAAGTAAAATGTGAGATGTTATAACCAGACTTTCTGAAGCTATGTTTAAATGTCATACAGCATCTTGATTTGTGTTTCAGCTGTTTTGGGACGCTTTGGATATAACATGACATTTTCTGCTGTGTGCTCCCTTTGGAAAAATATGTCATTCATGTGCATTTCCAGAAGTCATGGTTATTGGTGAAGAGGCAGGAAATAATGTCCATTTGCTTGATTTGTACGTATGTACATATTTTCCTTCTTTATCCAAAACCTTATATAGTAAACGTACATAATACAGAAGATATTAATGCTAGTTAGTTTCTTTCTTGGGATTTATCCCTTTTATCCCAGGGTTTACCATATTGGATGATTTGATCTGCAAGATCTGGCACAGGGACTGGGATGTACATGGTGTAAGGTTAAAGATTTTGTTCAAGGACCTAACAAGGGTGATCTGTTCATGGCGAGGCTCAAACCCCTGACCCTCTGATCAGCAAGCTAAAGCCTCAACCACCTGCGCCACCACTACTGGCTATAAAGGACTGCATATGTATTTAGAATATGAAATGGTTGGAGGGATATTAAGGAAAAGTCATGCTTTATTTTTTTTAAATGCACCTTTAACTGTTGTTTTATTCCTTTTTTTTTTAAATGACAATCATAAAATCAGCTGTGCACATTAAATGTCAATCAGTATTGCTGATGGATACCTGCGTGGGATTTTTTTACAGACTCGATTAAGTAAATGAAGAACAAAACGGTAAAAATACAAGACCTGTTAAATTACTTTGATGCACTGATGAGGAATTTGTTGATATGAACCAATGAGCACCTTCAAAATGGCACAAGACATTAAGTAATCATTAAGAAAAAGCCATTATGCGTTCAATTGGATATCACAGCAGTACACCAAACCAGACCTCTTGAAGTATTTGTTCTAACCCTTTTTTTTTTACTATTGTACTGTACCTCTCCTTTTTTTACAGCTCCTAAAATGTAATATCACAATTTTATGCCTTGTCTTATGATCACGAAAATGGCTGCCCTTAGGCTAGTCAAATTTAAAATGTTACACTCAGATAGAGTGTGATATTTTCACAAGCTTAATATCATTAAAATGTATAATAGACTCACTCTATCATGCCGATGCTGTCACCCATGACCTCAACATCACCCCCCACCCTCTGATTTCCTCTGGTTTTTCCTCAAACGTAAACAGTGCAGAGGGTTATCGTGGTGTGTGCCAGGGTGGATTCCTGACATTCTTCCCAGGCTGGACGGGGAAGCATGGGTGCTGCGGTCATGCAGCGAGTCCCATATGATATGGAGTGTGTTTCTCTCTCATCTGTTTGCATGAACAGCTAGGTTTCCCCACATGGTCATCTGCTAGTCTTTAATTACCTTTCTTTTGCCTTTTTTTTTTTTTTTTGCTGGAAGCTCAGAGATGAGACATGTCCCACTGAGCATCTGTTCATAATGACGATGAATTTCACAGCCTTATAAAAGCTTAATTTTGACGTTCAGCCAGGGATTTCAGAAAGACTAGGCAGTGTGTGTGTGGTGTGTGACCGCTGGCACTTGTGGAATGGCTGT
>JAOVVB010000011.1:14932941-14944189 GCA_028570985.1 Heterobranchus longifilis | reverse complement strand
GGAACACACTCACAACCCCCCCCCCCCCCCCCCCCTTCATGCTTTCCTTCCGCTCCTGCGTTCCTCTCTCCTCTCAGGTAGTCGGGACGAATGTCTGGTTTTGCCGCCACTGTCGCCATGAGCTATAACATCAAGACGTCGAAATGTTCACACACTACAGCAGCAATCAAATGGAAGTGTGTCTCACGTAGCATCCCGTTTCCCCCCCTTTAACTTAATCCTCATGTGAACTACTGTGCAATGGAGCTTATATACCTGGAATGATTGCATCTATTGTCATACACCTCTTAAACTGAAGTAAGGCTATAAATTTCTTTTACATAGCTGGCTAATGTAGAATACTTGTACCTATGGGAGCGATACATTTCGTGGAGTCTTGTTTTGGTATGCCGTGCTGTGCTGCTTGACTGGGGCATCAGCCGATCGCAGTAATTGTAAACAGGGAATTGGGCAAACAAAGTCAGCAAATTAAGGGGAAAGTTGCAGTTGCGTAATTAGATTTTCTGGCCAGCTTATTCGGATTGCTGAAATGTTCCTGCCGGTGTCTTAGTCAAACAGCATGTAATCTCCAGCTTTTTGTCAAAGAATCTGATACTTATCATCACCAACATACCGACCAAAGCAAAGCAAGAGGTCAAGCGTAACTGTGAATGTGATACCATCATAAATGTTTCCTGCAGCAACAGTGTTTTCTACCTAATGTAGCACTCTGTGCCAAGGCCGAAAGAAATGGCATATCAATGGCATATAATTACACAATGTTCGTTTCAGTAACTATAAAAAAAAAAGTGGAAAAGTTCAAGGATGGTGAATCCGATCCAAGGCACTAGTAAGTATGTTTATACACCTGCAACTTTGTGGTTGTAAAATTCTCACTACATCATTGGTAATCTGAACAGTAGCTCCTGCTCCAACCAGCAAGCTAGCACGGGCTTTATTTCTGTGCAAAAGTAATAAATGCAATAAAGTGGCCTTGAACACACCAATTATATGGCCTCGGAATCCCCACGGACTCTTTAATGTAAGAGAGTTTATTCTATTCTCATGCCGACTCTGAAACAAGCCTTCATGACATCGGCACCCCATTTAAAATGAATTAGGTCTGTGTTTGCGCTGTAAAATTATACCTTATGCTGCTTTGGTTCATGAGATATTTTAATGGCTGTATTTCAATTTATATGCGGTTAAGAGTGATGTCACAGTTCATCAAACCCCATTCAACTTCAACCCAAACTAGAAAAAAAATATAACCAAATTTGTTGATTAGTGGATTATTTGTTTGCGCTGTACAAAAATAGTTTCTGGTGGTTTGACATTTTGGGATTCTGTGTGTAATGCCAAGGTTAACCACACTGCCAGTGAGTCTATACTTATAGTCTTTTCCTTAGAGGGAAATATTACATGTAAAAATTGGCTTGACTTTTTCTCAGTCAGGAGAAATGTCTACTGAATTATTACAGTGAAGACCTACTGAATGTCTACTGAATTAATACAAGTCCATTGGATGTCTACTGAATTATCACAGTTCTATTGGATGTCTATTGAAATACTTAAGGTCTACTGAATTACTACTGAATTATTACAGGGTAACTGAATGTCTACAGTACAGGTTAACTGATTTACTACAGGTCTACTAAAGGTCTAATACATTATTTCAGGTCTGATTCATTACTACATGTCCACTGAATTACAACAGGGCTACTGAATGTCTCCTGAATTACAACAGGGCTATTGAATGTCAATCTGAATTAATACAGGTCTACTGAATTATTACAAGTTGATTGAATGCCTACTAAATTACTAACGGTTTACTGAATTTATACTGAATTATTACAGGTCTACTGAATTATTACAGGTCTATTGACTGTCTATAGGTTTACTAAACGTCTAATAAGTTATTCCAGGTCTGCTGAATTACTACTTGTCTGTTGAATATCTACTGAATTCTACCAGGTCTACTGAATGTTTGCTGGGTTATTACAGGTCCACTGAATTACTAAAGGTCTACTGGTTTACTACAGTTCTATTAAATGTCTACTGAATTACTATGGAGCTAATGAATGTATATAAGTCTGCTGAATGTCTACGGGTCTATTGAATGTCTAGTCGACTATTATAGGTCTACTGAATTATTACAGGTCTACTGAATGTTTACAAAATCATTGCAGTTACAGAAACTTTGCTTCCTGTCTTTTGATTTTGGGGGGGAAAAAAACATATAGAAGCCAGAATTCAGAACTACATATAATTATAAAATGTGCAATGCAAACCCATATTCACAATGTTTATGCCCTTGCTGTACAGAAAAGTGTGTGCTGGTTGACGTGACTCAAAATATTACATTCCTGGACTTACATTGTATAACATAATGTATAACATAATCTCTGAAAAAAAGAAACAAGCCAGCAGAGGCAATAATTCTGAGCAGATCAGCACTTTATTTAAGTTCTTTTCGTAAGTTGATTTAGCTTTACTGGGGTCTTTACAATCAGGCAGCTCTGTCAGCACAGCTGTCACGATCGCCAAACAAACACACACTAAGATGCTGTTCTTGAGTGTGAGATGGGACTGAAGCACCAATTACAATCCTCATTGAGGTTATTATTGCACATCAGATAGGATCAGTACATCTGGGTTTCCTCCACTGCAAACTCAATGTGCCAGGGTCAACTGCCCCACCAACAAGCAAATACACTTATATACACAATGTGTGTATATCTGCTGGTAAAATTGGAAAATCAGCCAGGAATGCTCATGATGGTTTCAAATGTCCAGCACGACTCATACTCCAAACAAATACCGGGGTGCCAGAGAGGGGCAGCTACAAAAACATGAGGAAATTAAAACTAGCGAAACAAACTGGGGATCACCAGTAACAACAAACCAGATCAATCAGAGAAAAACAGTTTGTGGGTGGCCAGGCCTCATCTAAAGGAATTCTTAAGCAAATAGCTCTGGATTCATTTCCTTCTGTCTAAAGACCAGCCAAATTTGTGATAAAGTTATATCCACTACTTTCATCTATTTCATATAACACAATAACCTTATCGAACGCCAAAACTATTACTGCTAATCTCGCAGCCCTAAACTTAACCCTTTAAGCACTTTGTTATAAATATGTGATCATAACCCCCTGCTAGTGATGCATACAACCAGTCTACAGTATGCCGTGCTTAGTACCAAGTGCAGTCATTGTAAAATTCATGACAGCTGGGACTTGTGGAGAACTTCAGCTTTTTATGTTAGTTGGGACTGATCCAGAGACAGCTGTATCTGCTGAACAGTGCAGCGATCATAATGAGATAAACAGAGCAGTGTGTATTTATTTATTGTGTTGGTCAATGCCGTGTCAGCACCATTTTGCTCTGGAGTTTACAACGGACCATTACTACTAGTGTCCCATTTTTCCCCCCAGTTTAACGCAAAGGAAGGCATTTGGTTTCTGGACTATGTGTGTTATGTCAAGGTTAACCACAATGCCAGAGCACTCCTCTCTCTCTCTCTTTTGAGTCATTTTCCTTTAAGGGAAAAAGAGTTGTGTTTTAAAATTGGCTTGATTGTCCGTCAGTCAACTGAATTGCTTCATGGCTAGAACGATGGAGAAAGTCTGCTTCCTGGCTTTCGATTTGGAAAATTTCATTCAAGCCAATATCCGTTGCGTATGCCACGTGAAAAAAAGCCAAAATCCACCATGGACATTATACGCCAAAGCCAAACCGAGTCAGAATCCAACATGTCCATCATACACCAAAGCAAAAGCCACAATCCATTATAGATGTTATGTGCTGAGTCAACAAATGGATCCTGCTTGTCCTATCATCTCAAAATATAGGAAAATAATTTATCCTGGAGATCATTCATGGTTTTTGGTGGGAACACTTTTCTAAAGGGCTGCTTTGTACACCCGAAAGTTTTGCTTTTCTCTTCTGAAGAAGAAGTGAAATTGTCACTTATTGAAGATATTCTTACCAGTGCTCGGTCTGGTAAACATGGATGGTCAGCATTTACAGTATAACCTCTTATTATACAGAATTATAAAAACTGTTGGCCATTTGGAGGGCACGATGCATTTGTGAAAATACTTTTTTTATGTGTGGCCTAGTTTATTATGCACAGTTTGTTTGCGTCTGCATGATTGGAAAAAGCTTTGATGCAGCATGTAAGACAGCAGCAGTGACAATGATGCTCAAAACCCCGATAAGAAGAGACTCCGAAAGACGAACAGCCAGCAGTCTCAAACCTTGAAAAGTCTACTTTCAGGTGTTGCATTTATAAAAGAGAGAGAGAAAGGAAGAGAACATGTCTAGCACAATAGAGCTGCTGCTATATGTACAGAATTAGGTCAACGTTTTCTCCTCCATGTCTTCTCTGCCCCTCCTCCCATTCCCTTACTGCCTCTTCCTTGTGCTCCTCTCAATTATAAATTCTCTTTTACTTCATGTCATACAAGCAGCTGGTAGAGAGCGAGCTCTCTTAAATTTCACCGCCTTATGTTAGAAGCTTCGGTAGGTTTGTAGAATATATATGTATAAATCTCAAAAACCTGTAACAGTTTTTTTTCAAACCTGTACTTTTTTCATATCTTAAACAAAGCCTAACAAAGTCATTCCCGTCAATGAACTATTATAAATTAACTTTTATGTTGGCTATTTAACTTTAATGGAAGGAGTACTGTATGACATGGCTTAAATAGTGCAGGAATTCTAAAAGACAATCTGCGTTTGACCTTGGATTAAATGTTTTTGGCCTCGTTTTTATTAATGCACTGTCTTTTTACCTTTTATTTCCTTCAGAAAGTTCAATAGAGTATTCAGAATAGATTTCCAACTTTTATTCATTTAGAAAGTAGAAGAGATGTTCAAAATCGGGGCACGGATTATTAATTAAAGCACAAGCACATATTAATAATGATATAAAGACATAAAGATAATTGGTCACCTCTTTGTGAATTCAGATTTTCTAGTAGATAAAGGGTTTGTGTGGTACCATGAACATCATGGCTATATCACTGGGTGCTTGATACCAGTAAGGCCAACATTCAAAGGGGACAGTTAATAATATGTGGATCTTGTTCCCACAACAGGTGGGTTTGCAGGACCCACCCTTGGACCCAGTCCAGAATGTATTGTTTGGAGCTGAGCATCTGGTGACCATATACAGTATACCAATCAGACTCATCTCTTCTTGGTTGGACCTTTGCAATCGGGGGAACACCATTCCAGGTCTTTCAGGTCTTCCTCAGGCTGGTGTGGGGATGATAACTAGTCCCAGGATGAGGTCCTGTGGGTAGCAGGTTGAAGTTTTGTCCCCATTGGACTATAATGATGTCTTTGTGGGGTTTTTTTTTCATGCCTCAGGATGAAAGAGCTGTTCAGAGTAGCAGAGAAACATGGCAATATGTAAGTGGGAGAACGATCTTCTGGATCTGAAACCAAACGATAAAATGTCATTATATCGTGTACAAGGTAAGTAACAATGGTAGTAACACTATAAAGTTGCAAATATGTGTTCTTGGTTCCAGAGCACCTTTAGCCAATCATATATTCAATTTGTTTTGGACTTTCAGGTGAAGGGAGGGGCAGTGTTGTCAACCGATCACCACCTGGTGGTGATTTGTATTTGTTGTATTTGTCAGGGCTGCAGGTAGATTTACCAGGTAAAGCCAGGAGATCCTTCTTGGGAGCAACCGGTAAAAGCTTAATCCCTACTTTTTTACTTTTTTAATTTATACTTTACAGAGTGACGTTTGGTACATAGAGTTTCATTTGACAATGTTCAAGTCCTCAGTTGTACACGGTGGACGGGTGTCACTAACTGTCATGTTATTTACCCTAGGATAGTCTCATCTCCACCGGTGGTTGTAAGTTGAAGTGGCAGGCTGTTAGAATTCCATCAGGCATGTTGCAATCGATATAAGATCTCTTGGGAATACCTGGGGATTTCCCCAAGCTAGGTGAAATCTGTGTCTAGGGAGAAAGGTGACTGGGCTGAACTTCTCAGCTTGTTGCAGTCTCAGCAAGAAAAAGGAATAAAAAAAACAAATGGATTGTAAGTAAAGAAAAAAGAAAAAAACCTCTATTTATGGCTTCTACCTTGGCCTTGGTTGATGTGTGAAGCCACAACAGCTTCCCTACCCACTATGTGCATTATACTTTGTAATGCTAACTTCTGAATCCAAAAAAAGAAATATACAAAGACTTTTAATGTGCATCAGTGCAGCACTGAGTAAAAGAGAAGAGGAGACAAGCACCCGGGATGATCATTAGAGTTTAAGATGGCGGCATGTCTGAGGACCATTTATGATTTATGAATACTGGCACAGCTGAGTGTGGTTCTGAGTGATCCGTCATCTCCAACCTCTTTCTCTCTCTTTTACCCCTCCTTCTCTGTCTCTCTCTCTCTCTTTCTCTCTCTCTCTCTTACACACACACACACACACACACACACATGTAGGAGCCTGGATGCTGGCCTGAAATGCACTGAGGTCAAATCTCTGTTTAGAGCCAAGAGAGACACTCACTGAGTTCAGAAAGAGTCACCATTTTTTTTCATTGCACTTTGTTTCTCTATTTCTGTATATTTACTACCGTGCCCTTGATACTGCCCAAGATTGTATTTATGTACTATATGGTGCTGTAGGGTGGTATTTCCCCACAAGTGTGCGATTTGGTCTGTAAGTAAGTGAAGAGTAACACTCTTGTTGGTTTATTAGCTCTGTAGCACGATGAGGTAATAGCTTTAAGGTTAAAGTAAAGAATGCCACATTAATTTGAAAGATGCTTACATCTACATTTGTTGAAAGGTAAAATACCTTAATTATGCTCCAGAAAAATAGCATTAGATAAACTGTCAGGATTAGTACATGGCTGCAAACCTCCTGCATAAACATCTACTGATATCTTTTCTGGTGATGCTTGGCAAGATCCAAAGTTCTACTATTCTCCCTTCCTGCTTGTTTGGGCAGATTTGCCCCCTTTTATCCTAGTCTCCAAAAAGTAAAAAGCATTCTCAGTTGGATTCAATGGTACCTGGCCAGTCCAGAACATAATTTCTACTTTTCCCCAATCGCATCTTCCTGAGGTTCTTTGTATTCTTGCTTTGTCAGTTGTTTGTCTTTTATTATCCATTGCTGGCTCTCTATAGTCTGCTGAACATTATGCAATGATGCACTGACACACACACAAACTACTTCAATTACTTTATTTAAACAGGAGAATAGTAGTAATAGACATATATTAAAATCACTTTATGGTTTGTGGAATATAAACCATAAGTCACATTCAAAAGTTAATACCCCCTATTTCAATTCTATATTTTTTGTGTAAAAACATAATATAAATAATCTGATCATAGCGGGTGTCGATATGAGGCAAATTCAACCTCAGACAAAGAACATGTAACCTTTTCACCTATTTTTTAGGATTTAAGAGGCAACGTTTTATCCAGGTGCTGCTAATCATCAGCCTCTGATCATCAGCAGGCCTCTATAAAAGCAGATGTTTTGGACAGTTTGCTGGTCTGGTCTGGCGCATTCAGGAGTGTGTTACTACACTGTCAACAGGAAAGCCATAAAAAAATAGTCTTAGAGAAGCAATAGTCGCTGCACATCAGTCTGGAATGGGTTATACAACCATTTCCAAACAATTTATAGTTCAACATTCTACAGTGAGAAACATTATTCCCAAGTGGAAAGCATTCAGGACAGTTGCCTATCTTTCTAGGAGTGGACGTCCCAGCACACTCATCCCAAGAGTTACATCTCAGACTCTACAGGCCTGAGCATATTAAATGTTAAAGTCCATGAGCGCACAATTAGAAGACGACTGAACAACTATGGTGTGTTTGGAAGGGTTGCCAAGTGAAATTCGCAAACCCGCATCTGAACAAACCACAAGGCTTCTGGAACAATGTCCTATGGACAGATGAGACCAAAGTGGAGGCTTTAATTTGGCCAAAGTTTGTCTTAAATGCCCAGCACCGTATTCGTTGAAAACCAAACACAGTATTTCAGCAAAAAACACCTCATACCCACTGTCAAGCATTACAGTAGAGGGGTGCTGATTTTGGCTTGTTTTGCAGCCACAGAACCTGGACACCATTGAGTTGACCATGAACTCCTTTGTATACCAGAGTATTCTAGAGACAAATGTGAAGCCATCAGTCTGACAGCTAAAGCTTGGTCGAAACTGGGTCAGGCAACAGAGCAATAATACAAAGCACACTAGTAAATCTACATCAGAATGACTGAAACATAAAAGCATCAAGGTTGTGCTATGGCCTAGTCAAAGTCCAGACCTCAACCCAACTGAAATGTTGGGGTGGGACCTTAACAGAGCTGTGTATAAGCAAATGCCCAAAAACCCCTCGATGAACCCAAGCAATGTTGTAATTAGAATTAACCAAAATTCATCCAATGTGACAGACTGATAAAGTCATACATGATTACGTCAAGCTATTGCTGCTAAGGGTGGATCTACAAGCTATGTAAAATAAAAACATTACTGTATATGTACACACCATCTAATAATAAAATTCATGACAACAGGTATGAAACTGAGCTTTTGCTTCTTTTGGTTTCTCTTTTAGCGCCTCACCTGGTCAGGCTAACGGGGAAATCCCCTGGTATCTGTGGATAAAGTGAAAGGCTGAGTATGTAGGATGTGAGAGATCTTCCAGTTAAATAAAAATACATTGACTTGGCTCACACCATCCACAGTGGAATATGGGTCAGAGCTAGCCATAAATATATTCTCCTGCCAACTCACTGCACACTACAGACCTAAAAGCAGAAGTGTTTATTTACAACATGGACAGCTGAGTAATTGCATTATGATGAACCGATGCGAAGCGTGCCTTCATTCCAGTAAATCCAGTCTACACATCTGGTCAATATAAAAATATCTAGTTCTGATTAAATGAACTGAAAGACCTGTAAGCACTAAACTTTTTTTTTTTTGCTCCACAAATGATTTTTATTCACCTTAACACTGGAGTAACTTCTTACCCTGGATCTACGTATATTCAATTCCTTATCCAATGATCAAGCATCTTTCTGAGAGAAAAAAACGAAACATGAAATCAGAATTCAATCCATCTGATTTATTTCTGAGATTTGGACAGGGGTTCTGTTTGTTGGCATTTTATTCATCGGCTTGAGTCGTGTCTAGATGGTAACCTGAAGTCAGTCTGCTTCTTCAAGACCACCAGCATATTCGTTAGTGAAGGCAGAGATGATAAAGGAGGATAAAGTCTTAAAAAATAGTCTTAGCACTGAGGCCACATTTGTTTTAAGCCTGTATGTGAAGGGAACAAAGCACAGTCGAGACCTCCCCCAGGCAAACACTCTCACACATTACAAATGCTAAATGATCAGCGAGGAGACAATGCCCACAAGTAAATTGTATTGAGTGATCGCTGAAGATGGGGCGGTGGAGGGTGCGAAAACTCATTGGTGGAGAAAGAAGGACAGAGAAAGATGGGACTCTATAAGCTGAAGATAAGTAGTAGGAGTGGATTCTCTCCTAAGTTCCAGTCACTTCATAACTCTATTTAGTTTGATTCTGTCCTGAACGTAACGCCACAACATCAGTCAAAAATCAGACCCCATGTACAGACAGGACATTCTGATCTGAATTATAACAGATGATTCATGCACATTCTGACTATCTAAGGTTTCAAATCCTATATTAACAAGGTTTAAAAAAAAAAAAAAAAAAAAAAAAAAGGTCTGTGTTGATTTCAGTTGAAAGGCAAGGGAGGCACTTTCCAAGGTTCTTCACTGCAAGTTATCCTTATTTCATTCTTTGTAGCAATTCTCTACCTACACCATTCCTTGAAACAGTATCCTTCTTCTTTTTTATGTTTTATGTTGCTTTTTTTCCACTGATATTACTGTACCAGTATGCATTATACTGTATGTGAATCTGTCTGTGAAAACCCAGCTAAAGTATTTTGTGTGTGTGATTTCACTTTTTCCTGTATAAAATCATATTTAAAAAAAAAAAAACCTTTATCTGGGTTTTCACAGACTGAGTCAGATATAATAAGATCTGACAGATTTGCATGGTGAGCGGTAACAAGAATCAGCCTTTAGCCCTCACGAGAACACCAGGTCATCAGATGTCATTCCTCCCCCTGGTTGCTCAGCATTTACAGGCATGACTGATCCTGATTGGTTGAATTCGCAATGGATAGAAGGCATTCACAATATTGCCAGGGTGCAGCCTGGGTTGGGCTTTCCCCCCATCGTGATGTAGGTTTGGATAGGTTTTGGATGCTTTTGTCTGCAAAAAAAAAAAAGAACCTTAACCACCATCACTGGGCAAAAATACAATGCAAATTAGTACCATGACATCTTCATTGTATAGTTCAATGAGGCATGGAGACAACTGGTCACAGTGATAAACAATGAAATTTATGTTTATAAGCTTGTGTACGGCAGAATTATGAAAAATGATAAGATATAAGGTTGAATAAATTGTGAATCTTTCACAACCTGTATATTTTTGTTCTGCTCATGGCTCAACTTCATGGGCAGGGGTGCTGATTTTGGGAAAAGGTCGTAAGTTGCGATTAAAATATTAAATGAATATTTAAATCAGTTTTTAGTAACATGATTAGTATTAGTATTAAAACTTGTGTTTTATATATATATATATATATATAGAAAGACTGTGTCCATGCATTTAAATCAGATGAGTCAATTCTTTAGTCATGTTTCAATCAGCGACTCAACAGCTCAACCCAATACATCTATCTTAGTCACCATCTTGCTTAAAACCGGGGTGTCTTTTAATTTAGTTTATTTCGACCTGGTAATCCTGTGCACACCTCTCCACCAAATCACAAACTCGGTTGTAGCTCAATACATGGGTGTGGGTGAGTGTGTGTGTGTGTGTGTGTATTTGTGAGACTATCCCAGCTGTCAGGTCGTTACTCATCCCCTCCCCCAGTCCCCAGCACACAAACACCCTTCCCATTGTTCACCCCAAACACAGAGACTAGCGTTATTGACTCAGCATTGCACATATTGACCATCGCCTGGCCCTGTCTCAGGACAGCCATTACTAACGCACTTTCTCTATCGCTACACAACGTCCTAATGCATTCTCGCACGCTTCACACACTTGAATCTGCATCCTCCCATGCTAGATCCCTCGCGTTTAGAGTACACACTCGACACCAACTGGCACCAACTGGAGGGGGAGGTGACATGCTCAAGGGTTAGATAAGAAACATGATAAAGAAC
>JAOVVB010000011.1:14922268-14932885 GCA_028570985.1 Heterobranchus longifilis | reverse complement strand
GCATTTGGATGATTGGGAAATGAATTGAAAGAAGTGAGAAATTCGATTTGTTTAAGAAATGGCCGAGAAAGGAGGGTTGGGCTGATAGATAAGTTTGTGAGGCTATTGTAGCTACAGTGGGAGCAGGAGATTGTGACTAATTAGGGAGTCTGGAAAAAAAAAAAGGCCCTGCATCTCTGTCTTACATACGAGAGAGGGAGGGGGGGGGAGGATATAGCCAGGGAGGACTAATCTCTCAGGGATCTAAACTGGAGTGTTTTAAGTTGATTGGAGGTTTTAAAATTCTAGTCGAGAACATTGCTCCGGAGATTTATTTGCTCTGCTACTATACTAGCATTTGAAGGATGGTTTCAGATCGAATGATCCGGATAGCGTCCCTCCAGGCATTCCAGCCTCGGGCCGTGTCCACTCATGTACTTCTGCAAATGCTCAGCATTCCTGAGGAATTCCAGAGATTCCAAGACATGTAATTATGGCATGTTCAATACACACAAAGCCCGCTTCATACGCACTCTGCAGGTCCGCGAAGAAAGAAGAACCTAGATATATGTAAATGTGTGTGTGTGGTCTCATTTTCCTCGCTGCAAATTTAGTTCGTTGCTATTTTGAATATGCTCATTTCAGCACAATCAGTGCAGTGCCAAGGGTTTTTAAGTAAGGAATAAAAAGCAGCAGGGTGTCAGAATGAGGAAGAAATTCAATCATAATGACTCTAACTGTGACACGGATGTTGGTTTGAGTATTTCAGAAGCGGCTCATCTGGGATTTTTTTTTTATGCAAAACTGACTTCAGAGCTTACATAGGATAGTGAAGAAAAAACAAGAAACATCCAAATAGCAGTAGTTCTGTGGAAGCCTTTTTGATAAGAAAGGTCAGAGAAGAATGGTGAGGCTGATAAGATGGCTTCAGAAATTCAAATAAACACTCATTACGGATGTGTTGAGCAGAAAAGCATATCAAAATGAACAACAAAGTCAATCCGTTCAAGAAGGGGAATCTGATGTTGCAAACTGAATAGCCGAATGAACAGCTTTATACAGAACGGCAATAATTACTAAAGACAAGTAAGAAATACTGTGTTTGTCACATAAACAGGAACCATAAAAATAGTTCTCTAATGGTTGTGGAGTGGTGACATCATTTTTTGCACAATGTTAATACGTCATTGTGTGAAGAACCACAGTGCCAGGATCGGTACCTTGTGAAGAAAACACATATTTGTATAAAATTAGCATTTTGTTTTTGTATTTTAGCACATTTTTATGTTGAAATAAATTATTTGTGGGTTTTTTTTATATGTTTTAATATATACTTGGGCGTAGATGGGAACATAACTGACCTTCATTTGTAACATAAAAATGACAACAATGAAAAAAAGTGAAGGACTTGGAAATAGCCAAGTATTTCAATAAATGAGTGCCCTCTTGTCAGGAGCTCCTACTCCCAGCATCCAATTTTTGAAACACTGGAATACTGGAACACAACAAAAGCGTTCAAGCGATAAAGAATCATTGTGAAGTATACCCTTTCCAGATTGTTACCAAACCTTGGTTCGACCTCCAGTGTACCAGCCCAGTTTTGTTGCATTGACTTGACTTCTCATGTTTAACCTGATCTCCTTTAGCCTGAGCCGGTTGTGAATATTACTAGATCCAAATTGGATCTACCTTATCTGACTTGATTACCTCTATTGTAGAGTGCTCATTCTCAATTGCACGTACTTCTCCTGTTTTATTGGCGAAGTATTCTGGTTTGTAGTATTCAATGGAGGCACAAGCGCGGTTGTATTAGTATTCCCATTGATCTGGAAATTGCGACTTGAAGGTTGAAGTTCCTTTCCAATATTTTCATTTCTGATGTTTGCAATACTTATAAATTCAAATTTTCCAAAAAAAATTTGTGTTTTTTTGGACTTTTGTGATTATTTTAAATTTCAAAGATTGCTAGACACCTATACGGGTTTAAGAGTATTCACTAGGAACATTAGCAGACAATGGAGGAGAACTGAGGTATTTGGTATTATGGAAAAAACAACAACAGAAAACAACTGACCACTTTGTGCTTGATGCAAATCAGCCACAAAAGAGGAAGTACCAAAAGGTTGCAAAAGTGATTTTTATAGTGCGTACTTTCTGTATATTTTAAAGCGTTCTAGAGTAATACAATTTGTGCCACAGCCCTTTTTTATATTACACCAAAAAAAAACCTTTGTGAGGAAGCATTTTCTAAAAAAAATTTAAAAAAAACATTTACCTACAGATTTAACAGGTCAGCTTTGAAGCTCTGGGTTTGTTGTGCCGTCTCGAGCCCCCATCTTGTACGATCACAGTCATTAGGTGTTTAAAATGTATGCGACTCATGCTGTGTTATCATCATAACTGAAGAGAGTGGAGATGAGTTCCCGACAGCCACAGCACTTCATTCACATCAAAGCCAGCAGCTTCACAAAGCCCGGCTTGTTTAAGGCCAGCTAAAGACCCTGCATGCTGAATTGTCATTCCCCTCCCTTCCTCCGCATGCCTTAAAAAGAGTTTTAATGACTGTTACACAAAGTGTGCTATTGTACAAGCTACACACTTTCACTGTCACGAAACTGTTACATCTATATGCTTTACCAAGCAGACGTTGCGATTGAGCGTTTAACTTGGACGCGTGTAGTTAAAAATGTCGAGCTGATGTCAGAACATGCGACCTGCTAGCGTGACGTGATTTCATTTAGCTATGTCAAGACAGATGCGCTGACACCAGGCTAAGCAGCTCTAATGTGGGTATCAGCCAGTGGCGTTTATTGTCACACCCTCACGTACAGATTGGATTTATCAACCCCGTGCCAGTATGTGGTCTCTTTTGAAGACACCCTGAAAATATGTCGGTGGCACGATTGTTATTAAAATAGAGTCGTTGCTGTGACGGCCTCCTGCAGCTCTGGGTTCCTTCAGAACCAACAAACAGCCACTTCCTGTCCACATACTGT
Source organism: Heterobranchus longifilis (assembly GCA_028570985.1). Lineage (NCBI taxonomy): Eukaryota > Metazoa > Chordata > Actinopteri > Siluriformes > Clariidae > Heterobranchus > Heterobranchus longifilis. Next base: position 14,929,910 of record JAOVVB010000011.1, on the reverse strand, counting down.
TTTTTTCGAGTCGAGGAAAAAGGAAGGAGTGGATGTGATGACAGCTGGTTCAATCACAACATAAGCAGTGGTTGGCACGTATGCAAATACCGGGCGAAGTGTGTTGTAGATGTTGTTATAAAAAAATAAAAAAATAGAAAATCACATTGGCAGAGCTCTCCACGTCAGGTTTTGGATGGTGACCTAGTTTGGCTGCGGTTCACATCGAGGGGGGAGCGGCCCTTTTGACGGAGTCTTCACCTCCACAAAAGAACCGATAATGGCCCGTTCCCGCCCCTCTGCCACTCAGCTGCGGTCCTCAAAGCGGCGCAAAAAGAAGGATTTAATGAGAGTGATCAGTACTGCCGCTCACCTCGGGGGCTGAATAACTCCACTGTGGAATTCTGCACATCAGAAAAAGGGGGGAGCTTTAAAGAAAAGCTGCCTCGTCAGCGACGGAGAGCACGCTCGATTAAAAGACTAGCCGTGCCAGAATAAAGCCATTCTGTTGAAAGAGAATTAAAAAGGTAGCAAGATGGAAAGAGCATGTGATAAGATGTATCGATGAAGACAGACTGAGAAGCAGACGGTGTGTGTTTCATTGCTGGGTTTTTTTTTTTTTTTTTTGGCCATGAGTTACCCCTCACCCCTCCTCATACTCTGCAGACGGGTTCTTTTACACACAATCGCTAGCAGGCATAAAGGTTAGCGCTCTGTCCATTCACCGTTAATTAGATTTAGCCACTGTCGGCCGAGAGGGAAGCTTATCTTTCTCCTCAGGAAGCCCACGGCTTGTTAGCCCGAGCACGGTTCCCTCGATCACACCAGGAGACCGACTCCATCATTTCCCATGGCCTTGTTGTCTCGGCAGCGCCCCTCCATTTTGTCACTTTGCGCTTTTTGTGGACAGAGCGTAATCTGCATACAAACCGAGAGCTGTTCGAGATGAGCTGTATCGCACCAGTGTGCTGCTGCTGTTGTTTGTTTCTGCCAGACGTCTCCGTCTGCGCTGGCTGTCTGCATCAGAATAAGAGCAACAGAGTGTTATTATACACAAGGACTGAACAGATTATGTGTTCTAAATGAATGCAATCGTAGATACGAACATAAGCCACATGATCTGTTTTATTATTTTTTTTGTTACTGATTGAGAATAGAGACGTGTATTGGGTCTAGGAACATTCAGAACGTAAAAGAAAAGGGATTAAGGGATTTAGTATAGTGCATTTATTTAAAGCATTCATTGATATTCATCCTTAGTTAGTGCCTGGTCACATTCGTGGTAGTTACTAGTTATAACTAGTTTGTTTGTATTTTTCTTCTTTTTTATTTAACTAAAGGTTGGTAGATGGGTTTTTTTTTCCAGTTTAGGACACGCCCACTTTGGGATTGAATCCACATACAGAAATAGATATTCAGAGAACTAAAAATAAAGTGGCAATGTGTTACACCACAAATTAAAGTGTGCGTAAGTGTGTGTGTGTGTGTGTGTGTGCATTAGAAGGAACAGGAGGAACAGTTCACTAGGGCGAAACAGGCCCAGTGGCAGTGCAGCTGCAGCATTAGTGGGTCAGTGTCCCATCATCCCATTTATCAGCATTACCGTCCACTCCCTCCAATCTCTCTCTGTCTCTCTGTCTGTGTGTGTGTGTGTGTGTGTGTGTGTGTATATATACTATGCTGTTTTTCCTAAGGCTGACTGGGCATAATGCACACGTATACAGTGACACTGTATAAGTATATTTTTGTTCCACTAGGTGCAATACAAGTCTCTGGCTCAAAGCTACAGCAGTAGTATTACAGTATACACTCTAATTGTTCTCTTCTATAAATATTGTCCCCTAATTACGTTGCATAAGACTTACCATTCAGTGTTATACCGCACGGAAGAGAGATAGAACCTCGCGCCTTAGTGTTGCATATACTGTAGGGACGTCATCTGAGCATTTCTAAACACCTTTCTCGAATACTTGTGCATTGGTACCCTTTATGTGCACACATACACACACACACACACACACACATTCTAATAAAAGTGGAATACAAATACAGAGAATAACATCTTGCATGTTTTGACACTTGGGGTTAATATTAAGTTTATGTAACATATACTATATAAAGCTTGTCTTTTCTCTTATAAACATTTACCACACTGTTATTATAGTGCATTATAGTTGTTGAGGTAGAATTCTAAATACTGATTCATCTGAAGGTGTTGATTTATTATATTTTATAATAATAACAATAATTCGCAGCTCTGACACTATTTTTGGCTGTAATACAAATCTCAGTTTCATATTAAAGTGCTTGTATTAACACGTTATTATTTCCAGTAATTGTTGTTCTGATCGCATGTTGTTATTGGAAATAATAAATTGTTAAATTTCCGCATAGTAAGAGTAACTCTGCTTTGCCTCAGGACAAAAAAAAAAACAGGACCTGTTTTTGATTATTTTCCTATAACAGCATGTTTAGCTAGTCCAGCTATGCCTTCTTTTTCTACCCTAGTATCTGGTTACTATGGAAACAAGGATTGTTGTCATGATTTTTACCATGCCGCATGCATTAACTATTTTATTGATATAAAACCATTGAAGACATACCATGAAGACAACCTGATCATTTCTAATGTCACTCGAGGTACATTGTTCATACACATTGCACAATGCAGTGGTAATACAAGTAGCTCTTTCAGGGAAAGAAAAAAAAAAAGCATGGCAATAAATTTCTAGATAAGGATGTATTTCCTAAGATGGCTCTCACTTCCTCGTGTATCGACCAGCATGTGAGCGGGTACTTTTGTGTGTATGCATGTGAAGAAGCTGCTCTTCCCACGCTGGGGATAAAAATAATCGCTTCTCTTTTCATCCTTTCATACATGTGAGCATGTTAACTACATCTTCTCTCCCAAATCCCATGCTAGCTAGGGAGGCGAGATGAAGGGGGAAAAAATCGAGAAACCATAAATGGAGAAGTTCTCAAGAATTCTGAGTAATTTTTTTCAATTTCATTTTATTGTTCTTTCAATTCCGAAGAAGTTCGGTATCTCCTACTTCAGCATTAACAGGCAGTCACATGATGGAAAGCCTGCGAGTGGCAGTGATGAGGTGAGGAGGTGGTGTCTAGTAAAGAAAAAGAAACATCTGTTCGCGATACCCAGACGGCCCGAGTGGCCGTCCTAATCGAATTCACGATACCACTCTGTCTTTATTGTAGTAAACAAGCCATTTTGAGATGGCTGTGTAACAGAGGCTGCACAGTGTTTGAGAAGAGATGGCATGAGGGCCATTGAGAGGCTTGTTAGTGGTCAGGAGACTGAGGGTTAGGTTGTGCAATCATGGAATACGGAAAGCTACCCTTTTCTTCATTCTCATGCAAACACTTCAGATATGAAGTTATGCTTGACTGATGATGATGGTGATGATGGCTTGTAATTTCAACCGACTAATAAAAAAAAAAAAAGTTTCTGTTTCCAAAGTTTCTGTTTCCATTGGTTTGCTCGCGAAATTAGATGTTACACAATTGTGGCACAGTATTATTACACATAGTGATTTAAAATGGGAACTGCAACAAGAGACCGATTGATATGCAGAAATCATATGTAAACCAAATCCTTTTTTTTTTGGAAAGCCAAAGGCAAAGTGTTAGCGCAAAATGTGTGACTATAATATAATACAGAAGCATTTCTATTAAAAGATACATATCTTATAATAGAATATCTGTGCAAACACTGAGACAACGAAGGGGGATTATGGAGAAGATCATCAGAAATGCGTGCGCACCACCATGAAGTTGTTTCCCATGCAAAGAAGGAGAAAAAGATGAACGATGCCCAAGCTACAGTAGTTTGAGGTCTGTTTTTGAGATGATGTAAGGTTGGAATTTTTTTTTAAATTAATTTTTCTAAACTCTGACAAAATAGTTTTTTGCTTTATTTTGTGTACAGCATGTTATGCTTGGAAGACTATTTGTTAACGGCTTGTATTTCTCTGTATAATCCCCTGCTACCCTAATGCACTTGTCCCAGTGTTTCACTAGTGCTTGGATACTATCAAGGTAAAAAGTTTACTCAGTGTGCTGACGTCATGATCATACTGTTTGCTTTTACGTCTGAAGCCCTGGCCTCCCAGGAACTCCTTTAATGCCCCAAACATGAAGAAATGGCGCCATAATCACATTGTTTGCTTTACGTCTGAAAGCCTGGCCTCCTGGGAACTTATTCAATGTCCCAAACATGTGGAAATGGCGCCATGATCATACTGTTCGTCTGAAACCCTAGCCTTCCAGGAACTCCTTTAATGCCCCAAACATGAAGAAATGGCGCCATAATCATATTGTTTGCCTCACGTCTGAAACCCTGGCCTCCCAGGAACTCCTTTAATGCCCCAAACATGTGGAAATGGCTTGGAGCAAGGTTAGGACTTGCTCAAACAGATGTGTCTCTTCCACAAGTTGGCAACAAGTTATCAAGTTATAGATCAGGCGTTTCACTCTCTGAATGTTCATGGGAACGACTGCAATGACCCGGCCGGGATCGTCAGACATACACAGACGTACACCCTTATTTAAAAAGTTTTTCAAATGTTTTACTGCAGCTAAGAGTCTCTTCATTGAAATGTACAGAAGTCCCCTGTAAATGTCAATTGGGTTTACGCCCTTCATTTACCAGAAATTTCACCTTAAATTCCAGTTTGACTGGAACACCCCTTGTACTTCATTTTATATGAGGCTATTAATGTGATTCTTCCTCATCAAAATTTTCATGAGCCACTGCTGCTGGTAAAATAGGGGGATTCTTTTCTTATTTGCCAACTCACTTCCAATGAATAGTCCCTAACTTCCCAATGTTAGATGAAACGCTATATGGAAGGCAGGCATTCGAAACATTCCTCATGGGATTTCCCCCAGTATAACTTGCTTGGTAGTGGTTATAAAAAAAAGAAACACTGAGGGAGTGACAAAGTGAAAGCAAAAGTCAGTAACATGAGCAACCGTTTCAGTATTTCAGGTATAATCCTGCGCTGAGGAAAACACCTCGCAACTCTGACAAGCCTCTCAGGTTTCTGATAAACAGAAGCGGTTCTTGTTTACGCATTTATGAATGATGTCAGTATGGCAAGCTCTGATGGGTATTGCAGGTGAATTCCAAACCAAAGGTCATTTGTTTTACTGCAGTGACATATGGAAAACCTAACCTGGAGTGAACCAAGGGATTGGACGAGGTAGCAGAAGAAAAAAAACTTACTGTTTTAGAGTGGGTATGTTTCTCATACTTTCATACTTTTTTTATTACTATTATTTTTACAGCCCACCTGAAAGAGATGAATGGAACATTTTAAAAAGCAACACAGGGTTAAGACCTGCATAGTGTGTGTGTGTGTGGGGGTGGGGGATTAAAGTACTGTCTCCATGCCATTCGGACCAACTATGGCTATGCGAGAGGTACCCGGCCTTTGACATCTTGACCTCACAGCGGCTCATCACTCCTGCTCAATGCTAAAGTCAAGATTCTGTGTTTTTGTTCAGGGGCCATCTTGGACATCTGTCTCATAGCTCTCTACGCCATATGCTCATGTTGTTGACACTCATGCTAAGGCCCCAAACTTTTCAACCAGAAATAATAAAAGGAATGTATATTTATTTATTTATTTATTTATTTTTAAGTATAAATAAAACCTATCTGTGGTAAAAGGCTTAGTAAAGGATCTCCGATTATAACAGAATTATTAGATTTTTTTAAACTGTTAAATGATCATCTGCATCTCATCCTTGCATTGTATGGCTGCTGTTTTTTTAATAAATAAAAAAACAGCGTAAAACACATTTCCTGGAAACTGTTATACTGGATGCTTAGTGCTATATATTTACTTTTTCACATTGTTTACAATGAATTCACACATTATTTCTTCAGTATGAGGAAGTATGACGGAATTCCCCTCCAAATCATACATGTGTTACAAATAAATCGGGAGGGGAAAAAAAGGATTATATTTATATTTGATACTAATGCTCACTTGGGTTGTCATGAAACAAATTTTATAGACATTTTTAAAGATTTTTTTTTTTTTTTTTTTTTTTTTTTTTACATGGTGGCTTAGTGACCAGCAGACCAGCACTGTTGCCTTGCACCTCCAGGGTTCGGGTTCGACTCCCACCTTTGTGTACATAGACTTTGCATGTTCCCAAATTGCCTATAATGTGTGGATGAATTTGTGGGTGTGCATGTGTGTACCCTGCGATAGATTGTACTCTGCCTTGTCCCCTAAGTCTCCTGGAATAGGCTTCAGGCCCCCCGCCTGATAAGGATGATGATGATGATTCTTCATTTGAATTGGATGCATGGCCGATACAAAAAAGTAGACATGAGAACACGAAACAGGGCGGTGGTGGCAGCTCAAAGGCACTGATCGGAAAGTCGGCGGTTCGAGCCCCAGCTCCACCAGGGTGCCAGTGTTGGGCCCTTGAGCAAAGCCCTTAACCCTATCTGCTCCAGGGGCGCCATATCATGACTGACCCTGCGCTCTGACCAAGAAGTACAAAGAATTTTACTATACAGTAATGTATATGTGAAAAATAAAGGCTTAACTTAAAAATAGTTGACATAGATACTTAGATGTTGTGCCGCAGACAGTGAGGTAATCTCAATACATAAATAGTCACATGATGACACCCTGTCAAAGAATAGAAAAGAGAATAGGAAACTGGCATATTGGTACAAATTCTATTTTTACCTTGACGGTTTTGGTTTAAGACAAATGTTGAACTAACACTGGATTTGGGGTACGTTACATTCCAGTTACATCCCCTGGTAATTTTTAGTAGCGTGTAAACGCGGACACGAAAATCAAACTAAAGCCGCAACCGTCTGCTGAAATGTATTGATTAGGAGTTCATATATCCGTCAATACAGTGTCGATGTTTTCGCTCACTCATCTTCCTCACTCTCTCCACCACCCTTTCCCCCTGAGCCTCCCCTCACCCCAGCTTGTGATGCTCATCAGTTGGCTTTCTGAAAGGAGAACAATAGGGCCTTTTCAGGATATAAATCTCACTCTGTGTTCAGGCATGAAATCTGGGCAGGCAAACAAAAAGCACCATTGACTCTTGTGGGGAAAAAAAAGAAGGAGAGATAAGATGCCCCACGTTGAACATTGCTGAAACCGGTTCACTGCCTCGGGGTTGTAGTGAGAGAGGGGCCAAACATGTGAGATGCTGTAAAGAGTTAGATACATCTTAGATACCAAAAAAAAAAAAAAAGGGAGTGGAGTCAGTGACTTGCATCATGTTTGCCCTTCTCTTGCGCCCTTCGTTTAGGGCACTTAGACATTTAGGTAGAAACTGAACTCAAAGTTTATGAGTTTAAGGTTCAAAAGTTGAGTAAGAGCCGACTACAGCCGGGCTTAAAAGCCAGTGGTACAGATCTGTGCTGCCAACACAGCATAGGTCAATGACAAATAAAAAATATATATGTGCTTATATGGAAGTCTTGCCAGTGTGTGTTAACGGGGAGGCTTCAGACATCAAACTGTCTATTAGGGTTTTCAGGTATGTCGGGTAGAACAACCTGAAATCAAAAGTAAAAAAACATGTAATAATGTGTATGTGTGCTATTTCTTTGTCTATGTTTATCATTTTTATTATTTTGTTTGCTCAGACATATTTG
>JAOVVB010000011.1:14911434-14922134 GCA_028570985.1 Heterobranchus longifilis | reverse complement strand
AATATAATTTATATAATAAAATATAATACAGTTCATCATAGTGCCATAATAATGTTGTGCTGAAAAAATATATTACGCTATACTACACAATTTTGAGCTTTAATAAAAAACAGCAAAAAAAAAAATGGCTAAAACGCTCTGAGATTTAAGAGCTAAGGAGTGACATTTACAAAAACAACAAAACACCATAAAATCTAAAGAATTCTTGACAAGAGAAGGTCAATATATAATGTTTTATTTATTTCCCTCCACATAGGATCCATCTGAACAAGACCCAAAAACTCAAGTTTCATCGAAAAGTTTCTATTGTCTCGTCGTCTCACAGCACCTCCACCCTTCTGCCTCGCCCCCTGCTGTGATCCAAACATTCCTGATGGTTAAAAGGTGTGTGATAACATTTCTCAGCTGCTCCTTCCGTTTCACCATCCCGTCCCAGGACCATCAGCATGACCATTCACATTCATGCCTGGGTTCAGCCCCGTCGTTCCTCGTGCACTTATCTCCCCCGTGATAAGGCATTAAATAACAACACAATACGGATGGGTCTCTGTTACAGAAAAAAAATGTGTGAAATGCAGGCTCCTCTGTGGCCCATCACTGCTCTCGAGTCTTCTCATGACAATGAGACCCTTTCACACCAGCTGATTTGGAAATGAGAAGGAGGAGGAGGAGAAAGGAGTCAGCAAAACAGCATGCAGAATGAGGTGATCTGCCCAAACCCGTCATCAAAAAAAAAAAAAAATCACACTCAAAAAAAGATCTGAGCACTGAAGTCTCCATCCTTTAACCCTTAACCTCCTAACTCTTTTGTCTGTCCAGCAAAAAAAAAGTATGTAACATCTTACATCACATTCTTTCATCTCTCTGACACATAGCAAGAATTTTAACTTACCCCGAGGATGCAAGTATTCCGAGAAAGGGGTGAAATGCATGACTTGAATTTCTCAATCATCCACAGAATGAAGAGACTTCAGGTCATCTGAATGGCTGAGGAATGAGACAGAGGTCTAGACACATGGTCGATATATCGCCAGTCGATGTTAAAATTTTAATAAGCCATTCTTGAACTTTATCTACTCTTAATGTGATTTCCACCACTGAAACAAAAAAATGTAAAAACATGGACTCCCTGGCTATTCTTTACAGACCCAGATAGGGTCCCAGATCCCAGATTGGGAAAAACCAATTTAATATGTATAATGTTTTTAAAAAAGTAAAGAAAAAAAACATTGTAGCCTCATGATAGATGCTGAGTTCTAGTTTGTCCATACGCTTTCATCTTTTTAACAATGCAGTATGTAAAATGTGAAAAGATGATCTTGAAGGTCAATCTATCCCACTTTATAATATATGATTTTTTAAATATATTGCAGGTAATAAAAAATATAATCATATATACATTACCTCTGTACATGAATATAGATTGTCAACAGGAACATAAATTATAAATAGATTGTTAAGACTGGCCAAAGGTAATATACAATTATTTCAAATTTAAATCAGCAAATGCCTGAATGTACAGGAGTGATGAATTATCTGCATGCATATACCACAGTTTGGCAGTCCCAAAGGGAGTTGATATATTATTTTAATATATATGAACTTAGTAAACAGTGTGGCCCAAAAAGTTTGGATCCACAGGAAAAACTGTATTTCAAAGTATAAATTAAAGCAAAAATTCATTTTGATGACCTCTGACTTCATAGCACTTCACAGTATTGTAGAACATTTCTTCGTGTATTAAAACTAATGATGTTACATACAGAGCTGATGCTCCTTTAGTGCAGTGACAGTTCTCGGCTGAGTCTGATAGATTACTGCCTTAAGATGATGCCAAAGGGGGGAAAAAAAGTTGAATGGTGTTAGGTCTGAACGTATTAGATTTTTTGATGTAAGTTTCAAATCTGTTCTGGATCTGAGATCAAAAGAAAAAGATAATAATTGTAATGTAAGGAAAATTTCCTATGAATCCAGACCTTTGGTAGCTATATCAAATAGTGAAATGTATCAATGCATGTTGGTCACGTAGATGATCAGTGGATTAAAAAAAATAGTTCATAGAAAATGCACAATGCATGAATGTATAATATTATTATTCAATGATGTAAATGATCTTAAAAGTCACTCGTAACACATCATGTTAACATGCAATATTGTGAATTTCAAATAAAATTATATGCATGTTGATCAGGTGGTTTTTAATCAATGGGATTAAAAAATAAAGTAAAACATTTAAAAATAAACTTTTGTCTATTTTTTTCATAATTCTTATTCTTATTTTATTATTATATTAAACTGTGAATTTCAAATAAAATTGTATTTATTTATTTATTTTATGTGTTCATTTTCTAACAGTCAAGATGACATCAGAAGAACTATATAAGAATAAGAAAAATAAAGAGAAAAACTAATAATGCTGTGATTTTCTAATCAGTAGTTTCAGTTTCAACAACAGGTCCCTCAGACATTTAAAAGCCATTCTATTTCTGATACTGAGTATTAGTTTGTTCATACTCTTTCACCTTTTTAACAATGCAATATGTAAAATGTGAAAAGATTTTATACTTTATATGATTTTTTTATGTATTGCAGGTAATAAATATATAATCATATATACATTACCTCTGTACATGAATATAGATTGTCAACAGGAACATAAATTATAAATAGAAGACTATTAGAAGACTAATAGACTGGCCAGAGGTAATAAACAATTATTTCAATGTAAATCAGCAAATGCCTGAGTGTACAGAAGTGATGAATTATCTGCATGCATGCTCAGACATTTAAAAGCCATTCTCTTTCTGATATCGAACAAATGGGCGGAGCCACGTAGGGGCGTGTCTGCATCCCCGGATCTATATTGTTTGATTGGTGGAATTCTCACGGACACGCCCATAGGTGGGGCTAGGGGTTATCTTCAAGCGCCGTTCAACTAGTATCGGTTTAGTAGTAGCGACGGACGACCAGGAGCTGAGAAGTCCTCCTGTACTATTCGACTGAGCCGATTTACACACAGGAAAAAAAAATTCTTCTTCAACTTCTTTTTTCCTTGCTTTTGAAGATTTTTTGGGGATTCAAGAACGAACAGCCTGTTGATTTGGATTTACTTTGTGGTTCTGCATATATATATTTTATTCGCTTAAAAACATCAACAGAAATCAAAACAAGCGCACATCATGGGATCTCAGGCGTCTAAGGGAGGAGTGACCGCGGAGGGCAAAGCCGCCACCGACGCCGCATCACCGGACGCCGCCGGGGCCAAGACTAACGGACAGGTGGGCATGCGACACACCCACGTCTCAACATCTCCTCACACACACACACATCCTACATCACCCTCTCACACAGCCTACTCTCTCTCTCACACACACTAATTATTACTAATATCTCTAATAAAGACGCTCGTGCATGTAACGGCTCCCCCACCAGAAATTTAAACGAGCATCGTCGCGTGCATTAACGATTCTGAAGACGCGAGCCTCCCCGACACCTGCACTAGTAACGGCATTTTAACCAACCCAGGTTTTCATTTTTATACTTTTAAATTAATACATATAACAATAATTATTATTTAAAAAAAATTTTTTTACTTCTCGTTATTTTATTGTGATTTATCGTCGAGAGAGAGAGAAGTAGTGAGATCGATTTTTTGCAGTCTTTTGTCTCGAGACGCGTCTCGGAGCTTCGTAGCTGCGTGTGACGCGAGCGCCCCCGCGCCGTGCATGGCGGTATTGCAAGGCGTCACCTGCTTTTGTGTGCTGCTCGACGGCGACAAATCTTTCGCGCATCTTTGTCAGATTTTGGTTACTACACACATTGTGGACTTTTTTTTTCTTTCTTTTTCTTTCTTTTTTTTAAAAGTAAATGCAAAATTTGGAAGTAGTAAAACTAATCGTGTTTTGTTGTTTATGCATTCCAGGAGAACGGACACGTCAAGACAAATGGCGATGTCACCGCCAAAGCAGAGGGTGACTCTGGCGCCACCACAAACGGCTCAGCAGAGGCTGCCAAGGAGACAGAGGCCGGAGCAGGTGATGCGATCGAACCTGCGCCCGCCACCGAGGGTGAAGGCGCCAAGCCCGAAGGCGAAGCGGCCAAGGAGACCCCTAAAAAGAAGAAGAAGAAGTTCTCGCTGAAGAATTCTTTCAAATTCAAGGGTCTGTCGCTGAAAAAGAACAAGAAGGCGAGTACTGAGGTGAAAGAGGAAGCTGTGAAGGAGGAAGAGAAAAAGGAGGAGAAGCCTGCTGAAAACGGTGCCACAGAGGAGAAGAAGGAGGAGGAGGAGGAGGCCAAACCCGAAGAGAACACTGCTGCTGCTGCCCCAGCCGAGACCCCCAAGGCAGAGGAGGCTCCTCCCAAAACTGAGGAAGCCGCCGCCCCCAAGGAGGAGGCCGCCGCCCCCTCGGCTGAGCCTACGAAACCGACAGAGGAGACCAACTCGACACCTGCAGCATCCGAACAGAAGGAGTGATTGATTGTACGTCCCGAGGAACTGTTGTGAACTGTTTTTCAAGAAAAAAAATTCTATATATATATTTATATATATATGTGTATATGTATACATATGTATATATACATGGATATATGTATATGTATATATACACATGTATGTGAAAAAAAAAGAGAGAGACTCCTCGTGCCACTTTCTTCAAGATTAATGAGAAACAACAGACTAGATTCACTAGTTCACTTCCCTATTAATGGCGCAAAGATCTGGGACTCTTGAATTTAGGCCGCATTCGATCGGAGACATCGACGCTGGAGAGAAGAGTCTGAGAGAATGAGATGAAGAGGGGGCATCTTTCAATCCAACCATCACCAGAGATGCTAATAATATAAAATCAAGTGCAAGACGAACATCACCACATAATGACTGTTAAAAAATAATGGAAAAAAAACAGAAATAAAAAAAAAATAAAAAAGACTCGCCAACTTTCTACATTCCTATATTTTAACCCAAATTTAAGTATTTTGTGGTGTATAGAGAACCATTTTAAATATCCAGAAGGCTTTGTCTTGTTTGTTTGAAATTGCATTTTAATTTCCATCTTGGCTAAAAACACATACACACATACACACACACATACACGTACACATATAAACACACATTTGAGCTTGCTATGTTCACATTTAAAGTTTAAAAAAAAGAAGCAGAGTTGTTATGTGTTAAATGTGAGCCTTGATCTGCTTTTTTTGTCTATGTAAATAAATTTGACCGATTTTGTTCTTTATTTTGCTAATGTTAAAAGATGTTACTGGTTTTATTGTAAAGTTGATAATGGTAAATAAATGTTGGTTACCTAAAGAAGGATGAGAAATGTCTGTCATTCTTGCAGTTGGTGATGTAGAGAAGTTATGGGACCTTGTGAGGAAAGGGACAAATCACAAATTATGTTATGTGAGAAGCAATTTAACTCAATTTAGGATTTTTTTTTACTCATGTCCAAGAACATGAAGTTTTATTTGAGGAAAAAATCCAAAAACTCTTATAAATGTAGAAATATACAAATTCTGTTTGATAAGCATTAAGTAATCAGATCTGATTCTCTCAGGCTATGTCTAAATCTAAACCACAACCACTTTAGTCAGTTTTTATTTACAGTTTACCATTTTCTATCAGGAGGATCGATTAAAACCTGGGAATGGTTTTTGTGCCTGTTTCAATCCTAATAGTCGACACTGATCATCATAAAGATGTAGATGTAGCTAAAACAGATTTAAGGTGTAGTTAAATCAACAGTTTCCAATGTGTTGCTAAAAATCTGTCAAATCTAATGCGTCAAAGGGAACTCTGTTGTGGTGGAAAAAGGAACCCAAGTGTTAAATGATTGTCATCTATTTATAGGATCGTCGTCAGAACATAGAAAGAAGTGAATCGCGAATGCCCGACATTTGACAAATCTAAAACAACCAAAGAATTCCTGTTCACCCGGCAAGCCTATATACTATAGTGTTGCATTCATTTTTACTTACACTGATTCACCAGTCGAATCCGAGCCTAAAGAAAACACTTGATGAAGATCAGACCAATTGTGACTCTGTGTCTGTTCTGAAACTCAGCAAATCCTGAAGAGAAGTTAAATAATATAAAATCCTGGTTATCAAAACGTGTATACGTGTGTGCAGAAGATCGCTGTTGTTGGTGTTTCGGCTGCTTCCGGCAAGGGGTCGCCACAGCAGAATACCCAGTCCGCACTACAACTTGGCATAGGTTTTACGCCGGATGCCCTCCCTGACATCCAGTGGCTGGGAATTGAACCCGGGCCTTCCGCATGGCGGGCGAAACACAGCCAAAAAGTTAGTTTTCCACACAGCATGCATTAACCTGTATACAGCTGTATTTCTTACAAATAAAACCTTACATAGTTCTAACATAACATTCTAACAACCTTGACTGCTCTTTGCTTCGGCTACCCGTCCTTCAATGCCGAGCAGATTTCGATCGATGAACTTGTGTGAACTTGTCACTGCAGCCAGTGTGTGTGTGTGTGTGTCCATAAATAATATAAGTACATCTATAATAAACAGCTACTTATCATTCTGTTTAAACACTGCTGTGCAAACATCAGTTCCAGCTAATCTTTTGTACCAATTCAACAACGCATGCAGGTTAAATGTGGACATAGAGCTCCCCCTGCTGTTAGATAGCTGCAGTGCAAGCCTGTATTAGAAATGTTTAGTTAATTTAAAATAAGAATAATTTAAGACAATTTGTACCACAGCATGATTGAATGTTTGACAGTAAGTACAGCTGTGATTAAATATTTATACATTAAAACATTCTTTTGACAACATTATTTTAATATATTATATTAATCAGCTCATTCTGGTTTGTTATGCAGTAAGTGTTCATTCGCAGCGATTTGTAAGAGAAATATGCCTCATCATGCTTTATACAGCATTTTTTTTTGTTTACTTGGTTATGTTTTAATTGTTTATTTAAAATTTAGCAGGGAGTTTTTTGCCATGGAAAAGTCACTCATCCACTCATCGTCTTTAATGCTCTATCCTGTACAGGGTCACAGTGGGGGGGCTGGAGCCTATCCCAGGAGACTTAGGGCATGAGACGGGGTACACCCTGGACGGGGTGCCAATCCATCACAGGGCACACACACTCACACACTGACTGGCAAATTGGGAATGCCAATTAGCCTAACCTGCATGGTTTTGTACTTTGGGAGGAAACCGGAGTACACAGTGGAAACCTGAGGCGGGAATCGAACCCAGACCCTGGAGGTGCGTGGCTACAGTGCTAACCACTATACCTTCAGGATGAAAAATAAAATTTGCTTCTCATGATTTCTTGGTAACACTTCAAACTATATTTTGTCTAACGGAGACAGAGATTATGGTAATGAAATTGCTCTTTATATCTGCTCTTTATATCCCAGCTTCGTTAGTAGTATGGGGACAGAGTACAGGGTTAGCCATTATAGAGCAGATAGGGTTAAGGGCCTTACTCAAGGGCCCAACCTGGCGGAGATGAGCCTCGAACCAGCAACCTTCCGATCAGTAACTCAGAGCCTTGACACACTGAGCCACCACAGCTATAACAGGAAGTAATTGATCTCACTAAAATATTATTGTTGCTTATTTATTAATAAATAAAAAATATTGCATTTGATGCATTTGCAAACTGACATGGTATAAAAGCAGTAAAACAGTATTGGGTATGCCATCATAAGAAAATCACAACTTCAGCACAGTTATTATTAACTCCACTTCCTGTTTCTACACAGTCCATGACATGCTGTTAGTCAAAATAAAGATCGTTCACTACATTTAGGCTTACACGTGGCTATTTTAGACCCGATGACATAAAAATCCTCAAAGGGAAGCTAAATCTGAATCCCATATGTACTCTAAAACATGCTTTCAGTCAGCTGTTTGCATTTCCCTCAGACACAGAAACTCAGAAGTGACTGTAAGTGAAACTGCTTTCTAGCATTTCAACATTTTACTATATATATATATATATATACTGTATAAAGTTATGCTACTTTATATCACACTCTGACTTTTTTTCTCTTCTTTTTTATAATTATTTTTATTGAACAATCATCACATACAAAAATATCAAGATTTGCACACATTGCAAACATCAAGGCACATGCACACTAAACAACTGTTAGGTTTTACTGAGCATGCTGGAGAATATGCCAGAGTTCTTCTGGTGACTTTCTCACTCTTGCTCATTTCTATTTTCATGCAAAACCCAGGAGACTACACCAGGTTTTGTTGTTCCCATCTGAAAACTGATCTGCTATGTAATATGTTGCTTTCTTTACACGCATGCAATTATTCTTCTGTAATGTTATTTATTTATGAATTTTAAAGGTATGTTTGGAAACAGGTTTTAGACCTGTGCAATAATACAGACATGATAAACATACAGTATACAGTATAACAACATTTGTACTAAAGATAATACCTTAAAAAATAAAGGATATATTGCTGAAGATTTCCTGCATGCCTAGGGGTGCAAACATTTTAAAGAAAGCCATACATTCATAGTCCGACATCCAAGGTGGCTCGTAGTCTGTATATGTAGACTGTAGTCGTTCACGTTAACATTCAGCAAGTGGAACACCTGATCCTTGAAAACTGACAGGTAACTTGTCAGCAACTTGCGGAAGCGACACATTTGTCTTTGGGAACTGTACACACAATCATTCACTAATACAACTTGCACATTACAGGAACTCAGGTGGGAGTTATTGTCACATCCCCAAACAGTCCTGACCTCGTTCCAAGTCATTTCTACATGGTCCTGGGAGACCAAGGCAGTCCGATCAGGCAGTCCGATCATGGCTCTGGCATAATGAGAAAACTTTATACCTTGATGGTATCCAACCACTTGTGAAACCCTGGAAAAAGTGTAGGAGGGGATTATTTAGAGAAATAAAGGCAGTTTTTACTCTTATAACTGCTTTGACTTTAAAACCAGCTGTGTGACCATTAAGTATGAGTCTCTAAAATTTGTCACTCCTTGATAAATGGGCAAAATAGCAGCCATGTGTGCACAGACCATAATATTATTCTGCTGCATTTCTTTTTTGTAACCCCCTGTTGTGCATTGTCTCTTACATATTTCTATTTATTATCTGTTTAATATAGTCACACTGCCGGATCACTGGCTAAGGCTGCTTTGCTTTCTACATATACACATGTTTGAGCAACTTTGAGCTATGTAAAGCACTGGGAGGGAACCGGCCAGGATCATCGACGGTTGCATAGTTGCAGACAAGTTATTTATAATTATAATATTTGTGTCGTTTCTGTTTTTTTTTTGTGAATATATGTCACGCCCGTATGTGTTTTCTCCCAAACTATTCTAAAAAGATCTTTAGTTCCTCCCTCGAAAGAGCTCATTTCGAGGGCAGGACATATAGTATGTATATATATATATATGGAACAATATACATAACTGCAATTTAGCTATAGGTAAACACTACAAATAATATTATGGTCTGTGCACATTGGCTGCATCTTTGCCCCTTTTATCTAGAAGCGAGAACTATTAAGGAGTTTAGAAACATAAACGGTAATTAACGGTCACATAGTTAGCACAACTGGTTTTCAAAATATGAAATGCGTTCAAGCCAAACAGGGACTTTTGATTGTGATACGTGACAGAACATATTTACAGTATGAGAGTAAAAACTGCCTTATTTCTCTATATAATCTCCTGTTACAGTTATCCCTGGGTTTTATTAGTGCTTAGATACCATCAAGGTAGAATGCTTTCTCAAATTAAGAAATGCTGTAGCATTACAATTTCCTTTCACTGGAACTAAGAGGTCTGACCCTGTCCAGCACACCAATGCCACTGAGCACAAAGTGAGTTCCATGAAGACATGGCTTACCAAGGTGGGTATGGAAGAACTTAACCTGCTTAGACCTCTGATCTCAGCTCTAGTAAAAACCTTCGATTTGAAAAAAAATGCCAACGTCTCACCATTTCTTACCTCTTGTTGCCGAATGAACTCAAATCCCCAAGCCATGATGTAAAGTCTAGCAGAAAGTTTTCACAGAAGAGACAATAGGTGTAATATGTAGTTAAAGCTGCGAAGTCATCTTCATATTAATGCACACGAATTTGGAATTTGATGTTAATGATCTGGCGTCCACATACTTTTGGCCACATATGTAGAGTTTCTAATCACACCAGGTTAAATAACTTCATTTTCACTCATATTTTATTGACGCTGTGCTTTATGTCCACACCAAACCATTTCCATTTCTTTTACTTTCCATATAGTCTTTACACGATGCTTTACACAAGTAAATTATTTACTTTTAAAGTTTTATTTCTGTGTAAAGTTCAAATTAATATTCTCCTGAACATCATCTTTTAGCATAATCTAAGAGATTTTGAGTAGTAAACACTGAGTAGTACAGTAATTGTCCACAGAGCTTTATGATTTACACAACTTTTTTTTTGTTTTGTTTTGTATTTCTATGCAAAATTACTCTACCTGTCAAAAGTTAGGACACACCTTCTAACTCCATGGTCTTTACTGATTTTTATTTCTTTCTACATTATAAAACAATTCTGAAGGCATCATAAATATGTAATAAACTCCTTTGAACAGTTGATATTGAGATGTGTCTGCTACTTATGCTCTGTAAAGTCTTCAGACCGGCTCTAATCTGAGGTGCTGGTTGTTGATTGGTGATTTCTAAATGAACTTCTC
>JAOVVB010000011.1:14900414-14911334 GCA_028570985.1 Heterobranchus longifilis | reverse complement strand
GCTTATTGGTTAGCACTGTTGCCTCCAGGTCCTGGGTTTGATTCCCGTGTCAGGTGGGTTTCCTCCAGGACCTCCGGTTTCCTCCCACAGTCCAAACACATGTAGATTAGGCTAATTGACATTTTTGAATTGGCTGTACCATTGGCCTCCACAGTCCCTGGTTGGACTTCAAAGGTTTCTTGATGGATATAATAACATCACATTTGCATAATATTAACCAAACAGGAAATACAACCTGATAAATGAAGATTTTAAAAAATGATTTTTTCTATTTAAATGCACCAAAGGTCTGGCCAAATTGTATCCTGATGTGATCTTCTGCTTTTGTAGTGAATCCACCTCAAAGTGTGTGTGTTGACATACTTTTCTACTCACCATGATTGTAAAGTGTGGTTATACTGAGCTGTAGTCTTCATGTCAACTCTAATCAGTCTGGCCATTCTCCTCTGACCTTTCTCATCAAAAGGGCCCACAGAACTGCCAATCACTGAATGTTTAGCCCTTTCTGAGACAGCCATGCCTGATAATCCCAGAAGATCTGCAGTTTCTTAAATACATAAAACAGCCTGTCTGGTGTCAGCAACCACGTCATGGTCAACGTCATTAAGAGTTTTCACACGTTTCACACATTTCGCTCCAAATCTGATGCTTGATATGAAGATAAACTGAACCTATCTCCCACTATTTGCATAGTTTTATGCACTGAACTGCTGCAACATGATTTGGAAATTAGATAATTGCTTGTATTTTCACAGCTTGTGTTAGCCAGCTTTTTAACAGAGCTGACTATGCAGGATTTAAAAAACAAAGCAAAACTTCACATTTATAAACCCCCCATTTTTAAGTCATTGCATAATTATTTATTCATGTTCGGTAGCCTGTGTCCTGGTCTGTGCTGCC
This sequence comes from Heterobranchus longifilis, assembly GCA_028570985.1. Taxonomy (NCBI): domain Eukaryota; kingdom Metazoa; phylum Chordata; class Actinopteri; order Siluriformes; family Clariidae; genus Heterobranchus; species Heterobranchus longifilis. Next base: position 14,910,434 of record JAOVVB010000011.1, on the reverse strand, counting down.
AAACATCATGCTGACAGTGGCAATAAACCATTTAAGACATTGATCAGATATGAAATCTAGTTCATGCCTTAAAAAAAAAAACAACAACAACACTGCACGCTTTGCCCATGCTGCAGAATCTTTGAAGAGCACCAGCGCTCGCTTGTGCCGTCACAGCTCAGACTGAAACAAATTTTGAGGTTGGGGCATTTTTGCATGTGCCGTGTAAGAAAATGCAGATGGTGGGTTAAAGTTTCCTGTACTCATTCCCCCAACCTAAGAGACTAAACATTTTTTTTCTGCCACCACCCACGACCTGCTGCATCGTTTCTGCCCGTTTCTAGGTCAGGGCTGGTTGGTGAAATGCCACAAGCCTCATGGGAAAGAAGAGAAATCGAGTCGTCCATCATTCTGTTTTTCACTCGTCACTCCTTCCTGACCGTGCCTGGAGACAATCTGGCCACTCTTAGACACGTGTGAGCACTGTATTCTCTTCCTCAACTCCCAAAAGTGGGAGTTGTTAACGTCCTGCTTAAATCACACTCCATTTAATTACAGATGTTTTTCACATGTTCTTTCTGCCAGAACAGCCATGAGCTATGAGAATAATTCTGATTTGCCGTGAAAGGGGAAGTCGAAACTTTTATGCCTGTGATTTGAAGTCAGGCTTTACTTTGGCTGGTTTTTATTTCTTAATATTTTTTTCCACACATTCCTGTTGTATTTGGTTATTTCTGGTATCACTCTTTCCTCTCTGGTGGTTCCTAATGCGGGGCTTAAGAATCACCAAGTTTATAGACACACCAAGCAGCTGCATCCCACCAGCTACAGTGCTCGAAAACTGGAATCCACGCTGTTGTGCAGCGCCAATGAATGCAACAAAGAATGAACCACACTTGCGCTGAAAAGAAACTTGGTAGCACATGCAGCTTCCTGGGAATCTTTAAAATCTTGGCAAGCCCACCCCTAATCAGTCAAGCGAGACCAGCCGTCTTCTTTCTCACACTCAAAAAACTCATTGTGAGGTTTTGTAACTCGCTGCTTATCAATTTCGCTCTGCCAGCTGAAAAGAAAACCCTACCGCAGAGAGACACCCACCTTGGACTTGTACACACTTGCCTCTTTTTATCTGTCCTTTTACTCATTTAAATCATGTCCCTGAGATATTTATAATATTTGTTTATGCGTGTGAAGAAAGAAAACATGAAGGCAGATGGTATGAAATGGGTCTTTTTACTAGTTGTATACAGTAGTGCACAGTAGGTACATTCATATGCATATTTTTGTTAAATTGTAGACCTAATAACAGGCATCCTGGAAAAGTACAAACGATCATTAGACCACAGTCACCCACTTCTTTTCATTTTTCTGTTATATCATATAATCTCTTTTTACAATGTCATGAGAGATGACATTTGTCTCTGTCACATTTTACTACTATGAACAGTGCCTCCGAAGCAAGATGCAAGATGATTAAATTATGCCACAGATCACAGCCATGTTCTCTCACAACAAAAGTGACATATGCAAAAACCATGCAATTTTTGTTAGAGTACGCATAATTGTATAGATGTTTTTTTCTTTTTACATAAATATTTTTTTAAAAATCTGTATTTTTTTTCTCCCAAAATTTTTCAAATTAACCCTGAGAAGAGATGTATTTAAGGTATATACATGCAATGTTATTGCAACTGTAAATTATACAGTTGGAGAAAGAAGAAAGAAGTACATTACAATAAAGGCCTGCCTCTAAATGTGCATGCTACAGGGCTGAGGAAAAAGCAAAAAGACTTCTTTGCCATTAATATTTACCCTGGCTCAATAGTAATCCTTTTAACAATAAAGCGTGTAAGAATTGACTATAGAAGAAAACTATACATTTTACTTCTGCTAATTAAGCGCAGTCACCTCAAGGTAATGCACAAGGTGCGTTCAAGTCAATTTGGGACTTTTGATTGTGCAGAAAAACAGAACATAGTTGTGAGTGTAAAAACTAGCCTTATTTCTTTATATAGTCCAATGCTACACTAATTCATCCCATTGTTTCACCAGCAACAAGGCAGAACGTTTATTCAGTATGCCAGAGCCATGATCAGTCTGCCTGCTTCACATCTGAAATGCTGGCCTTCCTACTCGTTTGGAACGCGGCCAGGACTGCACAGGGGATGTGGCCAGCCGACTTCCTGTAAAATGCAAGTGGTGACAAATTTGTCTCTTCTGCAAGTAGGCGACAAGATATCTATCAATTTTCAAGCATCATGCATTTCATTCCCCGAATGGTCATGGGAAAAAATGACACTAGGCTCTCAGCCACCTCAGCCAGGAACGTCATTCACAAATACATATGCACTTCTTTAAAATGTTTGCACCGTTCAAATATTTTACTGCAGCTTATCACTGTACTGTGCCTGTGTAAATGTCGATCAGTTTTACGCCTTCATTTCCGAGAAATTTCATCAAAAGTCCCGGTTTGACTTTAAACACCCTTCATATAATAACGTCCCATTTGCATAATATTAACCAAACAGCCTAACAAGTTTAGGCAAAATCACAAGTCCTGGTTTTGTGATTGTGATGTGTATAATAACATCTCTTTTGCATTATATTAAAATAAAGTCATGTCAAATGTGGGTTCTTTTATCTCTTTGACTATAAAATGAATTCTGAACCAACAGTTATAATCAATAATCCAACAATTAAAGATGTAGCTTAATATTCTGGCTGATGTTTGCAGCCGTCAACATTTCTGGTCCTGAACTTTTTACCAAACCACTAGTTGATGTTATTTATAGCCCCCTTCTTGTTTCCATCGTATTGTGGTTTACACCAGAGCCATTTCAATTCAAGGGCCAAGACAAAATGGCTACATCTAAACAATGTAGCACCAGCAACAACAAGGTTATATGGAATATAAGCAACAGGTATGAAGCTGTAAGTAATCACAGCCGTACTCACACTCATGAATGAAATATAATTTTATACAATGTTTATATAAAGTGATTGAAATTTTGGGCACAGTGTGCTCAAACGTTCTGTTTATTTTTGCCCCGCTAGGGGAAATAGAGCTTGAAAATCCATACTCACTTCAGAGCAAGTTTAAAGGTGCGTCTGGTAAAATAGTTGTTTCTTCTTCAATTTCATCTTTATCTAATAAACTCAAATGTCATATTCCTGAATAATATGGTTTGCTTTGTACCATACCAAAGTACGATTATCATTAGTAATATCATTCTGTTCCCATGTACACTTGCACCCACCCACACACAGACACCAAGACTGTGGGCAGCAGCATGCACCAAGTTGGTTTGCGATCCACCAATAAAAACAAAGAAGAAGATTAGTGTAGCAGAGTTGACCTTCCCACTATGCCTACTATTACTAATTTTTTGGGGAGGGGGGAAATGTCAAGAACAACCCGCTCATCTGTTCTCTTACAGGTCCCCCACTTCGTGCAAATGCATGCTGAGAGTATGCAGATTTCAGAGAAGACTGATGATGTGACAGTCTAAACCAGGGTTTAGTGCAATGTTTTTGGTATGGTTAGCCTTCCCATGTGGTTCAAACCATGCTTGAGTACAAAGAATTGTGCTCCAAACCAACTTTTCAAATGTACCTGAAAATGGTACGCCGATCCGTGCTCGGCTGGGTAAAGAGCGTTCACATTAATCAAACATAAGCATACATAAGCATATTGCACTTAGCATACTTGGATTTGTGTCCAAACCCTTAGTGTGAAAGCACTCATTGTAGAATATTGTAGTAACTGTTTTTACATGAAATTTTAATCTAGACTAACACAGCTGACTGGTGAGATACACACAGTGAAACATCCTATTTGGTTATAATGGAAATATACAGTAATGGCTATTGAAATGCCAATCAGTAATCAAATCAATGGAGCGGAACTAAGTTTTGCACAAAATGACTCTAATGCTCTAATACATTAAAACATTAACACTGATTATTAATTATATTCCAGCATCACGGGCACTCAAGTCTCAGCCATGCGTGTAGCCAGCCCGTCCGGTTCGATCTTACAGAAAAGGCACAAGGGAACAATTTTGGCTTTAATGTTTTGCGTTGTAATGTTATGGCTTAAGATTCCCACAACGATACCTGAATCAGACAATCACAACCACTCTCATGATGTTTCACAAACACCAGTTTGAAAAGCTACGGATTTAACACTGATGACTAAAATGATGATTAAATTCCTTTCTGGGAAAAAACCATTTGTAATCATAAGGAAAGTTAGAGCTCCAATACCCATAGTGTACACCCATAACAGGATAAGTATTAATTGACTTGGTATACAAGTGTAGAAGAAATGATGTTTAATTATTTATAACATAAAATTATAACCTAAATATATCAGGCTATTTTGATTTTGTAAATAAATTATTATTTCTAATTATTTATAACCGCATCGGGGTATTTATGACTGCATTGACTGCAACTGCAATGAGTTGCTTTTTCAATCAGGTTTCTTTCTCTTGTCATCCCTGGGAGTTTTTCCGAGCTACTCTCAACTCTGGGTTGCTCATTATAAATCTAAATCTACATACTTTTTTTTAAGGATTTGGATTTTGTAGACTTTTGTGCACTGTATGTTTTTAGATGTAAATAAACTGGGGATAAAAAATAAAAAATAAAATCTACACAACCCTTAAGCTAAATTGCTCATTTTGATCATGCAAGTACTAACCTTTAGACCGTGAGAGGTACCCTGGGAAAGTACTGACCTCATTTGCTTGTTTTGGTTCAACTTTCAATCATGAATCATTTTAATAAACCCCTCTCAGCGCTCAGTGAAACAGGTAAATGCCTGCTTTTCCCACCTGATCACTTCCAGCAGATTGCTTTATTACACCATTTGGCCTGCAGCCGCTGAAATCAGGAGGGAGGTAGGGAGGAGGGAGGGATGATGGGATGCAGGAAGAGACATTGAAATGTATGGGTGGCGTATGAAATTTCCCCATAGCTGCACTTATTGTATATTCCGTAGGTTGCACAACAGCTTGTCTCACACATTGGCCATATTTACCACGGAATGTATACAATGCCAAAAAAATTTTGACCACAGAGGAAAACCTACCTGGCTTGTAACTCAGACATGTGGCAAGTTTGGTTAGATATTCCCCATGCTGCCGTAAATGACTGTTAATTGATTAATGAAATCATTCTTTTGAATCTTATTTTTTTTTTTTGGTTTTATATGTAATAACACAATGTAGGAAGGAAGTTCAATTTGACAACATATCCACAAAACAAAACTGACATCAGAAATAAACACAACTACACCCCATTGCACATCTGTGCAAGATTACACAAACAAAACACTCACCAAGTGAGATTGCTGGATCGAGTCCATGTTGATTTTTTTTCTCTACAGTATTTTTTTTTTACCCCTCGCCATTTAAACAGCATGCATGATATAAAATTAGCTGCTGCGGAAAAGCAGATTTACTTTTTTCAAACCTATTTAAAATGATTTGGTTACGCGTGGGGGAAGCATGGTGGTGTACAGGTCAGCACTGTCACCTTGCACCTCCATGGTCCAGGTTCGATTCCCATCTCTGTGTGGAGTTTGCATCTCCCGGTGCTTGGTGGGTTTTCCCCGGGTACTCCAGTTTCCTCCCACAATCCAAAGACCTGCAGAAAAGGCTAATTGGCGTTTCCAAATTACCCGTAGTGTGTGTGTGTGTGTGTGTGTGCCCTGCAATGGATTGGGACACTGTCCAGGGTGTACCCCGCGTTATGCCTGGGATAAGCTCCAGACCCACTGCGACCCTGAATACAAGATAAAGCAGTATAGACAATGAGTGTGTGAAATACATAGTTTTAAATAAAAGATCTGTCTTGGTAATGGAATATTCTGCTGAAGTTCAGTTTTAGCTTTAAAATAAGTGATGATATGATAAGGGAGGAATGGAGTAACTTCTCTGTCCTCAAACGCCTCAAAGAGTAGAAAAGGTTTAGAGGAATTTAGCAATCCCTAGTGAAAAATCATGCATTTTTTTATTTGTGAATATAAGTTTTTCCATGGTATTAAGTTTTGCCAATCTATTTTATTATGAATTACAATAAACATGTGACATCATTATGATTACATTAAAAAAACTAAGCCACATGAAATAAAAAGGACATCACATGTATCACATGTAAAAATACAAATTGATAATACAAAGAAAAGCATGTGGACAAAAAAGAATTGTGTAAAACATAATGTGAAAATTAATAAATGATAAGTGGAAAAAGTATATTAATTATGTGAAAAATAAATGAATTTTGTAAAAGACTCACTTGGCAAAAAGGAATCATATTCCATGTAAAAAGATCTGGTACAAAACATATTATATATATCTAAATTAATAAAATAAATAAATAAATAAACAAAAACAAACAAACAAACAAACAAACAAATAAACAAATAAATCTCATAATATAAATGAACCAGGTGAAAACTAAAAAATCATGTGAAATGAAGAATCACATAAGAAAATCAATAAGTCATATGTATTTTTTTGTATTTACAGGTTGAAATGAAACTTGTAATTAATGAACATGGAAAAAATGTAACAATTTGTTAAACACTCATTGTATAAATAAATAAGATGCGTCTGAAAGTAATCAAAAAAGCAAAAATATTTGACAACACACTGGTGTGATCCTTCATGATGATTACAATGATTACAATTCTTCATAAATATTTGCATGTTCTTTGCCTCTGAACAAAATTATGTCAACTTGAAACAAAGGCCTCTGTTGCTATCATGGTTTGCTATCACAGATGTGGCTGCTTCCGTCTAATGTGCTCCCCTTCCGATCTCCTGCAGCCATCAGCACGTGACTGACGATGAGTCTTCAGTGTAGAGCAGAAAAAGAACCTTTTTAGACAGAAGATCTAAACAACTCTGTGATAGGAATCACTCACACACACACAGACACACACACACACACACACAGCTACAGCCACACACAGACACGCACAGCCACACACAGACACACACACAGACATACTGTAATTCAGAGTCATGCTGTGGAAAAAGAAGATTACGGCATTCTTTTTATATTTAGGAAAAGAAGATATATTTTATACTTTAAAGTAGGTCTAGATTACTAATATAGGAACAATTTCAGACTGTCACTTGTATAAAGACACCTTGTTCTATAAAGTTACTTGAATGAATGAATAAATAAACAACAAATACAACGGATAGAAAAACTAAAATAAGAGCTTTTAAAAGTTATTCTATTCTATTCTATTCTATTCTATTCTATTCTATTCTATTCTACAGAATAATGTTTCCGTTTGTTTCTTTTCTCTACTTTGGTGACCTCTATTGGCCATAGAAGAAACAGATAGATTTGTATATAATTCTAAATTGTAAAACAATTCCAGAACAATACTTAAAATAAAGGCGTCCAAAATATCCAATAATCTCCTTTGAGCAGTTGATATTGAGATGTATATCTGCTACTTATGAACTGTAAATCCTTCATAACGGCTCTAATTTGAGGTGCTGTTTGCTAATTGGTGATTTTTGAGGCTGGAGACTCTAAATGAACTTCTCCTCTGCAGTAGAGTTAAGGTTTGGTCTTACTTTCCTGGGAAGGTCTTCATGAGAGCCAGTTTCATCATGGTGCTTGATGGGTTTTGCAAATGCACTCGACACAATACTGTTCTTGCAAAAATTATTCCAGAACATCTGACCTTCATGTCTTAAAAAAAAAACTAACTGTTGTTGTTAGTTAATTACCTAATGCCATATGTATTGTTTCATAGGAACAGTTGTCTGGAACAATCCAGTATTGTTCTAGAATGCAGAAAATAAATCCAAACTTGTGCCCAAACTTTTGACTGGTACTGTAGACGAAACATTTTTTATAGCCTTTGTGTCCTGAATAAAAATCTGAGCACCAAATCATCAAGCATTATATATCACAACCTTGTTGAATTCTTGGATCTGATCAATCAGATTGTGCTGATGAAGTTTCACAGGCACTTGATGGCATATGATTCACATATTAATAATAACAAGTGTTCTAGTAATACTGATCTTCGGTATAAGAGCACTGGAACATTTGTCCACTTGTCTGCGTTCATTACATTACATTCCAAAACTATTATTATTTTGTTAAATTGGAACTGCTATTATACTTACTGCAGCATTATCTAATCTATAAAACAATCTATCTAGTTGTGGCTACTTTGGGAAATATTTCTATTGATGGAAGTCAAAAATAAAAACAAAATAATTTACCATATTGTTTCTAAAATGTCAGTTATTGATATTTAATTTTCTTTCATAACTGTTAAACCATATAAACAAATATATACAAATATATGAATATGCGATGTCACATTAGCAGTCCTAATGTTGTACTGAATACCGACATAGCTTTGATTACCTTCAGCCAAGCTGATATTCAGTATATCAGAACTCTAACAGCTAACAGCTTGTGTGATATTGCTTAAATATGAAATGCTGTAGCAGCACACTGGCTTTGGGCTTATCACTGTCACCTTGCAACTCCAGGGCTGAAACCAACCTCAGGCCTGTGTACTGTATGTGAAGAGTTTGCATGTTCTGCCTGTGCTTGATGGGTTCCCTCCAAGTGCCATTACCCGTACCAGTACCCGGAGAAAACCCATCAAGCACGGGAAAAACATGCAAACTTCCTCCCACAGTCCAAAGACATGCATTGTGGGCTAATTGGCATTTCCAAATTTCCTGTCCGCGCTTTGTATTGATCAGTATATAATCTGCATGTCGATGGACTGTGGGAGGAAACCGGAGTACCCGGAAGAAACCCACCAAGAACGGGGAGAATGTGCAGACTCCATGCACACAGACCCCGAGGCGGGAAGTCGTACCCGGACCCAAAGATTTGAGCAATACACCTGTTGGTCTGTCTGTTTTATTTATTAGATGACGAATCTATTTATTTACTTCACCTCAGAAAAAATGACATGATAACTAAAACCATATCCTCATCATTTGTTGTTGTTTTTGTGTGAGAGTAAATAGACATTTCTGGTTTATATGAATGACAATTCCTGTCTTGAGGAGCCAACGAGTTTTAAACTGAAAGCAACAAAGTGTGAAGAAATTGAGGGAACCAGTGAAAGGAGCTGATTGGCTCAGACACCCGATGGTCCCACCCCTAGGAACGGAAAGCTGAAAGATGATTGGTGCAGACGCTTGGGGCCAAGACTCGGTTGAAGTAGGCTGCGCAGAAAGCCCGGCAGGCTGCAGCCTCAGACTCTCACTGGAGCTAAAATGGCGCTGACTTCCCAAGGAACAAAGAAGAAAGTTTGCTATTATTATGACGGTAAGAAACCGGGCGCTGATGCACACGATTATATTTTTCAAATCCCCCGCGATGGAAACGAGCCGTTTCCCTTTTCATTCGGTTAGACTTTGTGTGAATAACGTTCTTCCGCTCTTTTGCTGATTGTTAGCTTGTTTTAGCCGGTTAGCATAATGCACTTCATGTTAGCTAGCTAGTTAGCAATGCCAGAGAAATAAAAAAAACTATCAGCTCTGAGCGTCCTGGAAAGCGTTTCCACCATGTAAAAAAAATAAACATAATTATTTTCTTACGGTAAAATGATGTTTTAAACAATTTATGAAAAATATATTTATTTAGATATATTTTAAATTAATATTTAGTCACTCTTATTCGTGACTAGCATGCTAGCAGGTCTGCACGAGAGAATAGCTAATCAAAGTTAGCGAGTTTAGCTGAAGAGCTAATTGAGTTGGATTTTATTTTTTGTATGCTTGTCTCTGTATTAATGCCTACGATGTAACAAGCAATCAAATCTTTTTTTTTTTTTTTTTTTTTTTGGGGTTATTGGTTGATGCCTCAGAGTTTTTAGAATGGATGGAGGATGCTCTATTAGTGTGTGTGTGTGTAGTTACGCGGTAATAAACAGCAGTTTGTTCCTAGAAGCTTTACTTTAAATGCAGCTCAATGCATCTTTCCTTCCATCACTTCAAGCAATGCATGAAGCTAAATTTAAAAAAAAATTTT